>FR990052.1:4248808-4848808 GCA_905404095.1 Glaucopsyche alexis
TTGTGAATTTCTTTCTTTTCCTTGCAAATTAGCCTAAAAGTTTAAAATAATATTATAGGCGCGAAAACGCTGTAATGTGTTGTCATGACGTCACATTCTTGTAACATTGTAACTGTCAACTGTCAAATTACACTGAAAATGCCAAATCCCAGAATACCTACTATTTACGTTTGTAAATAAATGTTTTGAGCCTATTAAAAATGCCTTAAAAATGGTGCGTAGTGCCAAAATGCACTAATACGTCTATTAAAACACCGGGGAAAATCTTTGTAACCATACCAAGGAACACTGAAATGCGGAAAAAGTAGCTATTACTCGCTGACGCATGACGTTAATGATTCTGATGCTGGCTATTCTCTATGGAAATCGGGAGAATAATTAAAAAAGAACAAGAAGTACAAGAATATGACGTCACATTCCAATCTTGTGCGTTTTTAGTCACGTGGTCAAACGTGAAAAATTCATAATTTTGTTTTTGATATTTTATAAAAATCATACATATTTTTGTGTAAAAAGTTGATTACATTGATTTAAATTAATGTTTAGCGATAAAATATCAACAATCTGATGCATATTTTCATCATAGGATAATACCCTATTCCCAGAAATTCCTTAAATAAATTCAATTTGTGGTAAATCTAACAGTAGTTGTATAACTATTTATCAATTCTCCGAATGTTATGTCGGACAGTAGATTTGATGTCTTGAAATTACTATTTTACTGTTTTCTGCTGTTTTTTCCAGTACCATTTACTGCTATTTGCTTTCCTGAGGTTGGCAACACTGTCCCTAGCTCTAATTATCATATTATTAGAGTCTTAGTTCTTTGCTAATTATAAATAAAAATTAAAATGGCCGCGGGCTTGTAAGTTGTATTGTAAAAAGAAGTTATTGTTTTTTCACGGGTTTCTAAATTAATATACTCCTAGAAATGACTAGGAAGTGTATTTTATTGTTATGTGTATGAATAAACATGACTAGACAAACATTGCCTTGTCGTCCAATGTTGCATAAAAATGTGACGAACCATGAGGTCGTGCAATAAGTAATGCAATTTTTTCATTTGCAATCAGGTAAATAAAATACTATATAGATTTTATCTTCACAGCAAATAGTCTGCTATTTACTATTCAATGCTATCCAAATAATAACATTTCCTTTTAGGATCAAAGGTTGTATTTTTATAACATTTTCCAAAGGAGAAATTTGAAGATTGAAGGAAGATTGTCCCAAACTGTTAAAATATAGAAATCTTAGAGATTTTGATGACAGGGACAGGTACTTAATTATGGAATGAGCTGTTATTAGAATTGCAATTCCAAAAGTACGCAGACCGGTAAGGCTTTATAATTTACTAGATGTTGCACGCGACTTCGTGCGCGCAAAAGGAAATCCCGCAGTAACCGTACATTTTGCCGCGATAAAAAGTAGCCTTTGTCCTTCCCCGTGGTCTAATCTATATCTGTAGGTACCAAATTTCATCAAAATCGGTCAAGTAGTTTCGGAGCCTATTCAATAATAATAATAATAATAATAATAAGCCTTTATTTGTCCTTAATAAATAAATTACACAAAGTACAATATGTTTTGATTAAAGGACCTCTTATTCAATACAAACATACAAACAAACAAACTTTTCCTCTTTATTATATTAGTATAGATTAAGAAGTCGAAAAACGACAGCTTTATTGTGTAGTAATGCACATAAAATTCTGGGATTTATAGCATTACATTATAATTTAAGTAGTTTTTCCAGTGCGGCACCCGCATACATATAGTATATGTATACATCACGGGACTACTTAACTTTTTTCGGGATAAAAAGTAGCCTATGTTTTAATCCAGAGCCTAATAAACTCCTATCATACTAATTATTATGACCCCCAAACAGTTTTAAGCCATTTACGCAAAGTTTGATATAAAAAAAGGTCAATGTTTGTGTGCAGTACCTTTAATTTCACCCAAAAATAGTGGATTTCTTTTTCCCCAACTTATCCGTATTTAAATTATAGTTGTCTTCTGTGAACTTTTTGAATAATTGTATAAAATTAGGTAACAACTATTGAAGAAATTTTATATTCCACATCCATAGTTATGGAACAGTTTTTATGCTAGTCCTGATGTGCTTGGTTAGGGTAGAATAGGTTAGGCCATGCTCAATCCGAATTTTAGATTTTTTATAAATGATCATTTTTTTTTTCAGACTTATCCTTCAATCTCATTTGCTTAGACCAGAGTATAATATTAAACAATCTTTTGTGGGGCCTGTGGAACTGCAAGATATTACAAATTACAAGCTGTTAGTTGTTGGCTGTGTAAGTATATACTTTAAATTTAATATGATGAAACTATTACAGTTTATGTTTTCTGTAGTTCTTTTGCGATTCTAATCAAATAAAAATATTATAGTCATCAGTATACAATAATAATAATTACATTGTGCTATGATTTAATATTAGGTACCTAATTATTAAACTTTGCACTGTTTATATTTTAAATAAATATCTATGGACGCTTTCACACCACGTCAATCTGATCACTTGGTAGGTTCTTGAAGAACTTGTGTTACGGGTACCAGACAACGGAAATATATTTAATACTTTTGTATTATACATATATCTAAGATTTTTATTACATATTACACTTATTTAATACTAGATGTTGCACGCGACTTTGTGCGCTTAAAAGGAAATCCCACGGTAACCGTACATTTTGCCATGATAAAAATAACTGTAAATTTGGCCTATGTCCTTCACTGTGGTCTAATCTATATCTGTGCCCAATTTCATCAAAATCGGTCCAGTAGCTTTGGAGCCTATTCAATGCAAACAAACAAACAAACTTTTCCTCTTTATTATATTAGTATAGAAGTATAGATTTGTGTTCCATAACCCAGGAACACAGAAGCTTTTTGTTCCTTCGCTCAACCACTGACACATTCCAATAAATTTAATTTAATTAAGAACTTGTTGATTATATATTACTAGATGACGCCCGCAACTCCGTTGCGCCAAAATTCGTTTATCGCGGCGGAACGTACATTTTTCCGGGATAAAAAGTATCCTATGTCCTTTCTCGGGTCTCAAAGTATCCCTATACCAAATTTCATCAAAATCGGTTCAGCGGTTTGGGCGTGAAGAGGTAACAGACAGACAGACAGACAGACACACTTTCGCATTTATAATATTAGTATGGATATTAGTATGGATATATGTCACCATAAAATTGTAAAAAACTGTTAGATTGTAATATTACTAGAGATATTATAATTTCTGACAGATTGTCAAATACAAATTTTTCCATACAATTGTACGCATTATTTTTCGTTATAATTATTATTATGAAAATGCAAACAAATATGGCGGCGTGGGGCACATACCGTTTAACGCGTTTAAGAGTGCGCTAGTCAACGGCTCGAACTCAGTGCTGCGCGCGGGGAAAATGCTTGTTATTTCACCTAATATTGGGGAAAAAATGATATACCCATAAAATAGTAATCTATACTTATAAGAGAAGCTATACTGCACACATTTATGCAGCTGTGTAAAGTATTTTAGAAAAGGCATCTTCAAATTACGCAAATCGACACTCAGCTGTTGGTGATTTATGAAAAAACTATATAATATTTTTGTCTGAAGTAAAATTATCTCAATTGCTGAATAATCGAACTGTGTCGGTATTTGCTTGCTTTTTTATTATCATTCTTCGTTTAATTTTTATTTACGTTCAAAGTTGCGCTAAAAATGCGATGTTTGGAGGCTATTATCTTCTACACTAATTTGAATTTCAGAAATATAAGCAAATACCGACCTAGATAAGTGTCATAAAAATCGATATTATGCTAGAATTTGGGTCTACAATGTTTGACTTGGGAGTAAATCACCAACAGCGTTTGTATGGAGAAAAAACCGACTAGCGCAGCCTTAACCAATCGGCATGGTAAATAGGTATTACAATATAACGAAAAATAATGCGGACAATTGTATCGAGAAATTTGTATTTGATAATTTGTCAGCATATTATAATATCTCTAGTAATATTACAATCAAACGGTTTTTACAAATTTACGTTGACATATACATATAGACATTTATGTATAACATATGTATACATAGACATGTATACAACAAGTGTCACAGCAATTAAGAATTGAGTGCAGCTAACATTTAAGGCTGCCATTAGACAGACTGCATTGAGCGTTTGCGCACAGTCAATATATTAAACTGAATGCAGTTTGTACTTTCGACGGCCGAAACAGGAGGGCTTGGAAACTGGGAGGTGGGAGGCTGGGAAACGTTTGCCTCCATCAAAACTAAAGAGAGATTATTCGTATAATTGTTAAATAAAATCAGGATTTTTCGAAGTTTTCGAATCTTGGTTACTATTATGAAAAATTACATATTTTAAATAGATTTAGGTTACTCTAGACGTACAATATTTGAATAAGTTGACATTATTTGTAGTACTGCTGACGTATTGTCATTTTTTTTATAGAGACAACATGTTAAGCAAGTTATTTGGTAGATCGTATTCAATCCGTTAAATGGAGATGCGAGGGATGAAGATCTGTTATAAAATGTATGGCCAATATTGGACTTTTTCTAAAATATGCACCATTTCATATTTTTTCAATAGTAGTACAGTTCAGTAGAAGGTGACCCAACTTATAAAAAACCAGTATGGTTTGAATTGCTCAAGTAGTAAGAAGTAAAATAAGCAAATCCAATGTAAACCTTATTATTTTTTTTATATTTATTAAATTCTTACTTACGAAAATCGAAAGATACATGGGGTCTAAAAATTTTTGTAGGAGGAGGATGTATGTCGGGGTCCTTGGGGTACATCCCGGTTCCCGACGGGAACTCGGGGATTTTGTTGAAGCCGATTATGTTGCCAAATTTGTCAATAATATTATCTATAGGATGTCTAACATAATACCTAAAATACCCTTATTGCCCTTGACGTCACGACTTAAGACATTTGTCACCCCTAATTATAAGTACCTATTATTATTTAAACGTAAGGAAAAAAATATTCAGGAAATTAAAATCATATTTTAATTTCCTGAATATTTTTTTCAGGTTCAAACGGAAAAGTGTGGGCGCTTCTTGTAGATTTATTGTGGTGTAACCTATTGTCGTGGAATCGAAAGTTAAAACCTGAGAGCTAGTCCATGGTCATCAATCATTAATAAAAGAAACAAGAAAAAGCCGTTGAAGGTATTAAAAAAATGATTAATTTGTAAAAATATTGAACAATTTCAGGTCTTTTAATTTTGTTATAAGGCTACTAAAATTACTACTTAACATTTAATACGTATCTATTAACAGCCTCCATGGTCCATTGGTTAGAGCTTGGCTCTCGACTCGGAGGTCGTAGGTTTGTTTCCTGTGTTGGAACAACAAAAATTGTTTCCACATAAGGACGATGCAGGCTGACCACTCGATTGTTTGACAGTGAAGATGATCTATGCGTCGGATGGGTCAGCCTGATCTCTCGCGAGTCATGTCGGTTATCTGTCACATTGGGTTTCAAGAGTAATGGAAGAGAGTACATTTGTGTACTGCGAACACACTTATTCAATGAAACTGGCCACTATCACCGAAATTGGTGTGGGGAGCTAATACTCAACTTGACATCTGTGGCTCAGGGGTTGAGGAGGAACAAAATTTTTTCATGTTCCTGGGTCATGGATGTGTATTAAATAATATGTGTTTATAATAAAAATCTTAAATCCATACTAATATTATAAATGCGAAAGTGTTTCTGTCTGTTTGTCCGTCTTTCACGCCAAAACTACTGAACCGATTTGAATAAAATTCGGTACACAGACAGTCTCTTAGCCTGAGAAAGGACACAGGCTACTTTTTATCGCGGGGAAATGTATGGTTCTCGTGGGATACTTTTTTTACAATTACACGTAAAAACTACTAAACGAATTAACATGAAAATTAACACAGATATAAAGTACATCATGGGGAAGGACATAAGCTACTTTTAATCGCGGGATATACAAGATTCCCGTGGGTTACTGTACATACGGGGGCGGAGCCGCGGGCATCAGCTAGTATGTGTATAATTTAAAAAGTATTAAATGTATTGTATACAGATGTCATGGGATACTCATCCCAACTTACCTGTCCGGTAGTTGTGGTGTAGTATACGGGTATGCGACCCCGGCTTCCCTAGCTATTGCTGTCCTATCCCTTGCCCTCCTGGGCGGTAATATCCTACATTTCCTATTTCCTACTCTAACTTACCAATCCTCCTTTTCACACCACCTATCCTTCTCTTTCCCTATTCCTTCCCTCTCCGCCAATGCGTGGGAACGCAATGGATAATTGTAAAAAATAATTTAAGTATCCAAAATGGCGGCGATGTGGTTCGCCACCTATCACGTCTCGTTTCTCGCGGAGGCGAAAAGTGGCCCATGGAGAGCCGTTTCACTACGTTGAATGTAAGAGGGGGAATGGATGGTAAGAATGAAAGTGGATGAAGCGAAACAAGTATGTAAGGATTGTAGCAAGTGGAAAGAAGTGGTCTCTGCCTACCCCTACGGGAATAAGGCGTGATTATATGTATGTATGTATTAAATGTATTTCCCAGTACCCATAACACATGTTCTTCCAGAACTTACTATGGAACCAGATTGTTGTGGTGTGAAGTGTCCATAGATACTATTATTTTAAATCATAAACCATAAAGTTTACTAGTTTTTATACTAAACCAATGCTTTTTATTTTTCAGTATTATGTATTCAACGTGTCAATCTATCTATGAAATGTTGAAAGTCAAGATAGCCTAAATAAGAATTGGATCCCGAATATGGTAGAAAAATAAGCATTGATTGGGAGGATGGACGAAGACGTCGTCGCTGACCTCTAGAAAGAGATGTCGTGACTGTGGTACAAGAACAGTATAAGGAATATCCCTCAACTATTATATATTTGCAATAAGTTTCATATTTAACATGTATATCGCAAATATGCTTATCTCATAATTAAATTCCGTGCAGATAATATTAAACGAAAAAGCTCCATCTATATAACGCCGGTTCTTCTCGCCGGGCTAGTTCCCGAACCCGTGGTAGGCATCACATATATACGTTCAGAAAGTGTATAAAACACCAACTTTGAATTAAAAAAAAATTTACTTGAATTAAATATGCTACATAAATTTATTTTTTAATTCAGGCAGAGAGTTAATTTGTTTTTTGTTATTCAACAATTAGGCTAGTTTTATGAAGACCATATGTTACTTTAGGTGTAAAAGGAATCGATTTAAACTATTTTGACTAAGAAAGATAATTATTTTCTTGATTTTCTCGATGTGAAAGCGTCAACAATGAGTAGCATTTCTGATCAAAAAATTATTAATTTCATGACTAGCAAATAATGTTGACATTGCTACTGACGATGGCAAGAAAGTCATGTTTGTTGTATGAGTCCTCCCTTAAATATTTTGTTTTTAATTTTGTATTTGTATTATAGCTGCAACAGAAATACATCGCCTGTGAAAAATTAAACTGTCTAACTACAGTTTAAATATCCACTCACAAAATTTCCGTACTCAAAGTCACTGTCTGTCTGACACACAGAGACTTTGGGTACGGAACCAAAAATAAATTAGAAGTATCTAGATGAAGCCTTTTCGTTTAAAAGACATTGGGAGTTTATGACCCGCTGTTTAAAAATTGTCGATCACAAACCACTATTAGATTGTAAATTTTCATTTCCTGTAATTATTTTAATTTAACTGTCTTTGAATTGACTCCATAGAAAAATGGAGTCAATTCAAAGACAGTTATAATTTATGAGAATTTAGCACACTTCCTGCAGATGTGCGACCTGAGTCGTTGTAATCAAGGTTTAATAATTACGCTTACATTAAGCCTTATTTTGTCTTTGGTCGCCGTAGCAAATTGTTTCATAGAAAATTCCCAGTGTACTTTAATTATTTATTAATATCCGAACGAACTTTAACTAAGCAGGCTATTTGCGATTATTATTTTGTTTTTTATTTTTAATATAAAACTTAACGCAAATGAATAACAGATGAGGATTTATATAAGGTCTCCAAAAATCAATTACGGATACTTCAGGCACGTGATCCACTGCTTAAGTAAAGACGTTTAGGCAGAGAAATATTGTCATATTCAAACTAAAATCATCATCTAATGTATGGGCGACTCTCCGCAAAACGCAAACTCGCCCTTATAAAGACAAATTTTTTTTTCGAGTATGGCAATAAATATTTTATTTATTTATTTATTTATTTATTTATACTTTTTGCACGTTGTACAATGGCGGACTTAATGCCAAAAGGCATTTTCTACCAGTCAACCATAGGGTGATGCAGAGACAGAATAAAAGAAAAGGTGCTTAACATAAATAAGAGAAATTCAAAATCGCCTAGAGAGATGAACTAAAAGAATAAAACACTAACTATTACCAAACATACAAGCAAAAATTTAGCAATATTATATATACATATTATACATAATAATATATAGGTACACATTAATGCAAAATAAACTATATGCTCATTAAAAAATAATAAAGATAATAGTAATATTAATATATAATATATAATTTACAATAACATTAATATATAATAATAATAATAATATAATATTATAATGATTAGGATTCTGCCAAGATTCCCAAGTAAAATTGTCGGACCCTCCGCTTAAACGTTTCTTTTGTTGTAGTCATTCTGATTTCGAGAGGGAGAGAATTCCATAGAAGAATGGCTTGTATGTGGAATGATGAATGGACAAGACTGGAGGTGTGTGGAGGACAGAGGAGAAGGGCATTATTTGAAGAGCGGAGAGTTCTGTCATGACTATCGCATAGGTATTGGAAATTAGATGTTATATAAGTAGGGGAATGGAGGAAAGAGTAAAGCATACACAGGGCCCGGAGTGAACGGCGTTGGCGTATGGGTAACCAGTGCAGCTTGGAACGGAAGATGGATACATGGTCGTATTTCCGAAGATTATAAATAAATCTGATGCAGTTGTTTAGGAGACGGTCATATTTATCAAGTTTATCTGCATTGAGGTCGAGATAACACACATCACCATAGTCGATGGTAGGCAATATAAGGGACTGTACCAGTAAAGCTTTAACATTTGACGGTAGAAAATTCTTGAGACGATATAGTGACCGCAATGTACCAATAACTTTCTGACTCACGTAAGCTGTCTGTCCTTGCCAATCAAGAGTGGAGTCGATGTGCAATCCCAGATTTCTAACACAGGAGCTGAACTTAATAATAGACCCGTCAAACATCACAGATGAAAGAGAGTCTAAATCGACCTTGGACAAAAATCGCGGACTACCCAACAAGATCGCCTGGCATTTACTTGGGTTTACTGACAATCCGAAGCTGTTACACCAGTCCCTGATGGAATTGAGATCTCTGTTTACCTCATCAATTGCCCCCGATAAACGCTCCACTCTTGCTTGGCTATAGAGCTGAAAATCGTCTGCATACAAATGATAGGTACATCGAAGTCTGGAAGTAACAAGATTAATAAATATTGAGAAGAGAAGAGGAGAAAGAATACCGCCTTGAGGTACACCTGTGTGAAGATGTCGCCACGTTGAGCAGGACTGATCCATGCGTACTGACTGCTGTCGCCCATGAAGATACGATGAGATCCAATTTAGCGCTTCATGAGAGATCGCAAGACTAGAGAGTATCGCTAACAGGATTTCATGATTTACACTGTTAAAGGCATTCGAGAAATCTATTAAGACTAAAATAGTTATTTTAGAATTCTCAATGCCCTGTCTCACGTCATTGGTCACCTTTAATAATGCAGAGGTGGTACTATGCCCAGGTCTGAAACCAGATTGCAGTGGGGATAAAATATCATTTTGGTAAACAAATCTGGATAGTTGCTTATAAGCACAGGCCTCGAGTACCTTGCTTAGGTAAGGCAGGATGGAAATGGGACGAAAATGGGAAGGATTAGTGGGGTTGCTGATTTTAGGCAAGGGGCGTACGTAGGCTTTACGCCACTGATCTGGGAATTCGGACGATAGGAAGGAAAAGTTTACAATGTGCGTTATGACGGGTAAAAGTTGTTCTTTGATCATAGTAATCATTTGTCGACTGATTCCGTCACTACCTACGGCCTTAGATACTATGGCATTTATCGTCTTATTGATCTCGTCTGTTGTAATTGGTGAAAATTTAAAAGGTACTACATTATGAGGTCGTGATAAACTATTTAAGTTGCAAATGGTTTGACATTTGGTTTCATCGTCAAGTGTGGTAGTTGCGGTAAAGTGTGTGTTGATATCTTCCAGGCTAATTGTCCACGGAAATTCAGCTTGACGTAACTTACCTATGCCAAAGGATTCTAAGAGTTTCCAGGTGAGAAAAGGTGAAGAAGATGAAATATTTTCGCGGAAATGGCGATATTTTTCTTCTTAAATGTCTTTACATATTCCAGTCTGGCGGTAGATAGCCAATCGGTCGCACCTCTCCACTCGTGCTCGAGCTCAGTTACGGTTCTCAAAGTTTGGTTAACTACAAAATGCAATTTATTTGCAAACGTTGTACCAATCAGTTCATGGATGGTGCCAAATGTTCCGAATGCCAAGGTCAATTCGACTTTCCCTGTGCCGGCATTACCGAAGGTGGTTGGCGAAAACTGGGCGATCGTAAAAATACGTGGAGGTGCGGTGGCTGCAAGTCTTTGGCAGCGTCCAGTCCGCGCCCCTCGCCAGCCCAATCTGCATCAAATCCGTTAGACATGGACGCTATCATGATGGAACTCAAAGCTCTTGCGGCACGCATGGACAACAGCTTACCTGCGTTACTAGAAAACGTCAAGGCTATTCAAGTGGAACTCGCGGACCTAAAAACCCTTAAAGCCGAATGCAATAGTCTCAAATCAAGTGTGGAATTCTTAAACCACTCAGTGGATACCCTCAATTCCAAATTATCAGACGTGGAACGCGAAATGGATTCCCTCAAAAAAAAGTAGAACCGATATATCAGCTCTCCACGAACGCTGCTGTAAACTTGAGGATCTCCGCAATGAATCCGAACAAAAATTACGGCAGAATAATATTGAAATTAAAGGTGTCCCAATGACCAACTCTGAAAACCTTTTTTCCATAATTGAAAATATTGGTAACATTATTGGATGCAATATACCCAAGGAGCAGATAAACTACATTGCACGTATTCCAATGCGAAATAACGATAAAAACAAGAATATTATCTGTTCAGTACACAACCGCTACTTAAAGAACAATTTTGTGGCCGCAGCTAAAAAACTAAAACCAGCCATAAACGCCAGCAGATTAGGATTTCAGTCCGACACTCACATCTACGTAAATGACCACTTAACTATGGAAAACAAAATACTACTTAATAAAACAAAAGCACTAGCTAAACAAAAAGGTTTTTTATACGTCTGGGTAACCGGGTGCAAAATTCTTTTAAAGAAGAATGCAACTTCACCAACGTTCCACATCAAAACAGAAAAAGACTTAAAAAAGTTCACTCATTAATGTTAATTATAATATTTTACTTTTATTTTATTTTATATCGATGGTCTCTGTCGCTTAACTTACATAATTTAATCATTTTCAGCATTATAACTTTTAAAAACTCATACACTTTGAGAACCAGTGTATATTATTCGCTAAAACCTTTTTATCGTACTAAAACCAAACTATTAATTTACCTACGGTATACTAAATTAAGGTTCCTATTTGCTTGGTCACGCTTTCTCGCTTTGCATTTAATAAATTCTTGTCAAGCTAGCTATTGTAATAGACCGTATTATAAATGCTATAATGTCCAATCTTGCGCAGCTTTATCGATTCGCCCTACAAATATCTGCTACTACCTACTTTATTTGAATTGCACGTTAAATGCTAAGATTAAAATTACGTATTCCATACTACTACACATTATGGTAAATTTTTACTTAAATAACAATGTCAACAATTAGTATTTATTATCAGAATGTTAGGGGACTGCGTACGAAAACTTCCTTATTTTATCGTAGTGTTTGTAAAAATTCATACGACATAATCTGTTTGACAGAGACATGGCTCATAGAAGATATTAAAGATTGTGAGCTTTTTGATGAGAGATATATAGTATTCAGACGCGACAGGGACTATGCTCGTACTAATCAAACCATGGGGGGCGGGGTTCTCGTTGCGGTGCGTCGTGAAATATCTTGTGAAATTCGCAGTGAGTGGTTTTCTGGTGCCGAGGATTTATGGATATCGTTATATTTTAATGAGAAAAAGCCGCATTTATCATTAACGGTTCATATTTGTGTGGTTTATATTTGCAACCAAAGTCTTGGTAATTCACTGACAGGTCAACTTTATACTTTTTCTAAAAACCTTTTTGACATTGTTAGTGTGTGCTCATCAGATAAGTTCATAGTGCTCGGTGACTTTAATTTACCGAATATTCAGTGGCATCCGTCGGACGACGGGATCTCGCTTTCACCGCTTAATATACAGGGTAACGTACAAAATTATTTATTTGATACAATGACGATGTGTAATTTTTTGCAATATAATTCATACCTAAATTCCTCATGTAGACTTTTGGACCTAGTTTTTTGTAACAATGAGGTGCAAGTACATGAGTGTACTGACCCCATGGTCCCTGAAGACCGCCACCATAGGGCTATTTCTTTATTAGTTGACTTTGCTGAACTACCAACCTTGCCTACTCGGTCTCATACTCGATTCATGTATCGATCCGCAGACTTTGATTTAATTAATAAGAACATTAGCCAGATTAATTGGCACCAAGAAATCACTACTAGGCCACTTGAGGGTGCCGTTACCTTTTTCTATGATACCATTTACAACTTACGTGACACTTATGTACCTACTAAAGTAATAACCCCATGTCGTAGGTATCCTCTTTGGTACAGGAAACCATTAATAAAAATTCTAAAAGAAAAATCTAAATTTCATAAAACATTTAAAAAATACGGAAATATTTCAGATTATCAATCATTTGTATTGTTGCGTCAGCGCGCCAAAGACATTGAACGAGAAATGTTTAATAGTTATATCTCCCAAATTGAAGGCAACATACTTAAAACACCAAAAGCGTTTTGGTCATATGTAAAATCAAAAAAAATGAATACTTCATATCCGGCGTTATTTAAATTCGGAGATAAAAATTCCTGTGACGGAGAGGATACCTGCAACATGTTTAGCGATTATTTTCAATCCAACTTTCTCCCTCGGAGTAGTGATGAGCCTCGACGTCTTGATAACACGCAATTATTAGCTACACATGAAAACCCGAACTATGTATCTGATATGCATTCAATCGAAGTGCGTGAATCGGAAGTACGTAAACTGCTCAAAGGGATCGACTTAAATAAGTCTGCGGGACCAGATCACATTCCACCGATTTTAATACGTAGCTGCTTTGAATCCTTAACAGCACCTCTTACGATGCTCTATCGAAGATCACTTACCGAGGGCGTCGTACCGTCGATCTGGAAATCGGCCTTCATAACCCTCATACATAAAAAAGGTCCGAAAAACATAGTAAATAATTATAGACCTATATCTAAACTGTGTCTGTTCGCGAAGCTCTTAGAGAAAATAGTTTATAATCAGCTGTATCCTGTTCTAAGTCCCGAGTATCAGCGCGCACCAGCACGGCTTTCTACGTAGGCGATCCACCGAAACTAACCTAATACTCTGCAGCGACTATCTGTCGGAGTGTATGTCTGAACGTACACAGGTGGACGTAATATACACGGACTTCACGAAATGTTTTGATCGTCTAGATCATGTTATACTCCTGCGCAAACTAATAGAGATAGGTATTAGGGGCAACCTCTTCAGGTGGTTTTCTTCTTATGTCGACAACAGATGTCAGTCCGTTGTGCTCAATGGTTATACATCTAGAGCCATGTACATCCCTTCAGGTGTGCCGCAAGGTTCGTTATTAGGACCTCTTCTCTTTAACATCTTTATAAATGACATTTCTGAATGTTTTACATACTCAAAGATACTACTGTTTGCCGACGATATGAAAATTCTAAGTCGAATAAGAAATTTTGATGATGCTATTCGCCTCCAACAGGATCTCAATAGACTCCTAGACTACTGCCTTCGCAACAAACTTGATTTAAATGTTTCCAAATGCTACGTATGTACTTTTACTCGTAAGACTATGCCTATCCACTATGACTACAAAATTGCTGATATATCTTTATCCAGAATGAATACGATAAAAGACTTGGGTGTTACCTTTGACTCGAAACTCCTCTTCGATTCACATGTGGACAACATCATCAAAAAAGCTTCCCAAGCGTTAGGTTTCATTTTACGCGTCTCCGCTGATTTTAATGACGTCAAAACGCTCAAAATACTGTACTGCAGTTTCGTGCGCAGCCATCTAGAGTACTGCTCGTCTGTTTGGAATCCGGTTTATGATACGTATATTAGTCGTATAGAGAACATTCAGAAAAAATTTCTGAGGTACGTGCAATTCAAATCGCGAACGTATCTGCCTAACTATTTTGAACGTTGTAAAAAATTTCATATATTGCCTTTATCCGAAAGGAGAAAAGTAGCAGATCTGTCACTTTTATTTAATATTGCTAAAAGTTCAGTAGACTGTGCGGATCTTACTAGTAGAATCGAGCTGCGCGTCCCAGCAGTTTCGCGAAGAAAGCGTGACCTACTGCACATTGAGTGTTCTAATACTGCCTATCGCCAGAACGCGTATATTGTCCGGGCCAGTAAAACTTATAATGATGTTTCGCGGTTTCTCGATGTAGATTTGTTCTGTACCAATGTTACTACTTTTAAGAAAGAGTTCACCAATTTCTATTTTAATAACAGTATGTCCTAATTTTTCTCACAACTAATTTCATGTTTGTTGTCTGTGTCT
The DNA here is from genome assembly GCA_905404095.1 of Glaucopsyche alexis. Taxonomy (NCBI): domain Eukaryota; kingdom Metazoa; phylum Arthropoda; class Insecta; order Lepidoptera; family Lycaenidae; genus Glaucopsyche; species Glaucopsyche alexis. The sequence continues at coordinate 4,263,728 of FR990052.1, forward strand.
GCCTTGCCTTAAATTTGTAATTCGTTTTTATCATTGGTTATCGCTGTCTATTTTTCTTTACTGTTATTCCTACTATCTGTGAAAACTTTTAATTGGCCTTCTTGTATTATTCTTATGTTTCTATTGTTATACTTTAGCTGTAAGTTTTCCAGTAAATAAAAAATAAAAATAATAAAATAAAATATTAAGTAGCAGATCATAATATGCCCGAAGCATCCGTAATTGATTTTACCAAACCTTATATAATATTCTTTATACCTGATCTTAGACCAATATTGATATGTACTCTATTTTTAAGTTTAAATATCACCGTAAAATTGTAACAACCGTCAGATTGTAATATAACTATTGAGATTGTAAAATGTCGATACTGCTTATAATTTAACACATTATTTTTCGATACATTATAAACATATAGGCAGTAAACTTTCGACATATTTTTACAATCTAACGGTTTTTACAATTTTACGGTGACAAATACAAGCTTATTAAGGGTATCACAGGTGGCGAAGATACTATAATATTCTATCTTAAGATGTCTGAATCTTTATAATATCAAGTGTACAGTAATAACAAATAATATGTTATTGATTGTACTGTAGGTTCTTGATGGAAATTCATGTTTCACTGTAATAATACACACTACTTCTTGCACTATTTCCACTTTAATAATTATTTTACATTAATTTTAATTTTTAATATATTACACGACCGGTTTTGACAGTCATCAGGCGTAGGTAGATTAAAAAAATTAACAAACACAAAAAATGTGGGATCTTGGTGGTGGTTGGTGGGACCAGACATGCCTTTCGAGTTCCATATTATTGCAAGAAATTTAATTATTATTTATAGGTTATACTATCTTCTACATTTCACCATTAATTCAATTTGTATCCAAGGGTATTAATTTAGATCATTTTGACTTAATTTATTAATTTTAAGGTTATGTTTTAATTTAATATATTTTTAGTTGACATTATTTATAATATTATCTTGGTTTTTAAGTTTTATGGACATTGTAATTGAATCATTGGTGATAGTTGCATTTTAATTTTATATTTTGACATCCATTCTAATTCAATTTATATCCAATAGTAGTATTAATTTAGATGAATTATTGACTTAATTTATTAATTTTAATGTTGATATGTTTTAATTTATTATAATTTAGGTGACATTATTTATAATATCTTACTTTTTTAAGTATTATGGACATTTTAATTCAATTGAATCATTGGGGATAGTTGTATTTTAATTTTATATTCTGACATCCATTCTATATAAACATATAATTCTATGACATTACAAATAAATAAGTTATTAATTTATCAATCTAATGTGTTATAATATTATACTAATAGTACTTTATGTTATACAGTAGAATATTTAATAATTTCGTATAAAAATTTAAATTACGTTGCACAAAATAGTATAAATTTCGTGATGCTGGTAACCCAATGCACAATGTTTACAATTTTTTTTTTAATCTACCTACGCCTGATGATGACTTTGTCGAAACCGGTCGTGTAATATATTAAAATTAATGTAAAATAATTATTAAAGTGGAAATAGTGCAAGAAGTAGTGTGTATTATTACAGACCGATTCTCAGACTTTCCGAATATGTTAAAAAATCATAAGAATCGGTCAAACCGTTTCGGAGTGTGTCCCTTAACACTATGTATGACACGAGAATTTTATATATAATAATATTTCTATGATACCTCTTAAAAATAGCTTGAAAAATGTGGTTTTGGAGTTTCGCTGATCATCACCGCTGCCGGTTGTCAGTTTGCCGGTTGGCTGGTTAGCCTACCCAGCCTATTGCTACTACTTATCAATATTTGAAATTGTTTAATGTTATGTATAAAGGATTTTATAGCTTGACTGGGCTTATACAAAATTTTGCCATATTGCGGAAAATTCGCCAAATTAAATAAAAAATGAAACAAATGTCAGATATTAGAGATTTAGCTAATGCCAGCTTTTCGTATTTTTTCTGCAATAAAAAATTAATCAAGCTGAGTGCAGGTTTTGAATTTTTCTGTTTAGGCCTTAAATTGATATGTATTGATTTGTATTTGTAGAGAAACAAAACGGAATTCTTCCTTTTGTCAAACTAACATTCTCTATAAATTTCCTATACCCCAGGATTAGGACCCCTAATCCTGGGGTATAGCATAGTTTTAAAGGTAATAATAGATATCTAATTATTAAGTTTAATGGTGACGATATTATGTGGTGCTCCAAATATTGACACATAATTCAATTTACATTTAATGTTATGGTACTGAATGTTTTCATAATAACATAGTCCTAAATCGAAAGTTAACTATGGGAAATCAAAAAATCAAAAGGAACACGTTGTATTAATAATTGGTGATAATTTTATATGAAATTATATCTGGCAAGATTTATTCAATATTAAATATATTCTTAATACTGTAAATACCTGGGCTCTGTTTAATAAAAATTACAAGTCGACAATTTTGTAAATAAGTAACAAATTTGTTGTGTGACAAGTGTGAAGTGATGTTTATAACAATACCTTACAAATAAGTAAGAATTTTACATATAAAGTCTTACAAATATTGTAATTACAAGTGCTGTTTCATAAACGTTTACAGTGTGTGTGCGTGCAGAAAACGCCTGTAGTATTTCAATGAAAAATTGTATCCACAAAGAAGAAGTGGCAAAACGTCCCCATCCTTGTAGCACTACAAGACATATATCAAATGAAACAACAAGAAAGGCCTTAAAAAGTATGTTATTTTATTGTATGACGAAAAATCTCTAAACCATGGGGGGAAAATGTTAATGAGGGTTCAAAGTTAAAAAAATGTTTAAAAAATCACTGAAATGGTGCAATAATACAGGATTATTGCACCATTTCAGTGTTGCTAATAAAGAATAATTTCTGGGAAGTAATGATATACAGGCTATACGGCAAACTTCAGGAAAATATTACATTTTGATAATATTTTGAAGGAATGTATAGAAGAATAATAAAATGCTAAAAATATACTCTTTCCTCAATATTTTTGCACATAATTACTCTCTGAGTTTTTTTTCTTAACAGCGACGCTATCGAATGGTGCAATAATACAGAATGTATGCTTATTTTTAACATTTTATTATTTTCCCATACATTTCTTCAAAAATATGAAGCATTTTCTTGAAATACATTTTCCTGAAGTTTGCCGTATACCATTACTTACCAGACATTCTTCCTTGCTAGCAATACTAAGAAATGGTGCAAAAATATAGGATATTTTTTAACTTTTTTTATTCCTTAACCCTTTTTTCTCCCATGGTTTAGAGAATTTTTGTCATACAATACAATTACACACTTTTCAAGCCCTTTTATTTGATATGTCTTGTAGTGCTACAATAGTATGGATGGACTCCATACAAAAATGCCCCTTCTTCTTTGTAGTTGTAGGTTAAAAGTTGCTTATAATTGCTTCGTTCCATTAGAACGTTCAAAACGTTATTTTCATTATTTTCATTCACATTCTGTTTCTTTAGCGCCACTATGATCGTTCGTAACTGTTTTCACCCCTGTTCCACACGCAACTGTCATCTGTCAAAAACTGTTAAAAACGCTAAAAATGATCACGCCATTTTGCATATTTTTACCCACTACTTGGGTTAAAATTAGCACTTTTTGACGTTTTCAACGTCAGCTGTCAGTTGTTCCACTAGTCACAAAAATTGCTAAAAACGAAATTTTCGAAATTTTCAATAATAGCGTTATTTCGCTAAAGAAACACCATTTTGTGGTAAAAATTATCGTAGCGTTCTGGGCAAAATTAGTGCCGAATGGAACACGCTAAATGTAAATTCTTATTAAAGAGATTCACGAGTGTAATTTTTTTAACTTTATTTATATATTTTCTTCCTTGAATGTAAAACAAAATTTAAAAACTGTAACTGTCTGTCACATCAACAGTAAAGTTAATCCTTTCTCGAAAAACTCTGTTGCCGTTCATTTACATATTATTCATCACTACTACTGTCACTACTTCTACTTGTTAAAACCTTTGTCCATTTTTGTGTATCAAATAACTTTCTATAATAGGTTGAGGCACTAAATTGTGAATTTCTGACACGACAAGTCCACCTATCGGAATTGTACTACAATTTACAAAATATGTAAAATTGTTATTACAATTATTATGTGTTTAATAAAACAGTTCTAAATACAAATTTGTAACTTAACTGTAAAGAGAAAATGTTTATTAAACGGAAATATGTAAAATTGTAGGTACATTTTGTGGATTTTCCACCATGGTAAACTTCTAAGTTGTATTCTTTATTAAACTACAATTTACAACCATTTGTAACATTTATTAAATAGGATCCATGTCACATGTTACATGAGTTTGACATGTCGCATATATTTAGTATGTTTATGAATTAAAGTTAAAACTTGTGTGTTCCAAAATATAAAAAAAAAAAATATTTACTACAAAAAACTTAAAACTATTGATAACAATGTTGTACTCATGTTTAACTTATGGTTCTTTTTTTAAATCTCAGCAGTTAAATGTCATTTTTATAAGTATTATGAATGTTAAGTTGTAAACTCAGTTCAGATCGCAATTAATCTAAACGAAAGCAAAATCCACCAAATATCATTGTGTGTATTTCATTATTGCACGGCAAATAAGTGACATTTGAATAAGTAGCTACACGAGTATTCGCTTACGTTTAAATTAAATTGGATCTAAACAGAGTATAAGTAGTATAACGTGTTTAATAAATAATATTTTTCCATTTCATATGTTAAAATAAAATATTTTTTATTTTTTGGTTAAGTTTTGTTTTATTGTGTCGGATTTTTATGTTTCAAAGGTTTTTTTTGTGAGAATTGTGTATTTGCTAAGGAAACGTAACAAATAAACACTGTTCTTACAAAAATCAAGGTCTTTGAAACATAAAATTCTGACATAAAAATCCCGTAGATTTAAATATTGAAATCTATACCTATATATATATATATACAGCCATGTAGTGCAACTGCACCATTTCCAGGTGGCGCTAGGAGCTACATCGAACCTTCATTTTTGAACCGTCAAACAGCGTTAGTGCGACTTCTATCTCTATATGTATACTTTTTTCTATGCTTACCCTATGCGTGCGTTATATGACATAATCAGTCGTATCGTTAAAAAAATTGATAGCCAAGCAGCCACTTTGAACCATTGAGGTATATACATGGAGGGGCCCTTACAGTTCTATACATACTAGCGCTTATACAAATATGATGGAAATATGAGACAGACGGTGAAATATCATTTGGTCACCTTCTATCTAATGCAATAATTTTCATGTTAGAAGAAACAGCAATATTTTTGTTTTTGCTCATTTTAGAAACATTAGACTCCAAAACTTTGACAATTAACGAAATGTGGAACCACGAAGTATAGATAACAAGGAGTCCGAACGTAATGTTAAAATAATGGTCTCAATTACGGGGACAGTTTTTTGCCGGTAGAACGCGCGACGGTCCGACATGCACTCGTTTGAAATTACGCGGGAAGTTTAAAGTTGCTATTGACAGCTCTGGAAAGATTGAAATCTTATACGTTATATCCTTACAAAACTGACAATATTTCTGTGCCACGACACACATTGACATGGGACGCGTGTCAATGTGTCAACGTCGCATAGTAACACAAAACACGCTATTACTCGCGGAGCACACTAACCAAAATTGGCCCGACTCGGGCCAATTCGAGTCTTCATTTTTACGCGTTTATAACATATCTACCTCTTTTTAATATTATATATCTATGGCTCACATAAATTTTGCATATTATAATTTATAATCATAATAATATTATATGATCGTAAGTAACGAGATTTTAAGTTTTATTTAGTTACGAGTTCTACCTTTTTTGATACCTACTGAATTTGCATAATTTTTGCCTTTTTTCTTTTTAATTACTTGTGTGGAAAACCAGGTGACATTTATCAAATGGCAGCATCCATAAAAATTAAATATTGAAATGTAAAAAGTGGGTTTTGCATAAACTGCTAAAAGAACAATGGCAAGATTGTACCTGAGTGTTTGCGGAAGTGTCTAAAAATGTCACATATACAAAAACTCATCATTTATTTTGCAGCTTTTTTTCACTTTAATGTTTTTTTATGTAAGGGCCGGAATTATTTTTGTAAATAAATAAAAAGCTACGTGGTAGAGCCATGCTTTACGTGGTAGAGCCATGCTTCGGCACGAATGGGCCGGCTCGACCGGAGAAATACCACGGGCTCACAGAAAACCGGCGTGAAACAGCATTTGCGCTGTGTTTCGCCGAGTGAGTGAGTTTACCGGAGGCCCAATCCCCTACCCTATTCCCTTCCCTACCCTCCCCTGTTACCCTATTCCCTCTTAAAAGGCCGGCAACGCACTTGCAGCACTTCTGATGCTGCGAGTGTCCATGGGCGACGGAAGTTGCTTTCCATCAGGTGACCCGTTTGCTCGTTTGCCCCCTTATTTCATAAAAAAAAAAAAACTCTTAATTGATTTAAATAAAATGGCCGCATAACAATGACAATAAACAAATGTCACTTTGATTGGCTCATCTCCTTTTCTCTAACTTCCATGATTGGCTCAACTTCTTTTCTCTAACCTCCATGATTGGCCCGTCATTTTTTAGAATACTTGACGTTTTCAATTGTCATTGTCAGCACTTAGCGTTTTGCCGAGCTTACGTTACGTTGTTGTTATTGTGATATTTTTGGATTGTCTTTATTTTCTGACCCTTGCATGAAGCATAGATACCAGGAGTCCGAACGGTATAGGCTTTTTAATAATAATTATGTACACAATAATAGGACCAGATCTTAGTTCTCTTTTCTGCCGCTAGGCGTGCGAGACCGACGAGTACCGAGTGTTGCCAATACTATTATACCGAGTGTTGCCAATACTATTATTTATTACAATTATTTTTAAATTACCGTTAGGCAATTACCGTGTTCTACGGTATCTATTTTTCGAGAACAGTTTCTAAGAATTTCCTAAAACTTTTATTTATGTAATAATTAATCAAAGATATGAGCCGTTGTCTTTTTACTTTTTACATTTACATTTCATTTAAATGTAAAAAGGGCTGTCAACGCAATTGTGGATGCAGGAAGGCGGGACTCCATTGTTCCCCAATATGCACATCATGCAAAGGACTGTGTAACAATGTTGAGCCCCCAGAAGACAGCTCTGACATAGACGTAGAAGAAACTGAAGAAAGAGAGAGAGGTATATTGGATCTCACAAGTTATTTTTGTAGTCATTCATCTCTCCTTGATATATGATATGTGTCTCACCTCTTTTTATTTTCCAGGAGAACAACTCCCGGCGCTGACGATGGAGCAATCAGACCCTGAGCCAGGACCCGATGCCATCGAAGAACCTCAGTACGATGCGGAAGGTATGTTTAATCTCACAATCTATTTTGCAATCTTCATCTCTTCTTGATAAATGACTTAACGTTAAACTTTTATTTTCCAGAACAAGCAGAACCAGGACTCATCGTTATCGAAGAACCTCAGCCAGGGCCTTCCAAAAGACAACGGCTCATATAAATTTTGCATATTATAATTTATAATCATAATAATATATGATCATAAGTAACGAGATTTTAAGTTTTATTTAGTTACGAGTTCTACCTCCTGCCTCATAAAAGTGAAAAACATTCTGTGACTATTTATTTATTTTTACGAATATAAAAAGAAAACTAATGAACAATAAAACTAAAATTATTGTGACAAACCCAGATAAGTGAATTTAAACCTAATCTTATAATTCAAAACTAAGCTAAAGTGATTCTAAGTGATCTTCTAAAGTTAACGCTGAACATTTTTATTTAAGGGTAGATAAAAAAGAGCTATTTGAATACAATAACGACATGAGTTGTCGTGCTCTACATGAAAGAGTCAATACGAAATTTTGCCACAGCGAGTACTAGATAGTTGGTGTAACGGCACAAGTCGGAGTTGCGCATGCCGTAAGAACAGGGTTCGATCCCAGCCTGACAAAGATTCAGAGCCTTTTCTTTTAAATATTCTGATATTGTTTCTCTAAAATTAATTCAATAACGAGTAAAAGAGGACGCCACTTACAACTTTGAAATCAATATCGACGATACAATAAAACTCTAACAAGTATAACGCCATCTACCGGATATTCGAAGCAGCTTCAATACTGAAAAAGTTAAAAAAGAATAATCATAATGGAAGACATAAATATCACATTTAGAAAACCACGCACAATAAGACGGAGAAATTCGGATATGGACATATCCAACGTAATTTTAAATGAATCTTTTAGTAGTTCTAACCTTTCGGAAGATATGAATACATCCTCAAAAAGTGTTCCAGATACGGATGAAAGTAATTATATGTCTAAAGTCACGCAATTAATAGAAACAATTGAAGAACTAAAATCTGACAACGCAAGTGCCCATAACGAAATCATTAACTTAAACATGGAGTGTATGGAATTGAAAAAAATCATATCTGATAAAGAGAGACAAATTTCTTTCTTAAAAAATATTACAAGCACTGCAACTACGCCAAATAAAAGAACCTGTATTCAAAAATCTCTCACCCCGACCTTTAAAAAACTCAATAGTATTCGTATGAACATATCACGATACTCCCCAATTAATAACTCAGATATAATTAAAGATAGAGTATCTAAAAACTGCACAAAATTGTTATTATCACCCAATTACAATACACCTTCAGTCGACAACTATTCTTTTCTTCAAGAAAAACTAGCAGACACCGAAAACCATTACCATTCGGAACCAAGAACTGGAAAAAAATCAATATACGTGGTGGGTGACGAACAGGCTCGTGGTCTAGCCTCACAAATATATTACGACCGTCAAAGGAAAGACGACAACACATATAACATCTTCGGTGTAGTTAAGCCTTATGCACTGAGTTCTGAAATATATGCTTCTTGTGAGAAATTGTTGCTGACACTTAATAAAAAGGATATAGTTATTTTAGCATTTGGGACCAACGATAAAAATCCATATAATTTTTTATCCAACTTATGCAATATCTTATATATGTTTAAAAACCAAATTGTTTTTGTTAATTATGTACAATACAATCCTCATCTTAATGAAATGTTGTTAAATAATAATATAAATTTAATTGTAAAAAATTATAATAATTGTAATTGTATTAAGTTTACTAATTGTAACATGTTTTTAAACAATCGTAAAAGGTTCACAAGAATGTTAAGCTTTAAATTACATGTCGAAATAGACCTGCTCGCTTGTAGTAAAAAGCACTTAATGTTTAAAATTAACAATAATTGTACTGAATGTCGTTGCTTAGAAATTAAGGATAACCTAGAACAACCATATCTTATTTCAAATGGCGCCGATTATATACCTACACAAAACTAAATATCTTGCACCACCAAAAACAAAAGTAGCTAAAAAGAAACCTACACACAGTACGGTCCAGTCGATAAATAATGGTGATAGTTATAAAAAAAATCTTAAACAAAAGACAATACCCTCATATTTTAATAAAATAACGAACGAACCAAGACGGGATACTAATATGTTTTTTCTCTAACAAAAAAATGACATTATTTCATCAAAACATTGCAAGTATTTTAGGCAAACAAGATTTGTTCCAAGCTACATTAAGTGAACTAAATAGAGAATTAGATGACATAGAAATAATTTGCTTAACAGAAACATTTATAAAAAAAGGCTCTATTAGTAACTTAAAAATAAGAGGATATACTGTTGCGTCTGCGTTTTGTAGAAATGAACGGAGGGGAGGTACCTGTATACTGTTAAAAAATGACATAGAATTTAAAATACTTGACATTAAGGAATCAACCCCCTATAATTTTGAATGTTGTGCTGTAGAAATATTGCAACTAAACTTAATAGTAATTTGTGTATATAAAACTCCAAAGTCTAATACAACGACATTTTTAAACAATTTAGATTCTCTTCTTAATCGTATATTACACAGAAACAAAAAAAAAATTATAATATGCGGAGACTTTAATATTGATATTTTAACAAGCAAAAAGGAAACCAAGGAACTTATTAGCATATTATCTAATTATAATCTTATAAGCCATATAAATAAACCAACGCGTAAAAAATCTTGTCTTGATTTGATTGCCAGTAACTTAGCAACAATTGAGACAGCAAAAGTTCATTACCTTTGTTTATCAGATCATGAGACAGGACAGAGCCTAACATTTAAATTGGATTTTATAAATAAATCTTTAATAGCACCTAAAGTATGGTTTGAAAAAAAGAGAGACATGAGCATGGAGAATATAAATAAATTTCAAGCCTGCATGTCTGCTTTGTCTTTTACTGAAATTTTAGAGGAAATAAATGCAGAATGCGCCTTTAATAAGTTTCATGAGCTTATAAAATTATTTTATAACTTATGTTTCCCTATTGTAAACGTTAAAAAAGTTAATAAACCTATAAAAAATACCTGGCTTACTAAAGGCATAAAAAGATGCTGTATTAATAAACGGCGCCTATACTTAAGGTACAGACTTGATTCTTCTAATCGAACCACGAAAAAACACCATTATAAATGTTATTCCCAAATTCTTAAAAAATGTATCCTGGCCTCGCAAAAACATATTAACACACGACTAATACAAAAATCAAAGAATGCATGTAAAACAACATGGGACTTAATAAAATATAACTCCCAGAATAAGGAAAATATGAATAAAGGAATTCGAGAGATAAACATTAATAATAGTAAAATTACGGACCTCTCTACAATTTGTAATGAATTTAATATATTTTTTAATGACATACCCAAATTATATAGAATTGACAAAATAAATAACTTGAATTCATTTAATATGACCAATTTCTCTAAATCCATCTACTTGACACCGGTGACCGAAAATGACATACTTAAAAAAATTAAGGAATTAAAAAATACGCACGCTACAGGGTATGATGATATATGTACAAAAGTTATTAAAAAATGTGCCAAAGAAATCTCCGTACCATTGGCACACGTTATAAATTTATCGATGAGCCAAGGGCATTTTCCTTCCGCGCTAAAAATTACCATAGTAAAACCTTTATACAAAAAGGGTCCTAGTGATCAATTATGCAATTATAGACCTATCTCTATCATACCAATAATATCAAAGATTTTTGAAAAAATTATGGTAGATAAGATTCAGGCATTTGTTTGGTTTCATGGTCTCCTTAGTACCCAACAATTCGGCTTCAGAAAAAATAGTTCGACAGCCCTTGCCTGTTTTAATCTCATTCAACATATATCTCAAAGCCTCGACAAAGGGATTTCTACCTTGGCTATTTTCCTGGATATGAGCAAAGCATTCGATTGTGTAAATCACAAACTATTACTTCATAAACTTGAAAGATACGGAATAAGAGGAATAGCATTAAACTTGATAGAAAGCTACCTTAAAAATCGTCAACAAAGGGTCGAAATAACTACAATAGAAAATAAGTACAAAACAACTTATACTTCTAATTTTCTCAGCAAAACTTGCGGTGTTCCACAAGGAAGCGTATTAGGGCCTTTATTATTCCTTCTTTATATAAATGATCTTCCAGATGTTACAGATCAGGAGTGTATTTTATTTGCAGATGATACAACGCTAGTAGTTAAATGTAAAGACAAAAAAAATTTGGAATCTATCGCCCAAACGGAATTTAATAACATACTTAAATGGTTAAATAACAATTATTTAAATATTAATACTGATAAGACAAAATATATCAAATTTCAAACTGTTAATAAAAAAGAAGAAAAAATTGACATTACATGTAATTTTAATAATAACAATGACACTAAAATAGAAGAAGTTACTATGACCAAATTTCTAGGTATAACTGTTGACAAAAATCTAAATTGGAAAGCCCACGTTGACATAATAGTGACAAAATTAGACAGATTCGTTTATGCTTTAAATAGATTAAGGCAAATTGCATCAAGACATGCCGCCCTTACCGCATATCACGGATACGTGTCATCCAATTTGCGATATGGTATCATACTGTGGGGTAATTCGTCCGAGGCTATTAGGGTATTTAAGGTTCAAAAAAAGTGCATAAGATCGGTATATGGTGCAGGGTATTTGGATAGTTGTAAGCCACTGTTAAAAAATTTAAATGTGCTGCCATTACCTTGCTTGTATATTTTTGAAACGGCCATTTTTGTATATAAGCATCCACATTTATTTCCGAAAAATAAAGATTTTGAATATAGAGGTCGAAACGGAGACAAGTTATACATTCCTAAACAAAAACTTACAATGTTCTCTAAAAATGCATTTTGTATGGCTATTCGTATAAGTAATAAACTGCCTAATAATCTTAAAAGTTTAACATTTAATCAATTTAAAAATAATTTATTTAAATTACTACTAAACAAAATGTATTATACTGTAAATGAATTTATAAATGATAAAAATATAATAATAACATGACAATAATTATATTGATACTTTAATATTTTGTATTCTTTTTATATTGACATTTTTTTTTTTTGTTTATATTGACGGATCATGACATCTTTATAATTTAAATCTAATTGTAATTGTTTTTGTGCGTGTAATTTTATAATTTGTAATAATATGTTTAATTCCTCACTAATTTGATGATAATATTATAAGTTTACCTTAAACAAAATATTTGCACGTCGAGATAAAACCGACAAAATATGAGTTCCATGTAATATTAAATACCATCTTTTTGTACCATATTTTTGCAAATAAAATATTCTTATCTTATCTTATCTTACCTTTTTTTGATACCTACTGAATTTGCATAATTTTTGCCTTTTTTCTTTTTAATTACTTGTGTGGAAAACCAGGTGACATTTATCAAATGACAGCATCCATAAAAATTAAATATTGAAATGTAAAAAGTGGGTTTTGCATAAACTGCTAAAAATTTACAATTTTCAACTCGCACTAGAAACCGAACGATTCGACTGAAAAAAAAAAACTAAATACTGCTATTTGTAGAGAATTTCAAGTACTTTAATTTCTGTAAACAGACCATTTACCAACAGTTAATAGTTTTCGAGTTTTAAGCAAAAAACCGGAAAAAAGCAAAAAAGAACCGGGTTTTTTCTAGTTTTTTTAATGTTGCGTCACGAAATTTTGTCCGCAAACCTCAGATTCGGATTTAGCACCCCAAAACACATATGGAATGAAAAAATCAGAACTACCCCAAAACTTTCCTACTAGGGTCACTTTACAATACAAATTTACTGAATTATAAGACGAATCTAACGATACCTCAAATGTGAAAATCCGTTAAGCGGTTCTGAAGATACAAGGTAATAAAGAATATTACATACATACATACATACATACATACATACATACATACATACAAGATACGCGCCAAACACATAACCCTCCCGGCAGTCGGGTAAAAAAGCAGTAATTTTTTTTCTTTATTGAAGCCCCTGTTAATTAATGTTTAATTTATTTTATTTTATTTATATTATTACAACTCAATATTAATTAAATATATTCTTAATATTACAAAAAAAACTATGAAAATAATAATACTAATAAACTATGAAAAGAGGTCGGTAAACTGTATAGTATCTATACTACGATATTCAATATTATAAAGAGGAAATATTTTTTGTTTGTTTGTTTGCAATGAATAGGTACTGAAACTGCAGGACCGATTTTGATGAAATTTAGCACTGATATAGAAATGGCATCAGGGAAAGACATAGGCTGACCAGCAAATAAGTCGCGGCTATACGGTTTAGCATCTGCAAGAATACGAGATTTGATCGAATTATACATGACCATGGAATGGTTACGTTTAAATCAATTTTTCTTTATTATTTAATAAAACTAACATAGTTACTGACCTGTACATAACTTTAATGCTTTTTTTATTTATTATACAGAAGTGGTCCAGACAACCTGACGTCAGAATGTCTGACCACTTTCTTTACGTGATTTTTCGGCAACTATCGAGGTACTAAAAATTTGAAGCGAGGTACTAAATAGTACCAAAAAGGTACTATATTTTGGTATATTCTACATATCAATATCTCTATTGGTCCAGGGGTTCTGACGCTCACGATTTTTATTGATCAGCTGTTATTTGTAAATATTAATGATTTGCCTAAAGGGTCTATATTGCATTAAAAGTCAAAAGAATTCAATCTAAAGTATTCAATAAATCAGTAAAAATTACTAAACCGATTCTTATGAAATTTGGCATAGATATAAAGTAGACCACGGGAAAGGACATGAGCTACTTTTCATCGCGGGGAAATATACGGTTCCCGTGGGATACTTTATTTACGAGTTCACGTAAAAATTACTAAACCTGTGCAGGACGACACCGAAACGTAACATGTAAATATAGTTTAATATCGATGTAAGATTCATATTTAGCGATAGGATTATAAATATTTGTTTAAATACTTACAATTATAAAATACTGAGTCATTCCAATAAGATTTGATAACATAAATTCATAGTAGAATCTTAGAAAAGTTAGTTCACATAAGTTTTTACTAAATAACTTGTTTAGCCCCTATCGGTTGTACCCTAACCGAGGTTACCTTATAGCTTGTTGTCCCGCTCTTATTGCATATGTGTGACAAAGATGCAATATGTATGGGAACTTTAAAAGTCTTATTAGAATATGTTATTGTTAATTTTTGTAATTGTAAACGTGTTATTTAGCTTCTACTCTGTTTTAAGTTTGATAATTAATAATAATCTTTTTACATTATATAGTAATTTTATAAGAAATTTCGATGTAAAGATTTTGTATTATTAGACAAGATAGGCAATATGTTAGAGTAAGAGGTAGATAGGAACGCTCTTATTGGTGAATTGTAAATTCATTCTGATTGGTGTATATTTTTGGACCAATAAGAGCTTAGATAATTCTGTGGCCGGATCCATATAAATATTGGATCGATTTTGGCATTCGGCACTTCAGTATTCGGCTACATACTAGTGTAATGAAGAAATAGTAAGAAGAATAAAGGAAGATTTCTGAAAGGAAAATTACAGTTTTTTTTCTCTCAATCCCAGCAACAAATGTGCCACAGCGCACTTTTGTGGCCCTTCGGTCGCCGGATTATAGAGAAGAAATCCCTGCTCGTCGTATAGTGTGAAATCCCTGCTCGTCATATAGTGTGAAATCCCTGCTCGTCGTATAGTGTGAAATCTCTGCCCGTCGTGTCAAGACAACTGCCTGTCCGCGTATAGTGTGAACATGCCGGTCACCCGTAAAGCACAACAGTCTATGGGGGCGCAACGGTCTGCGTCGGAGACTGAGCATACCACGTCCTACGAAACCACTAGTTAGAGAAACCGAACTCAAACATCTGGTGATACAGCCACTTCGGGCACCGGTACTACCACACTAACTACTAGTACCGACACAACGAAATCAAACGTCACCGAGATGACTGGTAGACCGGATACTGAGTCAAATGAAGAGCCGCGCCCCTTCACTACTGCCAGTCGGGACGCACCGCCGATATTGCGCAAAGCAAGCGCTACTATTGCTTGCCTACCTGAAGCCAGCAAGCATGAAGAAAGGAAACGAGCCGCATCCGTCAAGTCAAGAAAGGCTTACAAAATAGCAAAGGCAAAGGAAGAGTTAGCGCGCCTTCAAGTCGAGCTAGCCGCTGCTCGCCTCGCCATATTAGAAGCGGACTCGGATGAAGAAGAAGAAGATGCTGTCTCCGTGTGCTCGAAGATGGAAACCACCACACGGGTCGACACATGGCTGCAGGCTCAAGCAGAGCCACCAGTACTAGCCATCAGCCATGTACCTCATCAACCTGCCACCACAGAAGAAAGGATATTGGGGCAGCCAATCAACACAGAAGACAGAAGTTTCAGAGAACCTGTCATCGTGTCTGAAGAAAGAAGACCGGGGCCACCGAATACAACTGAAGAAAGGAAATCGGAGCCAGCTGTCTTCATAGAAGAAAAACGTAAAGAGAAGCATCCTCAGTCAGAGCTCTCTCAGCTAACTGAAGCCATCACTCTCGCTGTCAAGTCCGCGCGTCCAAGGCTCATGGAACTACCCGTCTTCAATGGAGCTCACCAAGACTGGCTTCACTTCAAAGCCGGTTACGAAGAAACAGAAAACCTCTACTCGAAGACGGAGAACATCAACAGACTTCGAAGAAATCTGAAAGGAAAAGCCAAAGAAGCCGTCGATGGTCTACTTATCACAAACGCCAACCCAACTGACATTATGAAGACTCTGGAATCAAGATTTGGAAGACCAGAATCAATCGCCATGATGGAAATAGACACACTGCGCACACTGCCGCGCCTCTCCGAGTCACCAAGGGACATCTGCATCTTCTCAACTAGGGTGACCAACGCCGTGTCTACACTACAAGCATTGAACTGCGTCTACTACCTGTACAATCCAGAAGTCGCAAGGGCCATGGTGGATAAGCTAACACCGACACTTAGATACAGATACTTCGACTACTCTGCAACACTACCAAAGGAAGAGCCTGCACTTCTGAAGTTCGAGAAGTTCATGAAAAGAGAAACCGAACTATACGGACCATTCGCACAACCGGAGTAAGTGGGTTCACAGCCGCAGCCCGCTGCACCAAGACGTCATCAGCGAGTGAACCATGTCACAGAAAAACAACTAACAGTCAAATGCCCTGTATGCGAGGCCACAGGACACTCAACAAAGGACTGCGAGAAGTTCAAGAAAGAAGATGTTCACAAAAGATGGGACATCGCCAAGAGTAATCGACTGTGCTTCAGATGCCTACGCTACAGGAGCAAGAACCACACGTGTCGTCAACAGACATGCGGCATCGAGAACTGTAAATATTATCATAACCGGATGCTGCATGTCACGAAGAACATTGAAAGGAAAGAAGACGACCAGAAAATAACTGAAGCAATCAATTCCGCCTGGACTTCAGCTACAAGACAATCTTACCTGAAGATCGTCCCAGTCACAGCGTCGGGACCAGCAGGAGCAGTCAACACATACGCCCTGCTGGATGATGGGTCGACAGTAACACTCGTTGACGAGAACCTGGCTCACCGCATCGGAGCAAGAGGACCCATCGACCCACTTCGCATAGAAGCTATCAACGAGTTAAAGACATCCGAGAATAAATCAAGAAGAGTCAACATCAAACTAAAGGGAGTAAATGAACACGAAGAAGATATACAAGCAAGAACAGTGAAGAATCTTCATGTGGCCACTCAAAGGATTCCGAAAGAAAAGATTGAAGAATGTCAACATCTTCAAGACATCAGCGAGTTCATCGCATACACATACGCGAAGCCAGAAAATTAGTAGGACAAGACAACTGGCATCTTCTTCTCACGTCGACGGTGAAGAAAGGAAACAAAGAGCAACCAGTGGCGTCACTCACACCACTCGGATGGGTACTCCATGGAAGCCACACAAGAAGCTCTAGCATCAACTATATCCACCACCTGAGAGAAGATCCAGCTGAACACTCCTTAGAAGAACTAATGAAGCAATACTTCGCGATGGACTCCCTATGCATCAACCCTAAGAAGCCAAAGACGGATCCAGAAGAGCAAGCCTTACGAATCCTTGAAAAGAATACAGTCCAAACGAAGACAGGAACATATGAAACGGCGCTCTTGTGGAAGACAGAAGACATCAACCTCCCTGACAACTATGAAAACTCGTTGAAAAGGCTTCACAATATAGAAAAGAAGCTTGACAGGGATCCAAAGCTGAAGCAGAAATATACAGAACAAATGGAGGCTCTCATCACGAAAGGATATGCCGAGCCAGCCCCGAAGACGAAGACACCAAACAAGACATGGTACTTACCACACTTCGGAGTAGTCAACCCAATGAAGCCGGACAAACTCAGAGTGGTCCATGATGCAGCAGCCAAGACAAGAGGAACATCGCTCAACGACCAACTCCTCAAAGGCCCAGACCTTCTGCAATCACTACCAGGAGTCGTCATGAGGTTCAGACAGCACACCGTCGCTGTGACTGCGGACATCAAGATGTTCATCGAAGCTTCGAGAAGAAGATAGAGACGCCTTGCGGTACTTATGGCGAAAGGACAGAAGAGATGACCAGCCACCGGATGAATATCGGATGACATCGCTCATCTTCGGCGCGTCAAGCTCTCCAGCAACAGCAATCTTTGTGAAGAATATAAACGCAAAGAAGTACGAAGAAACGTATCCCGAAGCCGCAAGAGCCATAGTAAAGAAGCACTACGTAGACGACTACTTGGACAGCTTCAAAAGTCTAGAAGAAGCGATACGCATCACCACAGAAGTCCGAAGCATTCATAAAGAAGCCAACTTCGAGCTGAAGCAATGGAAGTCTAATTCAATGAAGCTCCTAGAAGCCATAGGGGAATCAGATGGCCAAGAAGACATCGAGCTCTACAAGTCTGAAGACAGAATCGAGAGGGTACTGGGACTCATCTGGAAGCCAGAAAGAGACGAATTCACCTTCAATCTCGACATGACACGAATACCGCCATCACTGTCCGAGGGAAAGAAGCCAACCAAGAGAGAAGCACTAAGGGTCGTCATGTCTCTATTTGACCCACTTGGCTTCGCCTCACCAGTTACCATCAAGGCCAAGCAAATATTACAAGAAGTATGGCGACGTGGAACATCCTGGGACAACGAGATTGACGAGGACCTCTCGAAAGATTGGCAGACCTGGCTACTCCACCTGAAGAACCTCTCGAATGTGGCCATACCAAGATGCTACCTAGGCTACAGCAACGCCGTGTCTCTTCAGCTACATGTCTTCACAGATGCAAGCGAGTCTGCTTACTCAACAGTACTATTCTGGCGAACGGTAGCTCCAAATGGCGAAATCAACGTGTCACTCGTCATGGCCAAAGCAAAGGTATCACCGTTGAAAGTAACCTCAATACCAAGACTGGAACTACAAGCCGCCGTCATGGGAACACGACTCGCAGAAGCAGCCATCGATGAACACGAAAGGAAGCCAGACTCGAAGACCTTCTGGACGGACAGCAGAACTGTACTCACCTGGATCAAGACTGGATCCCGCTCATACAAGCCATACGTTGCGCACCGACTAGCCGCCATTGAAGAATGCTCCACAGTAAATGAATGAAGATGGGTTCCGACTAAGCTCAACGTCGCTGACGACGCCACAAGGGATGTACCACCCAACTTCGACAGGAACCATAGATGGTACAAAGGTCCAGAGTTTCTCTACGAGCCCGAAGACTCATGGCCAATGGAACAACCTACCAGTGTGGAGGCAGAAGAAACAGGAGAAGAAAGGATTCATCACATCTCAGTCGACGATACTCCGAAGCTAGCAGAAGCCCTACCCGAGGTCTCACGCTTTTTTTTTTTTTTTTTTTTTTCAATTTATTTCCAAGAAATTGGTACAAAGGTGTTACATATTATGTTTATGTTACAATTTCTGCCTCCAGGGCGTGGAAATATCGTCTATTCCTATTTAAAACTTATTAAGGTACTGTTACAAGTTAATCACAGTTAATAATAAACGAGATATAAATCGAAGCAACACAAGTCAAAGATTAGTAAAGTATAAAACGAATTAATTAATAATCTACTAAATAACATAATGATAATATCAGTTCTGCAAATCAAAATATAATAAACTATGTTAAAAAATATATATCAAAATGTCAATCTTAAAACTATGACATTAGAATGTCTGTCTAATCTTATTATTCCATAAGTCAAAATATTAATTCTTATATTATTAGTTTTAAAGTTTATAATTACAATTTAAATTTTCTTGTGACCATTACGTCATTAAAAAAATCTTGGGTGGTATAATAACATTTATCCAACAACCAGGCAAATAATTCTTTTTTAAATTTGTTATACATATTATTATTATTATTTTTAATTCTATCAGGAATATTATTGTAGATTCTAATTGTCATGCAGTATGCGTTTTTACTATTTATCATCAGTCTTTGCCAACTGGAATAGACTACGCTACACTACAGCAAGAGTACTCCAATTTCTTCAACTCTGCCGGCCAACAGAACAAGTTCACTACAAAAGGAACTCAAGAAACTGCGAAGCTGACCCGAATTGGAAAAATACGCGTAACAGAGCAGAAAGAGTACAGCCACGACAGGAAAAGAAGAAAGAAGAAATAAAATTTATTCCAGTTCCTGCAGAGCTCCTAATCAAGGCAGAAGAACTTCTCATACGGTCTTCTCAACAAGAAGCCTTCACTCAAGAACTTCAAGACATAAGAAGAGGGAAACCCATCTGTAAAGAAAGCCGACTACATCAGCTGAGTATAGAATACCTGAACGGGGCCCTCAAGCTAAGAAGCCGCATATCAGCCGTACAAGAAGTCTCTGAAGCCCAAAGAAGTCCTATGATCATAGACGGAAATCATCCCACGGTGAAGCTATGGGTCAAGAACATTCACTGCAAGCTACATCACGCCGGGGTAGAAACCACAGTAAACGAGTGTCGCCAACAATACTGGGTTCTCCGTCTACGCCCTATAACTCGCACGATCATACGACAATGCTTACACTGCAGAATGAAGACACAAGCGCCACCCTTTCCAAGAACTGGGGACCTGCCACCGTGTCGACTGGCTCATCATCAACGCCCGTTCACCTTCACAGGAGAGGACTATTTTGGACCCCTCTCAGTCACCGTAGGACGCTCGCACCAGAAGAGATACGTCGCCATCTTCACTTGTCTGACCACGAGGGCGATACACCTGGAAATAGCCGGCTCACTCAGTAGCAGCTCAGCAGTCATGGCCCTCAGAAGAATGATGGCCAGAAGAGGCTGTCCAACGGAGATCTGGTCAGACAATGGGACCAACTTAAAAGCAGCAGACAAGGAACTGCGCCGAGCGATCGACGAGTCAACGGCTGAAGAAGCAGCGAGACGACAAATCCACTGGCGGTTCATCCCTCCTGGAGCGCCATTCATGGGCGGCGCGGGAAACGAATGGTGAGATCAGTAAAGACATGCCTGACGTCGACACTCCACGAGCAACATCCAACTGAAGAGGTAGTCTCAACGCTACTGGCAGAGGCTGAATACACCGTCAACAGTCGACCTCTAACACACGTATCAGTCGACCCAGAAGATCCAGAAGCTCTAACTCCCAACCACTTCCTATTGGGAGGACCAGGAAGAGTACCAGCGTTCGGGCACTTCTCAGAAAAGAACACCATCTCGAAGTCCAGCTGGCAAGCCGCGCAGAAGTTAGCAGACACCTTCTGGGAGCGCTGGCTTCGCGAATATCTCCCCGAACTCCAAAACCGGCGGGAGCCCCACGGCCGAGGCCCCCCGATACAAGTCGGAGATCTCGTTCTGCTGGTCGACCCGAACTCACCGCGCAACGTATGGCTCAAGGGGAAAGTCCTCGCAACGTTTCCTGGACCGGACAACGTCGTAAGAACAGTCGACATCCGGACCAGAGGCGGAGTACTTCGGCGCCCGGTTCGGAAGCTGGTGATCCTGCCCGTCAAAGACAGCGTCGTCGCAGCACCGGAAGAAGGTGTGACGGAGCCACACGGCGGGAGGAATGTGCAGGACGAAACCGAAACGTAACATGTAAATATAGTTTAATATCGATGTAAGATTCATATTTAGCGATAGGATTATAAATATTTGTTTAAATACTTACAATTATAAAATACTGAGTCATTCCAATAAGATTTGATAACATAAATTCATAGTAGAATCTTAGAAAAGTTAGTTCACATAAGTTTTTACAAATTAACTTGTTTATCGGTTGTACCCTAACCGAGGTTACCTTATAGCTTGTTGTCCCGCTCTTATTGCATATGTGTGACAAAGATGCAATATGTATGGGAACTTTAAAAGTCTTATTAGAATATGTTATTGTTAATTTTTGTAATTGTAAACGTGTTATTTAGCTTCTACTCTGTTTTAAGTTTGATAATTAATAATAATCTTTTTACATTATATAGTAATTTTATAAGAAATTTCGATGTAAAGATTTTGTATTGTTAGACAAGATAGGCAATATGTTAGAGTAAGAAGTAGATAGGAACGCTCTTATTGGTGAATTGTAAATTCATTCTGATTGGTGTATATTTTTGGACCAATAAGAGCTTAGATAATTCTGTGGCCGGATCCATATAAATATTGGATCGATTTTGGCATTCGGCACTTCAGTATTCGGCTACATACTAGTGTAATGAAGAAATAGTAAGAAGAATAAAGGAAGATTTCTGAAAGGAAAATTACTGTTTTTCTTCTCTCAATCCCAGCAACAAATGTGCCATAGCGCACAAAACCGATTATGAAATTTGGCACAGATATAAAGTAGACCATGGGGAAGGACATAGGCTATTTTTTATCGCGAGACATATAAGGTTCAGGTGGGTTACTATACGTACGCGGGCGGAGCCGCGGGCATCAGCTAGTAAATTATAAAAAAAAAATCACACGTTTTTTTAATGAAACAAAGAAATTTTGTATTGGAGATATAAGGAGGAGCACATTATAAGTTCCAATATTTTTTGTCAATAATTGTCTAAAATGATATTTTGAAAGCGCAGAACCTTTTAACCTGTTGCGCTGCAAATATAGGGTTGAACCAGCCTTAGAAAATAATTGCTCCGATGCCGTTTATGTCGCAATAGTGGTTAAATATATTACCGCAAGTTTTTTCAACTCTGGGTTTTTCGATTATGTATGGGTCCGTGACATCGATGTTACGATGTTTTAAATAATGCAATATCGATACGATATAAAACATCGATGTTTTATCATCAAATATCGATGATCATCGATCTCGATGCGTGCATCCCTAGACGTAATTAATTTTCTAATGCAGACTTGAGTTGAAATATTCCCAAAGTTTCGGAATATTTCGGAATACTTCCGAAGTATTCGACGGGAATGATTCGGAATTTTTCCCGCCAGCATCTATAGTCGAGACGAATGAGAAAGCTGGTTGTATAACGCCTTCACTTAAAAAACGGGCCTGAGACAAATAAATCTTACAACCGATACGTCAACTGATTCCCTAATAGGTAGAGTTGATGCCTCGAACCCATTCTTTAAGTAAACGCCTACTAGCTCCAAAATGTTTACTAAATTATTTTCCTTTGTCACTACTATCCAACTTCTTTCCACGGGTTCGAACAATCTATCGGCTATCCTAGTGAAATAACGATTCTAGATTATTCTTAAGCTCGTATCTAAATAGTATAGCGTAGAGTTGTTTTTTTTATTTTATCCGATCAAGCTGTGTTTACTGACTAAAACTGAACAAGTACCTATTTATAAAACACGACCAGATTTTTCTGATGCTTTTATCACAGCGTAATAAAGATACAGTGGGACAACGCGTTTGAAGTCGCGCGAAATGCCGCTTTTGTGTAGGTATTCGTCATTGCTGCAGGGTTGTCACAATAATGAGTACTAGGAATAAAACATAAAATATATATATAGAAGTATTAATGAAGAGTTTTATTATAAAAAATACAAATTCGTATACAAAAGCTCAGGGTTCGCATGATATATATCAATTGATATATATCGGATATATATCATGATATATACCAATTGATATTTATGCTTGATATATATCAAAATTGATATTTATATTTAAAAATGTAAAATAATGTTTTAAATGTAAAAATCTTACATCAAGTCATAGTCTAAATACACAGGTCTTATTTTTCGAGATTTCACAAGCCTAGGTCATCAAAAACTCACTATTTGACACGACAATAACTAATCATAGCCGTCGACGCGCCTTGTAACTTAGGCTTATGACACCCATGACCCCCTGTTTTTCGGAAGAAAATTCCTTGTTTGTTATTATACTATTGTTATACCATTTATACCATGTGTAAAATTAATTCACTCAAACGAAACACTGTCGCAAACCACTTAAAAGAATCAAATTAAAAAGCGTCAACCCCGGCTGACGTGTCCCAAGCGAGTGTATGGCGGCTCGCTACCGCCCCTTTCTCACCCCGCACGCCCCGCACGATTGCTCTGTCTAGACGTGTCCGTTGGACGACTGTAAGTTCCGTAGACTGTGCCTTTATCGTGAATTATACAAATACTTATGTGATTTTTAATCGAGTAGAGTTTACGGTTTGCCGTACTTTATTAGTTATTATATGTTTTTTATTCTATAGTAAAAGTTAAAATATGCCAAATTTTTATGCTCTCTCGATTTTTGTTCAAAAAATCATATTATAAAAAATATTCCTATCTAATACATAAAATTCTCCTGTCACAGTGTTTGTAACTAAACTTCTCCGGCTAGACCTATTTTTATGAAACTTTTTGTGTATAGGTACTCATAAGGTCTCAGGATACATTGTAAACTATTTTTTATACCGACGAGTGATAATTTAGCTGGCAGAACATTATTGCCGGGTCAGCTAGTTTACTTATAAAGTAGAGGCAGTAAACATATGTTTTATCTCTTTTCTTTGAAAGACACACAAAAGCAGTTTAAATTAGAACAAGTAATAATCAAAAGTAAGAAACTATAACCCGTTACCCCAGGCTATTATTATATCTATTGACACTCATTCATAAACTCGGATCGGTAGTTTAGGCGCTACGATGGAACAAACCAGTGGCGGATTACCCTAAAGGCAAACTAGGCATGTGCCTAGGGGCGCTCGGACCGAGCGAGGTGGTATGCCCGGTCAGGGCGAAGCCCTGGCCGATCAACCCCACCCCCATACAATGCATGATGAATTCATAATACTGCAAATATTAGACTACGAACAACTTTGAACCCCCCTAAAAACTTCAAAACGTATACAGCATGTGTTATGAGACTTTATCGCTAATTAATTCCGCCACAAAAGTGAGATATATTCCTATAGGAACGTACGTTATAAGAACTCTGGAAAGACTAAGGTGCAGTGAACAGAAGAATGTGATGAAAACTCCGGCTGCCAGACGCCATTCACAGAAGCAATTTGGTAAGCGTATTTCCTTTCACCTTCCATTTTTAGGGTTCCGTAATACTTAAGGAACCCTTATAGTTTCGCTCTGTCCGTCTGTCTGTCTGTCTGTCTGTCTGTCTGTCTGTCTGTCTGTCTGTCTGTCCGCGCCTCTAGCTCCTGTAATTATGAATATAAATTGATGAAATTTGGTGCAGTTATAGATTGTATATAGATCACGGTTTCGGGATCATAAAAAAATAATAATTTTATATTTTAGGGGTGGCTCTCCATACATGTGAAGTGGGGATGAAAAATATTTTTTCACTCTACCCCATCGTGTGGGGTATCGTAGAATAGGTCTTTTAAAATAAAGGCAAGGTTTCATACGTTACTTTTTCATAAAGTTGACCATTTTAGAGTAATCGGCCTCCAAAGTAGTTTGTAAGTTGGTCCCCCCCCTAGCATTTTTAAACTATAGGAGATAGAAACTTGAAAATTTTCATGCTGATAGATCATACTAAAAACTCTTTAGGAAAATTATTGTGAACCAAATCGGACTGTAACTTTTGGAGTAATTAAAAAAAAACATATTAGGCGGTTATAGTTACGGAACCCTCCTTAGACATGTCCTGACATGCTCTTGGTTAGGTTATATCTAATTATTACTGCATATTCATCTGGTGACACCAGTTACTTCATGAGAACAGTCTACTTAATATCGAAGAGAGATTATTCGCAAAATGCCAGATAAAAGTGGCCCGCGTGGCTATTGTTTTGGTGGCCAACGTTTACGACAATAGCGGTGTGGCCGTTTTAGGGTATAGGGACTTAATTGTTATTGTATTGCGATTTTTATTGACCCTCAGACTAAAGCGTGACTACATTTTAACTACAAAAATTGAATTTAGTCGCCGACCAAACTATTAACTGATAGACAATTTTCCCTTTACTAATAAAAATATTTATACACGACCTTAGATCAAATACTACGCGACGGATACGCATCCCATGGTGTTGTCTTTGTCCATACTGCATACGTCGGAAAAGCCACTCTATAGACATACAGCAACAAGGACTAGCGTATCCGTGGTGTAAATATTTTTATTAATAATGGGGTCTGCCGTCTGTGTTTTATGGATACTTACGTAAAGTAATTTCTAGTGTAAGATACAGTCGCGTCGTAACTTGTTCTGTGACTTGTGTAAAGCGTGTGTGTGTGTGTGTGTGTGTAAATTATAGCAGTGTAAAGAAAGTAATAATATAATATTATGTTCTATGTGTGCATTTTATTTCAACCGATATCTATAAGCTTCTACACTACTTAAGGTATACATAAGGATTTCGATGAAAATTGAGATTAATGCCCATAAATACATTTTATTAAATACGTCTTTCAGCATATTTTGTTAGAATTCACCCTCACATGTGTGTAAAGAACTTGAAGCGCCTAATTGACACATTTAGGTTGGGACTATCCGAATCCGAAATATGGGATTCAGAATTCGGGATGCCCGGAAAAATTCAGAGCACTGAACTCTGCGCTAGTACATTAGAGTGGAAAATGGAAGTGTCGAGCTGTCGTGATATTTGACTCGTGTTTTCGATTTTCAGATCTATTGCACTAGCGCAGAGCTCCATTTTCATTGCTCTGAATTTTCCAGGGCGCGCCGGATTCCGGAATAGTCCCGGCTTTAGTATAGTAAAAAAGTTAAGCGACACCTTAATATTGTCCGTATGCCATAAATATAAACCATGTCACTGTACACAGCATCTGGACGCCCGAAATGGCTCCGGGTCCGCCTGTGCCTGGCTCAAACTGGACGCCCGAGCTGGCTCCGGGACCGCCTGTGGCTGGCTCAAAATAGCTTTTCTCTCATCCTCTAACACAATCTTTGAGTTCGTGCCATCGATACCTCTGCAGTAGAATGGACTGCTTTTGAACTGGACTACTTCCAGCGGAGTCAAGAGGTAGAGAGCTGTCTTTTCTGGATTGTTCCCGTCTATACTTTTAAGAACGCAGCTCAGCTTTTCTAAGTACACCGCTTGGAGTGACGACTTCAAACTATCTATGAGGTTGTTCTTTGCGTGCCAGTAGTAAGGGATGTTTTTATTTTTGACAGCGTCGTGCAGTTTCAGCACCATCTCCCGGAATAGCAGGCTGGGCTTGGTCTGCCAGTACGTCTTGTCGTTGGTGTCATGGATTTTCCAGAGGAAGAGAGTTTTTATGTAGTAGCTGGCGATGGCCTTCATACCCAGGGCGTCTCGTAGTTTTTTCACCTTTGAACAAAGGAAAATAAATATCAAAAATACTAGAAATACCTTAGAAATACCCATATACATAGCAGGAAAATATCGATATCTGCAAGGAAAAACATTGTAACTAATTTTTTTGCAATATCGAGTTACAATCATATTCGTGCTGAGCGTTTGAAGCTCAATTTTTCTATCTGACACTCGTATGGAATTTGGAAATCTCGTCTGGAAATTGATTTAGAATGTGGAAAAACATTGTAAGTAATGGCCCACATAAATTGATAAAAGGGTATCTGAAGTTACGCAAAATATTTCTTCCATTCATAAATAAAATAACAATAATAAATTTGCAACACCTTATACATTTATTTTCGTCGATTGTTATACCTATATAATTCTTGACAGATCTATGTATGATTGTAACAAGAGTTACAATGTTTTCATATCCAAATATTTTTAATTTTAATTTAACAATTTATTGCACACAAGAAAATTTATAACATCACAATTTAACAGAGAAAGGACACAAAGGAACTGCTTATTTAAAAGAAATTTTTTACAGCAGCTCTACGAAGAGAGATGATAAAAGACAGCAGATAGGACGTGCACAATTACAAATACACTACTTACATATATATATATATATATATATATATATATATATATATATATATATATATATATATATATATATATATATATATATATATATATATATATATATATATATATATATATATATATATATATATATATATATATATATATATATATATATATATATATAATATATCCTTACTAAAATTAAGAACATAGTGTGTAATACTATCATAGATATATAATATTAACTGAATACCATCAAAATATACATACCTACTTATGAGCCTATTTAATAAATATAAAATACAACATAATATATATTATGTTGATACGATAATATAATATTATTAAGTATACCTATAATAGATAATATTATTATTATACCTATACTATATGTAGAATGTCCTGTGATCCTGTCCATGTCCTGTCCTGTCCTATTGAAAAAATAATGAAAATTTCCTCTCCTTAAGAACCCCGCAATATCAATTTTCTTTACGATGGAAGAAAAAGAAATTTGAAAATCCTGAATTTTTCAAAATTTCTATAGCTTTATGCACCGTTCGTGTCAAAGTAGAACATTGCCATATTTTTTTCTATAATCGCTTCTATTTCAGAAACGGAAAAATAATACTACTACTGGAAAAATAATAAAAATTTCCTCCCCCTGAATAACCCGGAAATTGCATATTGTTGCCAAAAAAGAAATTAGAAAATCCTGAATTTCGAAAAATTTCTATACCTTATATAGCTGGTACCTCGAACATGGGCGTAGCCAGGTTTTAGTTTCGGGGGGGGGGGGGGGGGATTCAAGAAAATAAAACGACTACAAGTACAATAAATAACCAGGGCCGTCTTTAACCTATTAGAGGCCCTGGGCACATTAGATTATTTTTTTCGTTTTTACCTGTTTAAGCTTTAAACCCTGAAAGACTGTGTAATTCGGAAAAATACAAATATATATAGTCTAAAACGAAACGTCAGTACTAACTTTTATAATACGTTTTTTAAGCCAAAAACGAGCGAGCGAAGCGAGCGAACAAATTTTTTTTCCTATTTTATAAGTTCAAACATTCAAATCTGTTCAAACGTTAAACTAAAATATTAACACTGAATAAGGTGAACTTCGAAAAAATACCATAAAATCAACCGGCTTAAACAGAACATCGGTAATAAATATATTAATATAATGGCTTTTATGTTAATCGCGAGCAAGCGAAGCGAGCGAGCTATTTTTTTTTTCTGTTTAATAGGTTAAATCTGTTCAAACTTTAAACCCTACAAGACTGTGGGAATAGGATCATTTTATAATATACATTAGAATAATGGGCGCCCATTTTTTTTTCGTTTTTACCTGTTTCAGGGTTTATTTTAAAAGACTGTGTAATTCGAAAAATACAAATATCAAAAGCCTAAAATTGAACGTCAGTACTAAATTTTATAGTAATATGTTAAACACGAGTGAGCGAAGCGAGCGAGCAAAATTGTTTTCCGATTCTATAGGTTAAAATCTATTCAATCGTTAAACTTAAACACTGAATAATGATGAAGTTCGGAAAAAAATCTTAAAATGAACCGGCTAAAACAGAACATCGCTACTAAATAAAATAATATGTTCCTCATGTTAAACGCGAGCGAGCGAAGCGAGCGAGCAAATTTTTCTTCTTCTATTCAATAGGTTAAATCTGTTCAAATTTAAAACCCCAAAACCCTCACAGTAGTGAAAATAGGATCATTTTGTAATTTAAATTAAAGTAAAATTAGTGTCATTTCTGATGTTGCAAAATAGATGACAAATAACATATAAATAACATAATAAATGTTAGGTTTGTCATACCTATTTCACACTTTTTTCGTAGTAGATAATTACAAAATTTTGTGATCACTGACATGCCTAAAATATTGTGTCGCATGCTATACCTACGTTCGAGGATTCGATAGCACGCGTGCCATAGGTTCGCGAACCCTGTTTTAGGCTATGGATTTTATTATTTTTTTTAAGTACAACATTCTTTCAGGGCTTTAAAAGTATAAAAATTATAAATGATTTTAACAGGTTAAAGCGTAAAAACATTTGCTCGCTTTCTCAGTTTGAACGCATTTAACATAAACACAGACATAATATAGAACAAGTTAGCATTAAAGTTCTGTTTTAGGCTGTTGATTTTTTTTTCTAAAATAACTTTAATACGCCTCTGTATATGGTTTGTACATATGGACCAGCCAGCCCATTTGGGGGGGGGGGGGGGGGGGTTGAACCCCTAAACCCCCCCGGCTACGCTCATGACCTCGAACTACATAAACATACTGTAATAATAATCATCAATCCTAATCAGTATCCCCAAGATCTTTTAAATTATACTAATTTAAAAGAATTCATATTCATTTTACGAAGATTGAATATTCTCAATTTTGGAAAATGAAATTGGAAGACAATTTTGTAATCAGAACCCCCAGAAACCTGGAAAAGGACATCCATATTAATTTCAATAACAAAAATGTACGCCATTGTGGAATTTCAAAACAGATTTTATTTTCATATTATTCTGCACCCCTAGAAACCTTGAAAATGACACCCATGCCAAATAAAAACATTTCCAACAGTATCCAAAAATAGGATTTTCCGTAGCCTGCAAATTTAATTTTTAGCAGCCATTAATTTATCAACCAAATCTGGTTTTATAGCTGCTTATATGGTATCATGGTCACCAACTCGGAAATTAAGTCACCAGCTTATAAATGTTGGTGCTAATTTGGATTAAATTTCTCCTCTTTTTATCTGCCGACTTTTGAATTTTTTGTCACCTGAGTGATTTCGCCAGTTTAGTAATTTAGTCGCCAGCATATTAATTCGCTGCCAAATTCAGCAATACAGTATGCTCATGGCTCTTCTATGGCATTTTCGTACACTTTCAAGTTTCACTGCATCTTTAGGGCTCGTAAAGCGAATACTTCGAATTTTATCTTTAGTTCTTGAGAATAAATGAAAGTCGCAGGGCACCAGGTCAGGACTGTATGGCGGATGACTCATTATCTCGACACCTGCCATAGTCAAATATGCATTCAACAGTCCGTTTTGCGGAGTGCGCTGAAACATTGTCGTGGTAAAGGAGGATCCTACTTCGAGGGCGCTACTGTCGAATTTTTTCCATACCAGTCTGCAGTAACTGTCCTTCCATCTTCTAACACAACTGTCGCGAAATGGAAACCTTTCGGACCAAAGAATGAGGCAATCATCTTTTTTCCTTGACTTCTTCCTTTCTTTACCTTAGTTGGCTGATCCTCGAAAGGAAACACCCACTGAGCTGATTGTCTTTTGGTATCAGGTTCGAAGCAATATTATATCCAGCTTTCATCACCTGTGACGATGTCAAATACAGAATTTGAGTCACCGCCGTTGAACTTATCTACGTGAAGAAGTTTTACTTCAAAAAACATGTAACTCCTCTGGTTGTCACGGCTTGAGCGGTAATCACTTGCCAATTACCATTAGATCCGTTCGCTAACAAAACTTAATACTCACGAGTCGTATGGTGAGCTTTAAGTTCTTGCAGTCTTTAATCATCTCCCGCTCGAAGTCCTGGAAGGAGAGGCGCCAGCATTGGTTCTGGACGGCGGCGTTCAGCTCCGCCTTGTTCGGCTTCGGCACCACGTACCACTCTTTGCACTTGTGATGAGCGGGCATTCTGGAATATATACGGTTACAGGTTAAGTCGACGAAGAGCCCTTAAGGGCATGTATTTAAAAAAATTGCCATCATTTCTAATATTTTCGTAACCCTGCTATAACATATAAGGCTGGGATTCTATTATGATCTGGGACTCGGAAGGCCGGAGGAAAAAATTCAGGGCTGAAAAATGAACTCTGGGCTAATACTATAGAGTGAAAATCGAACACGCGTGTGTCAAGTCAAATGTCAACGTCAAATCTGACAACTTGACACTCTCTTCGATTTTCAATTATATTGTATCAATCCAGAGTTCTATTTACATTGCTCCTCCGGTCTACCGGATTCCGGACAATATAGTCCCAGTGCAGCCTAAAGTTTCGGATACTGCAATACTAAATACGGAAACTATTTAGTACTGCAGTAAAGACAATGCAAAAAAAAGACGGGTTGCACTCCGGAGTGCCGGCAGAAGTAAAAACTTGAATATTAACGTTGTGCATTTTTGATATTTTGGAATGGTTAGGGAAAAATTTTGCACGAATTTCTTTAAATTATTTATCAGTATAAACGTACTATCATTTATTTGGTAAAATACAATATTCATTTATTGCGCTATCCTACACAAACAACATGACAATTTATATTACTTACATTAAAATTTTAACACTTCCGATTTTTGGGAATATTTATGTGTATATTTATAATGACAAAATAGTGTTGCATTGTTTCCAATAGTACTTAAGACAAAAACGTTTCAAAGCCCGGAAGTTCTTCACGAGTTCCCACGAGATCTTCATAGTACACTTCCCTAGAAACACAATGGACGCTGTTCAACATTTCGATTTTTTCGTCATACCAGAGATTACACTCCCAGAGTATGTGATGAGCAGTTTGTTCATAAGGGCTACCATCGGTCGAACACTCGCATAGCGGAGACGAGACTAATTTAAAAATTAAACCCAAAAAGTTTCGCTTTAAAGTTTCCGTGACGGTCTGTCAAAAATTGTGATCTATTTCTATCCATTGCTTAGAGAGTCGATCGCGTACCGAAGGGATGAAATTATATAGGTGACGCCCTTTGATAGTGTTGTCCCACCGTTCCTGCCACTCAGAAATTAGGTCTGTATAGAAATATCTAATGGCTCGAATAATCTAGTTATCTTATTGCTCTCTTTCGCACTTAAAAACTCAGGGTTAGTCTTTTTTTTTATAATATAGTGCTGCACGACGCTGTATCTCTAAATCTACTGGTAGGACTCCAGCCAAGACTGGAAGTGCTTCAGTACTTACGGTACGGTATGCCTTACATAAAAATATTAAGGCGAGACGTTGGCTTTGCAAAAGTTTACGACGGGCTGCTCCTATTGTAGCCCTATCTGCCCAAGCCGGTGCGCCATAGCATATGCTGACGAGGTACGTCGCAGTATAAATTATTTTTAATGTTTTAAATGAAAGGCCCCATGTCGACGTTGATATTTTTGTGAAACAATAGAAATTCCTTTTAGCTTTCTCACGGGTCTGTATTATATGTTCCAGGGATGTAAATTTATTTTCTAAAATAAGTCCTAGGTAACAAAGTGACTGTTTACGTTTCATGTTGATCACAATTCACAACCTCTGGTCAGTAGACGTAGACACACCTGTACCCGGGCGGCCAGCGCGGCAGCATGAACCGGATGACCGGCACCAGGTCGATGTCGAGCTCGAAGCCCGGAGCCCGGATCTGCAGCGTGTACGCCGGCCCCGATGCCTTGTACTTCAGCTGGTACACCTACACGGTTATGTAGAGTTAGGTCTAAAATACACTTCCCCGATCCTACCACCATAGTTGTACGATATTATCGGATTATAACCACGGTGAATTTCTAGAATGGACCGTTTACCTCTACCGAACGTCGCTCGGCAAAGGAAAATTTTGTGAGGAATTACTTTTCATGGAACATAAGTGCTGGACAAGTATAATATATATCGGTGACGGTGACCGATTTCATTGAAATCCGACCAGCGACGCAGGAGATATTTTATAGTGACCAGTATGCATAGTACCTACACAAGAGCACTCTCTCTTCCTTTACTCTCATAACCCAGTGGGACGACGGATAAACGACACGACTGTCGAAAGATCAGGCGCAGGTCCAACTTTTTACATGCCCATCCGAAGCATGGATGATATTCTTTTCAAATTTATTTGCTTTATTGTCAGACAATCGGGTGATCTGCCTGCATTTTCCTAACCAAACTTGGAAACAACATTTTTTGTTGTTCCAACGTGGGAATCGAATCCAGGACCTCCGAGTTAAGACCAAACACTAAACCACTGGGCCAGTAATAAAAGCATTAATTGCTTACTTATGGAGTCACTTAATAGAGATTTTGACAGAAACGGCCGAATACTGAAAAGATAGTTCAATTAAGTGACGCTTAAGTCTCATGCTGTCCTTGTCATTTCGGCTGGCAGAGACAGCGACAACCTGTGAATAGGAGGGCTATTCAGTTTCAGTATTCGGTAAACTGTTTTATGTCAAAATCTGTACTAAGTAGCTCTCTGAGTCTCTGAGTACCCGCTCTAGCTAAGGAAGTATTCACTAACGGCCTGTTTCAATAACGTCAAATTTGTATTGCAAATAACCGGCAAATGATTGAATGACGACGTTTTTAACAAAAAGTTATTGGTAGATAGGTTATTGAAACGGGCCGTTAAGGTATACCTTATCGCCGACTGTGGCGCGGTCGCCCATGGCATTCAACGCCTTCTGCACGACGCTGTTGAACCAGAAGCGGAACTTGTTCTGCAGCAGGTACTTGTCCGCGTCGCGCCACTCCCGAGTCACTTTATGACAATTCTCCCAGTCCTGGAGTGATGGGGATAAGTTCTATAGTCTATCAGTAGGCAAAAGTGGCGCCGGGTTCCGATAACTCCATTCCTATCGGCTTCAATTACCACTTATCTTTTGAAGACCCTCATCCAAATACCTATCTATTATACAGGCTAAGGCTTCCTTATGAATGAGAACCAGCCTTCGCCAATGGACTAGGCACTAGGCACTGCTTATTTGTAGGTAAATTCAGTAAAAAACCATGCCCAAGTAGAAAATTTTCGAATTAATAATATTTTTTCGATACGATTTGGCCACGATATAAATGGACTCTAAATATAGTAATTTGCAGTATGAGCTAGATAACTTTGGTCACAATTACAAACCCGGTATGTAATTTAAGTCTGAAACTAGATCTGGAATCCATAGCTTTGGTTCGTATTTACTGTTCATAGTTTTTGTGGTTGACGAGAATAACCCACTGCTTTGATGAGATTGGTCGTGAATTTTCTGATGCATGGCATAAGGTTTTTTTGCCAGCCTCAAAGGAGCCTCAGTTGCGTGGCGCACGCGGTGTGGACGGTTGTGAGTGGATTGCGGGATCAGTTCACCACACCATGGCACAGACCATGGACATATCGCAAAGTCGCAGTCTAATATCGCTTTATCGCAT
Organism: Glaucopsyche alexis; assembly: GCA_905404095.1. Classification (NCBI taxonomy): domain Eukaryota; kingdom Metazoa; phylum Arthropoda; class Insecta; order Lepidoptera; family Lycaenidae; genus Glaucopsyche; species Glaucopsyche alexis. The sequence continues at coordinate 4,298,690 of FR990052.1, forward strand.
ATTTTGGAAATGCAGAAGAGATACTGTAAACTGACGTTCAAATCTCCTAATCAGTTATACTGAATCACGGTTCGCCTTCGGATCGCTGGGAGCGTATTTTTAGGATCGCAAGTTTCTAAAACTGGATCAATCTAACACGATCCACGATTCGCGCTCCGTAATCCTGGATCGTTTGGTGTGGACCCGGCTATTCGCTTACCTTCTGCTTGTCCAGATGGTCGAACCCGTTGACGATCTTGAGGCGGACGTAGCCCGATCTGTGGGGCTCGATTATGATGCCGTCCACGCCGTCGCTGTAACTGACCGGCAGTCGGATGACGATGTCCATGTCGAACTCGTCCAGCCGACCCACCTTGATGCCGTCTGACACGCTGCCGCCATACGTTACCTGACGATGAAGAAGCACCTCTTTCAAACACAGTCGTTTAGTGGTGCATGGGTGATGGGACTGTCGGCTGCGCTTGCGCCGCATAATGTTTCTAACTCTCTAGTATCGAGACTATCGAGTATATCTATATATGCGCGTCCGACGCTCCGCGAGTAATAATAAGTGTTCTGTGTTCCGACGTCGTATTCACTGAGCGCTTGGCTGGGAGGTGTCTTTTTCCGTACTTTTTAACGAGCGTAAACCAGCAATAAGATAAACCTAACATGATTTTTGGTCGCAGCATTCCATCCATATAAATTGTATCTTTTTGGGCAACAATAAAAATGATGATCTATGAGGGCTTTTTTAGGCCTATGGAGAGTAAGGGTCGGTTTACACCGCTACGATACGCGGCGTATGCGGCGCTGCATTTCTAAGATAGCTATAGGTATTCAAAATTGCCCCCCGATGGTTGCCCGCCTTGTCGTGGCGGTGAGGCTTAGTAACCGTGGACTGGACACCCACGGTGAAGCGAAGAGGCAACCAGGGCCGGCTTGTTTGCCGCCGGCTGGCCCTAAGAGGGCGCTCCCAGCGGGCTGGAGGAGTCCGCTACGGACGCGCTTAGAGGTGGTACCGCAGAAGAAGAGGAGTACCGGTATTACGGTGCACCGTACTCCCTATCTTTTGCGGCCGTGGAGGGATCGCAGAGGGAGAGGCGTAGTGGTGTTGTGACACTCTCCCTACCCCCCTGCGACCTGGCGGGGCCGTTCCGTAGGTTGACGGCATTGGTAGGGCCGCAGAGGAAGAGGCAAGTTAGTATTACGGTGCGCCGCTTGCCCTATCCTCTGCGGCCGAGGTGTGGTCGATGGCAGAACCATAGCCCAGATCTGGAGTCGGGAGTCCCACATAACCACTCGAGTGCCCCCTGCGCGTGGGTGGTATGCGTAATGCATTTTCCCCCGGAAACAAAAAAAAAAAAGGTATTCAAAATTGAAATTTATTCATAACAAAATACTGCAAGTACTACATCCGCGTAGATGTAGTACTTGCAGTATTTTATGTTTCGTACAATATCTGCACAGTATAACGCGAAAGCCTCTGGTCCAATAACCGACCCTTGAGGCACTCCCCTACTGACGTCACATGGGTCTGAACGTGAGCTTAAATTCTCTAAACGCGACGTTAGAAATTTCAGAGTTTCTAACATCGCGTTTAGAAAATTCAAGCTTCTCATAAAGGTACTGCAGTTGGTGAGATTTAATTATACTAAATAGAAAGGTGGCAAAATGAAGAAAACAGAAGCGTGAGCATGAATTTTTAACTCGTTGTCGAATTTTTTTGCTTCTTGCTAGAAGACACCCTGCTAAAACAGCGTAATTGAATTTTGATAATATCAATGTTTCGTATAATTTTATTCTCGTTTGTACAGATAGATACTTGCAAATTTGGTACAACACTTTCGGTCTATAGAAACAGTTTGTAGCAGTTACTATAATGTGGTCCTCGAAGTTCAGTTGACTATCAACGAGAAGTCCTAGATTTCGAGTAATGTTTAAGTTTTCTAAACTATTGTTGTTCATTTTTATCGAAGGATTATAATTGCATAAATTATTTATTTTATGTTTTGTCCCTAATATTTGGTATTTTGATTTAACTAGATTTAAGTTTGAGCCATTCCTTTTTGACATGCTTATTATATTTTCCAGGTCCTGGTTTACAGCTTTTGGCACGCCAATTGTAGTCACAGTACGCCGACGATCTGCAAATTTATCTTCATTTTAAACCACAAGACACGTCTTGTGGTTTAAAATGAAGATAAAGTTGCAGATCGTCGGCGTACTGTGACTAACATTTTTTATAATATTTGTTAGATCAGCTACATATAAAATAAAGAGAATTGGGGCCAATATAGACTCTTGTTGAACCCCACCCCCCCTTTTTTATTGAAACTAGATTGTCTCTTAGGCAGGATACTAAGTAGTCAGTAAGTTGTTTGCAGACGATTTCAAGTACTTTAGATATGAAAGGAAGTATGCAGTACTTATGGGTCGAAGGTCAGCAAGTGATGTTGGCTCAGATTTTTTAAGAATAGGTCGGATAATGGCTGTTTTCCAAATACAGGAAAAGTGGAAGTTTCAACGGAGTTGTTAATAATGTATGTAGTAGTATTTAAGATTTTTATTATAATATTATGTAGTCCCCAGTACAAGGACCATAAATTGTTTTGACACATACAAATATAAAACTTTGTGGGTGCCTTTTTGCGATTAGTCCGACAATTTTTTCTAATGCGAAAACTTTCGGCGCTGCTGTGTTTTCCAATGTTCGGTTCCTGGAATTGTCGATATGACGTCACTATGACTCTCCGTATATACAACTTTGATTATTGAATCTTTTTAAATAAAATAATTTAAAATTTGTAGTCAACTTGTCCGACAAAAATCATGTTTTTTTTTTATAAAATAAGGGGGCAAACGAGCAAACGGGTCACCTGATGGAAAGCAACTACCGTCGCCCATGGACACTCGCAACATCAGAAGAGCTGCAGGTGCGTTGCCGGCCTTTTAAGAGGGAATACGCTCTCTTCTTGAAGGTTTGTAGGTCGTATAGGTCCGGAAATACTGCTGGTGACAGTTCGTTCCAGAGTTTTATAGTGCGCGGCAGAAAGTTACGCGAGAAACGCACGGTGGAAGACTGCCACTCATCAAGGTGATGAGGATGGAATATTTTTCGCGTGGGACGATGGCGAAAAGTTGCAGGTGGTATGATTCCGAACAATTCCTCAGAGCACTCCCCGTGATACAACCGATATAGGATGCAGAAATCGCTGTATGGAAATTATTTTACACTAATATTAATTTTACTTATTATAAGATATTAGTTTAGTATACTTTTAGTTTTATTGCTACTAAAATTTGGTATATTTAAAATGATTGCGAATTCGAAATGGCCGCCGTCCTAAATTGGCGGTATTTATAATTATTTATAAACTTCGCGATATGGGTATCATCTAAAAGGCCATAAAAAGTAAAATATACTGAATTATAAAAAATATCACCAATACAAATAAAATTTCACTTTAAGTCTTTGCAGCGCTAAAACTATAAATTTGACACAAAAATGCTTATAAAGTAAATTGTAGAAAATTGTAAATAGTTCATATTCATATTCTGTAAAGAGATATAGCCAAAATATTCAAAGTTATCGCCATTTTTTCAAGATGGCGGATCCAGTGGTAGCAATATGGGGTAGCAAATTTCAAATTCGGAAAGAATACATACAAATCTATTAAAATCACGCTTCATTAAGTGCAAATTACTAATTAATTACCTATTAGTAAGCATCACAGGAGGTAACTTCATCCCGGTCTAGCTGAGTTTTGGCCCGGTTAGAACATGCCAGACCGACGATTTTCAAAAGAGGATTAGGAAACGAACAGATTGACATATAACTTGACCTTGTTCTCTATGAGCTATTTTTACTGAAAATTCTTACACGTTCAGGGCGGTCTGGCTGGAAACTGGTCAAGAGCAGGACTGCCAGACTTGCATTTTTATCGGTTTCTAGTTGGCGCGCAGCCGTGTATAACAACAGTTTTCTTGTTCCTTAAGAGCTTTTTTTACTCAAAAAATCTTCACACATTTTGGTCAATAAAAAAAAATCTGCCAGGTTTAGAACCGCCAGACCGGCGGTTTTATATCAAGCTTTAGGGCCCCTAGCGACCTGCAGTGATACAATGCTTGTTCTCGATGAGCTCCTTTTTCGACGGTGGGCGCAAGCTCTAATTGGGCTCTTGGATATCGCTAGTGGAGCGGCGTTATTCCATCAGTTGAAAACGTTTAAAATTCCTCTCAAAAAAGAAAAAAATGGGTGGTACGAGGTACTGTTCTGTTGTGGGGTGTAAAAATTCCCAATCTCGGAATCGTGAATTAAGGTTTTATTTGTTGTGTTAAAAAAGGAAATAAGTGGAAAATGATGTCAGAAAAATGTAAGTATATTATGAAAATATACATACAAACTTCAAATTTTCTGTGTGTGTACATACAGGAATGTTATAATTTTATATTTTTTAGAATATCAGATATTAACAAGTCGTGGCAGCCGAGTAATAACACTCGAATCTAAAGTGTTTATTTTGTAGGAAGGAAAGCAGTCTAACGTAGAAAACCCAACGTATATCCCAACAATTTTCCGCCTGTGTACAAAAAAAGAGATATCACAATTGGCCTTATGTAAAATGGGTACCTACCTACGTCAACAGCTGCAAAACCATAAGAACAGGAAAATATTTTAAATACGTCTGTTAAAATGCAGTGACTTTATGCGAATCATATGTTCACTTCTATGAGGAAAACGACCTCGAGTTGCCGCTGTCAACCGACCGACGATGGTGTTGCGAATTGCGATAGCTACGCCAAGATATCCAAGAGGCCTATAACGAAAAATAATGCGTACAATTGTATGAAAAAATTTGTATTTGACAATCTGTCAGCTTATTATAATATCTCTAGTAATATTACAATCCAACGTACGTACGTATAAACTCGAACAGCCATGTAATAGGGTATTATCCCATGATGGAAATATACATCAGATTGTTGATATTTTATCGCTAAACATTAATTTAAACCAATTTAACCAACTTTTTACACAAAAATATGTATGATTTTTATAAAATATCAAAAATAAAATTATGAATTTTTCACGTTTAACCACGTGACTAAAAACGCACGAGATTGGGATGTGACGTCAAATTCTTGTACACCTTCTTCTTTTTTTAATGGCCTCCCGATTTCCATAAAGAATCGGAATCATTATGTTACATAAAAAAAAAAGTTAGTTGTTAGATTGTTGTCAATGGTGGTTGTTGTTGCATAAAATCACCATAAAATGTTGATAATAATAATTGGACGTAGTTATGCAAAAATGTTCCAATCCACAAGATAAGCGAAACTGAGTTTAATTGACTAACATACTTATTTTGATATCTTCTATCTTTTAAACACAATGGTTACAATCCACAATTGATATTTTTTTATTTTTCTATTTACCATTATATTTCAATCCACACTTTAAACTAACTAAGCTCTTTTTTCTCATACAGAATGTTCCAATGTTTTTGGAACGTTGTAACAAAATAACAATATGCTCATTTTGGCAGCAAAGAATGTTCCAATGTTTTTGGAATGTTTTAGCAAAATAATATTATGCTCATTTTACTTGAAAATAATGTTCCAATGTTTTTGGAACGTTTTAACAAAATAATAATATGCTCATTTTGATAGCAAAGAATGTTCCAATGTTTTTGAAACGTTTGAGCAAAATAATATTATGCTAATTTTACTTGCAAATAATGTTCCAATGTTTTTGAAACGTTTTAGAAAAATAATATTATGACCATTTTCCTGGTAATGAATGTTCTAACGTTTTAAAAATATTTAGGCTTAATAACGTAATGCTCTTTTTCCTTGTAAATAATATTCCAATATTTGTGATTCTATAAAGAAAAATAATAAGATGTGAAATCTGTGACATACTGAGAGCAATAGAGTTTACTTTCTGTATTGCAAACCTTTTTTTTTTTCATTTTTCATGGAATAATAATACTACGTGTTGGTGCGTGGTAAAAATTAATGATACTATGAAAATCTACCTTCTTACACTTTTTTCATGTAATGGATCTCAATTTCTATGCGTGTGGATTGAGGGACCATATCCATATCTTCCATATGGACCATGTCTTCCAAATTCGCCGATAGATTTTTCTGAAATTTTGTCTATGAATTCTGCAAATTTTCTACTAAATCTCTACGTAGAAAAATAATTTAAAAAGTCAGTAATATATCGCGAAATGAGTATGTCATATTTGTGTGAACTGAGGGACCATACTCCGGTGGTTGTAGATTTTTTATTTATGATGCTATCTATGTATTTGATAAATTTGTAAAAACTTTTACAAAAGTACTACTAACATTCTGTAGTAAAAAAAATAATTAATCATAATTTTCAACATAATTTTCGAGATCTGGAAAATAGCGGCGGGTGAACTGAGGGACCACACTCTGAGGGCTATATCTACTACTACTGAGGGCTTTTAAAATATCTTTTTACAAATTCCCAGATTTGTTCTACAATTTTTTTTAGACTTCTACTAAAACTTGCTATACTTATTTTGGGGAAATTCAGGTGGGTCCCTCAATCCACACGCATACCTCAATTTGACTTATTCCACTGCCGCCTCTATTTAAATCTCTAACAATCTAATAATCTACTTACCACAACAATTAATTTTAACGTAAAATCAATTTACTAAATTTGCTTATTAAAGAACTAAATTAAGTGGTTGCCTAAAAATCTGATTTATGTATATTGTGGTCTAAAGGGAAACCAATCGCACCAGCAAAATTAACGGATTTACAATCAATGTACAATTATATACCACCAAACTGCCTACAATTTTATAAAAAATTAAAAAGCTCAGATAATATCATTGATGATTTTGAAGGGTTTGGAACAGATCCAGACTTCAACATACAAGAAGATGATAACGATGAATAGGTTTTACCTTATGATTGCGATTATGTTTGTGATTTTTTTGTATTGTTTAGTTCTTAAATAAAGGTAAATGGCATTATTTGATACCAATTTATTTTTATTTGATATTAAAAACGTTCCTTATGTTATGGAACATTTTTGCATAATTATTTGTATACAAAATAATAATTAAGCAAAAATGTTCCAGTACCTATTTTTCTAATTACCCACACAATGACAATTCGATCCAAAAACAAAATACGTAAATAAATAACACTTATATATTTCTACAATAAAACCTCCAGCTTTCAATTTAAGTACTTAAAACAAAAAAATGTACCATTAAAACACAATATTGCATTTATCTCAGTTTGAAGTCATTGTGGACTGGAACGTTTTTGCATAACTACGTCCAATTGAACTGTCGAAGTTTAGTGAAAGTTTTGTGCGAGACCTAGTTACATCTTTTTTATTCTTTATACTACTCTAGGTTCTTTAATTCCTCCCAGTAATAGAGACTCAACATACGATAGGTATATCGCCGACTAACCCAGTGTATTGCTTAACGACCTTATTACCAAGTAATAATGCTGACATATGGAGCACCGGGTTTGTCGGCGACCGTACCTCAACTGGTCGTATGTACAGAAGAAAAAAATATCTTATTTAAGATAAGATGGACACCAACTTCGTCAAAGCAGATAGTGGAAGTGGTGGTCGGACTCTTTTTCAAAAACAATCTTAATTTTTACGCTGCCGAATTAAAGAACGTAAAAACAGCAATGTAAGTATTACAATGAACGTTACGAAATTAACTTTAAAGTGATTATATAGATTAGAATATGCCTATAATATAAAAAATTGTGGTGGTTTACAAACATACAACATAAACATAAAGGTTATGTTGACAAATTTGTCATGCGATTCAGTAAGTACCTTCTTTATTTCATTTTTATTAAGAAATAAAGAAGGTATTTGAATGTATATAAATTTTATTAACTAAATTAGCTTTTTGTGAACCAAACTATTTCATTACACTCACTTTAATTTTACCTAAGTATGTACATGTAACAAGCAAAACTACTATTATGATTTTTTTACAGATCCTCAAGGGAATCTTACGGAGATGATGCTGTTGAACACAAAGTAAGAGCTAAATGTTATTCTGTGACTGGTTGTTGATGAAAATAGTGGCCATATTGTAAGCTGCCAGTGTCATGATTATGCAGCTGCAGCTGGAGGCTGTAAGCATGCAGTGGCATTTTTGTTGTGGGTTCATAGGCGCAGTGAAGAACCTTCTTGCGCTTCAACTGAGTGCTACTGGAAGAAGCCTTTGCTATCTCAAGTCGGCACGAGTTTGAAGTACATTACTGTGGACCAACTAGTTAAAAAAAAGTGTATTATGATAGTGACAATAGACTTTTCTCAGTTTCATCAAGAAGCAAAAAAAGGAAAATCGTGAATTGTGAACTTCTAAAATATAAATATGATTATGTATGAAACGTGGACAGTACATTTAAAAACTCACATATTTAATATCATATACTACTACTATTACAATAACAAGATACATTATTGTGTCTCATCTTGTCATATTGTCTCATTATAATAATACAAAAATTAGGGTAGGTATTTGAAATAAATATTCGTTGTTTAATTTGTTGTTTTATTTTGCATTTATATTTTCTTACTTTGTTGGGGACAGTAATTTTCCATAGATTTTCTTGCGCCAATTCAACTCGAAACTGGAAAAAATAACTCAATGTTACATTATACATGTAACATTGAGTTATTTTTTACTTTTGCACATACATAATTAGTACAATATATAACAAAGAAATTACTTACTTATCACTTATAACAATATAACATTCACATTCATGTTATGGTACATCGAAAGCTGAAAACTATGAAAAAAAAATTTTAGTCTATTATAAACTTGCAAGTTTATCATATAAAATAAATGCTCATAACTCATTTTATAAGGGAATTTTGTAAGTTTAATAAAGCAGCTGCTGCTTTATTAAACTTACAATACAATATAATCTTTATTAAACTTACAATACAATATAACAATACAATCATCAATTACTCCAACAATCTTAGTATCATGTTGCTTTAACATGCTAAACTCTCTTATACGTCTCATAACTCTTTCTTTGGCACCTGCAGCTACACTAGGTGGTCTAAGTAATTTTATACCCTTTTCAGCTAGCATGTTTGAAACCTAAGCTAAAGTTTAAAACCTATAATAGTTACATCACTTGTTCAACCACCAAAACCAGGTGAAATATAGTTAATTAAAGTATTATTGTAGTCCGACCAAGTTAGGGATTTATGAAGAGCTTGTCGGAATGAAATAGGTAGAGTGTAAATATTTATTTAATTGTGCAAGGAATGGACATAATATACAGGCTATTTTAGGTACATTTTTGACAAATAATTTACTGCACTATGAATTATGATAGTGATAAAACTATCTTCTAATTTAGAAAAGAAACTGTTTAATCTGATTTTTTAAAACAAAGTAAGATAATATGTTCTATAGGTATACTTGTATGTTTATGTATTAACTGTATTATAAAATAACATTTTTTAGGAATTTTTACATACATCATTGGTTTTTTGTTAATCAGATGCAAAATATTATTCAAACACTGTTCTTTTTATTAAAAATCCTGTTTTAATCTGACCTGATAAGGAAGGAAATTTTTGATGGCATGTTTTAATTTTAAATGGAGATGTCATGGTCGATGTAGTGTGTAGTTTGTAAGGAGAAAAGGAAATATCTCGGGTAGTTGCTTTTGTCTGTACTCCTTTACTTCTAAAATTCACTTTTATTTTAGCTTGGACTTATTTTTCCACACAAACAACAGTATTAGCTTGGACTTCCTTTTCTGCGTTAATAGGTTCGGTTGACACTCCTTTCTCTGAATATGTTGGTAATGGTTCTGAAAAGACAAAACATTTATTAATTTTACACAATCAACTAACTCACTTAATAGTTATAATAGTCATATTACATACTTATGATCTCCACAGCAGTTTCAGGCATGTCATTGTAATCTTTTAGTGTGCTGGTTCCGGGCATATCTGCTACAGCTTGAGTTTCTTCAGCAGTTTTTACACGTTTCTCATAGGCTGTTTGAGTTAAGGTAGTATCAGATAGCCTTTTCCTGCCATCTTCCTAACAATAAAACTTAGATGGTATAGCTCCTTTGACCATGAGTATAGTCTGGCTGAATCCCATCTTATATTGTATACATATAGTTTGACATGTCTCGTTCAATCTGCAATCACATAGTTTAATACATTACAGATGTATTCTTTTAAATTCTCTAAATTGAAAAAAAACCCCAAAGTATATAATAATAATATTATTATTATTGTATTATAATTATATTATTATTGTATAGTAATTATGTATAGAAATATTATTCCATACAAAATGAACCACTATGTAAGTACCATATAAACAACAAACTAACCTCAATTAAGTATGATACAAGAATTTTATAATTACGTACATAGATGTATATTATATATTATATTAATATAATTAATCAAAGCTTACGTTAAAATGATCTTCACACATGAAAGCATGAGTACTTGCTGCTATATCTTGCGAATTTAAACCATTTGCTATTACCAGCGAGTAATAGCCACTTTTTGCGCATTTCAGTGTTCTTTGGTATAGTCATTGGCCACAAACATTTTCCGTGTTTTAATAGACGTAGTATTAGTGCATTTTGGCACTACGCACCATTTATTTAAAGGCATTTTAAACATTTATTTACAAAAGTAAACAGTAGGTATTCTGGGATTTGGCATTTTCAAGTATGTGCCACACGGTTTGAAACGGCGGTTTGAAACGAAAAATACAGATTTGCGCTTCGCCGGCTACACGGTTTAAAACTTGTTTGAAACCTCAGTGTTTATAGAACGTTGCGGGAGTCGGACGTCTCTACGCTCGCACCGTATATTCACTACAACGACGTCATGGCGCCTTACCTATCTAAACAGAGATATACAAAATAGTTTTTAAAAAGTATTTAAATAAAAAATGCAAATACTTTTCTAATTTACTATTTCAAATGCAAAATACTTGTGCTTTTTGTATTTAAATACTAAATGCAAAATACGTATTTTCAAAATACTTTATTCAAATAAAATACTTTCTTATAGAATAAAGTAGGTAATGTTCTTTATTTATTAAAGACTAGCTGACCCCGACAGACGTTGTTCTGTCTTAAATATGAACGAATAAATAAATCACTACACCTACTCCTACACCTACACCTACTCTTACTCCTACTCTTCTCTTAAATATTGGAGGGTCTCCAAATCAATGCAGGTGCTGCTGTTGCCATCAGTTGAGGAGTCTGACTCGTTGAAGTTTGAACTTAATTATAGTTAGGCAGAGCTACGTTCCCACGAGCGTTTTATGTGGTCACGACAGAAAAAAACTGGACTGTAAATAGAACTCTGCGCCAAGACAATAGAGCTACAAATCGTACAAAGCTGTAAATCTAACATTTGACACTGATTTTCAGCTCTATAACTTTAGCGCAGAGTTCAATTTACGTTGAAGTTATTTCGATCGCGACTCGCGACCACAAAAAAACGCTCGTGGGAACGTAGCCTAAGACTCACTTTTTGCTTTTTTACCCTGTTAATGTTTTTGATAACAAACTTATAACGGCGTAAAACAGAAAACGTAATACGTAAATAATAACGTTCGTTTTGCTTCATATTCTGTCATTTTGCACATAGACATACCTCGTTGTAGCGCCTTTAGTGGCCATTTGCTGGATCACGGATGCGAATTATTTCGAAAATCGAAACATAGCAGTAAAAAAGTAGGTATTTTATATTTTACAAATACAAAATACATTAATTCAAAAATTATTTCAAATATATTTAAAAAAGGTATTTAAATATAAAATACGTATTTTGTATTTGCATTTTAAATACAAGTATTTCAAATAAGTCACAACTCTGTATCTAAAGAACAAAGAGTTGGGGTGTGTGGTTGCTCTTTTGTGTGCAATTGAAGAAAAAAAAGAAATAATTTTTTTTCTGAGTCGTCTTTGTACGACACGCATGTCAAGTCCCAAAGGCAGGGCAAGTCTCTATAGAGCTCGAGAAGCTCTGTAATAACTTCTCGACCTTTTTTTCTCATGCCGTAGGTACTGAGAATGTCGTAGTCGCGCATGCGTCTGCCTACGCTCGCCGCTGCAACGTGACTGTCGTTCGCGAGGTTTCAAACAAGCGGCTACACGGCTTCAAACAAGTTTCAAACCAACGCTTCTAGCAGTGGTTTCAAACGCAAGCCTTGCTGCCAAGGGCGTTTAAAGGTCAAACGAAATTTGGCTTCAAACAACTATCTACACGGTTTGAAACCTCAGTTTCAAACCGTTGTTTCAAACCGTGTGGCACATGCTTCAGTTTAATTTGACACTTGACACTTGTCAGTTACAATGTCACAAGAATATGACGTCATGACAACACACTATAGCGTTTTCGCGCCTATAATAATAATTTAAACTTTTAGGCTAATTTGCAAGGAAATGAAAGAAATTCACAAAGAATGGTTCAAACTGTTAATGTATTTTGGTATTAGGAACAATTTGACATACTTTTCAAAAACTTGGAAAATACCCTAATAGGGTATTATCCCATGATGGAAATATCAGATTGTTGATATTTTATCGCTAAACATTAATTTAAACCAATTTAACCAACTTTTTACACAAAAATATGTATGATTTTTATAAAATATCAAAAATAAAATTATGAATTTTTCACGTTTAACCACGTGACTAAAAACGCACGAGATTGGGATGTGACGTCAAATTCTTGTACACCTTCTTCTTTTTTTAATGGCCTCCCGATTTCCATAAAGAATCGGAATCATTATGTTACATAAAAAAAAAGTTAGTTGTTAGATTGTTGTCAATGGTGGTTGTTGTTGCATAAAATCACCATAAAATGTTGATAATAATAATTGAACTGTCGAAGTTTAGTGAAAGTTTTGTGCGAGACCTAGTTACATCTTTTTTATTCTTTATACTACTCTAGGTTCTTTAATTCCTCCCAGTAATAGAGACTCAACATACGATATGTATATCGCCGACTAACCCAGTGTATTGCTTAACGACCTTATTACCAAGTAATAATGCTGACATATGGAGCACCGGGTTTGTCGGCGACCGTACCTCAACTGGTCGTATGTACAGAAGAAAAAAATATCTTATTTAAGATAAGATGGACACCAACTTCGTCAAAGCAGATAGTGGAAGTGGTGGTCGGACTCTTTTTCAAAAACAATCTTAATTTTTACGCTGCCGAATTAAAGAACGTAAAAACAGCAATGTAAGTATTACAATGAACGTTACGAAATTAACTTTAAAGTGATTATATAGATTAGAATATGCCTATAATATAAAAAATTGTGGTGGTTTACAAACATACAACATAAACATAAAGGTTATGTTGACAAATTTGTCATGCGATTCAGTAAGTACCTTCTTTATTTCATTTTTATTAAGAAATAAAGAAGGTATTTGAATGTATATAAATTTTATTAACTAAATTAGCTTTTTGTGAACCAAACTATTTCATTACACTCACTTTAATTTTACCTAAGTATGTACATGTAACAAGCAAAACTACTATTATGATTTTTTTACAGATCCTCAAGGGAATCTTACGGAGATGATGCTGTTGAACACAAAGTAAGAGCTAAATGTTATTCTGTGACTGGTTGTTGATGAAAATAGTGGCCATATTGTAAGCTGCCAGTGTCATGATTATGCAGCTGCAGCTGGAGGCTGTAAGCATGCAGTGGCATTTTTGTTGTGGGTTCATAGGCGCAGTGAAGAACCTTCTTGCGCTTCAACTGAGTGCTACTGGAAGAAGCCTTTGCTATCTCAAGTCGGCACGAGTTTGAAGTACATTACTGTGGACCAACTAGTTAAAAAAAAGTGTATTATGATAGTGACAATAGACTTTTCTCAGTTTCATCAAGAAGCAAAAAAAGGAAAATCGTGAATTGTGAACTTCTAAAATATAAATATGATTATGTATGAAACGTGGACAGTACATTTAAAAACTCACATATTTAATATCATATACTACTACTATTACAATAACAAGATACATTATTGTGTCTCATCTTGTCATATTGTCTCATTATAATAATACAAAAATTAGGGTAGGTATTTGAAATAAATATTCGTTGTTTAATTTGTTGTTTTATTTTGCATTTATATTTTCTTACTTTGTTGGGGACAGTAATTTTCCATAGATTTTCTTGCGCCAATTCAACTCGAAACTGGAAAAAATAACTCAATGTTACATTATACATGTAACATTGAGTTATTTTTTACTTTTGCACATACATAATTAGTACAATATATAACAAAGAAATTACTTACTTATCACTTATAACAATATAACATTCACATTCATGTTATGGTACATCGAAAGCTGAAAACTATGAAAAAAAAATTTTAGTCTATTATAAACTTGCAAGTTTATCATATAAAATAAATGCTCATAACTCATTTTATAAGGGAATTTTGTAAGTTTAATAAAGCAGCTGCTGCTTTATTAAACTTACAATACAATATAATCTTTATTAAACTTACAATACAATATAACAATACAATCATCAATTACTCCAACAATCTTAGTATCATGTTGCTTTAACATGCTAAACTCTCTTATACGTCTCATAACTCTTTCTTTGGCACCTGCAGCTACACTAGGTGGTCTAAGTAATTTTATACCCTTTTCAGCTAGCATGTTTGAAACCTAAGCTAAAGTTTAAAACCTATAATAGTTACATCACTTGTTCAACCACCAAAACCAGGTGAAATATAGTTAATTAAAGTATTATTGTAGTCCGACCAAGTTAGGGATTTATGAAGAGCTTGTCGGAATGAAATAGGTAGAGTGTAAATATTTATTTAATTGTGCAAGGAATGGACATAATATACAGGCTATTTTAGGTACATTTTTGACAAATAATTTACTGCACTATGAATTATGATAGTGATAAAACTATCTTCTAATTTAGAAAAGAAACTGTTTAATCTGATTTTTTAAAACAAAGTAAGATAATATGTTCTATAGGTATACTTGTATGTTTATGTATTAACTGTATTATAAAATAACATTTTTTAGGAATTTTTACATACATCATTGGTTTTTTGTTAATCAGATGCAAAATATTATTCAAACACTGTTCTTTTTATTAAAAATCCTGTTTTAATCTGACCTGATAAGGAAGGAAATTTTTGATGGCATGTTTTAATTTTAAATGGAGATGTCATGGTCGATGTAGTGTGTAGTTTGTAAGGAGAAAAGGAAATATCTCGGGTAGTTGCTTTTGTCTGTACTCCTTTACTTCTAAAATTCACTTTTATTTTAGCTTGGACTTATTTTTCCACACAAACAACAGTATTAGCTTGGACTTCCTTTTCTGCGTTAATAGGTTCGGTTGACACTCCTTTCTCTGAATATGTTGGTAATGGTTCTGAAAAGACAAAACATTTATTAATTTTACACAATCAACTAACTCACTTAATAGTTATAATAGTCATATTACATACTTATGATCTCCACAGCAGTTTCAGGCATGTCATTGTAATCTTTTAGTGTGCTGGTTCCGGGCATATCTGCTACAGCTTGAGTTTCTTCAGCAGTTTTTACACGTTTCTCATAGGCTGTTTGAGTTAAGGTAGTATCAGATAGCCTTTTCCTGCCATCTTCCTAACAATAAAACTTAGATGGTATAGCTCCTTTGACCATGAGTATAGTCTGGCTGAATCCCATCTTATATTGTATACATATAGTTTGACATGTCTCGTTCAATCTGCAATCACATAGTTTAATACATTACAGATGTATTCTTTTAAATTCTCTAAATTGAAAAAAAACCCCAAAGTATATAATAATAATATTATTATTATTGTATTATAATTATATTATTATTGTATAGTAATTATGTATAGAAATATTATTCCATACAAAATGAACCACTATGTAAGTACCATATAAACAACAAACTAACCTCAATTAAGTATGATACAAGAATTTTATAATTACGTACATAGATGTATATTATATATTATATTAATATAATTAATCAAAGCTTACGTTAAAATGATCTTCACACATGAAAGCATGAGTACTTGCTGCTATATCTTGCGAATTTAAACCATTTGCTATTACCAGCGAGTAATAGCCACTTTTTGCGCATTTCAGTGTTCTTTGGTATAGTCATTGGCCACAAACATTTTCCGTGTTTTAATAGACGTAGTATTAGTGCATTTTGGCACTACGCACCATTTATTTAAAGGCATTTTAAACATTTATTTACAAAAGTAAACAGTAGGTATTCTGGGATTTGGCATTTTCAGTTTAATTTGACACTTGACACTTGTCAGTTACAATGTCACAAGAATATGACGTCATGACAACACACTATAGCGTTTTCGCGCCTATAATAATAATTTAAACTTTTAGGCTAATTTGCAAGGAAATGAAAGAAATTCACAAAGAATGGTTCAAACTGTTAATGTATTTTGGTATTAGGAACAATTTGACATACTTTTCAAAAACTTGGAAAATACCCTAATAGGGTATTATCCCATGATGGAAATATCAGATTGTTGATATTTTATCGCTAAACATTAATTTAAACCAATTTAACCAACTTTTTACACAAAAATATGTATGATTTTTATAAAATATCAAAAATAAAATTATGAATTTTTCACGTTTAACCACGTGACTAAAAACGCACGAGATTGGGATGTGACGTCAAATTCTTGTACACCTTCTTCTTTTTTTAATGGCCTCCCGATTTCCATAAAGAATCGGAATCATTATGTTACATAAAAAAAAAGTTAGTTGTTAGATTGTTGTCAATGGTGGTTGTTGTTGCATAAAATCACCATAAAATGTTGATAATAATAATTGAACTGTCGAAGTTTAGTGAAAGTTTTGTGCGAGACCTAGTTACATCTTTTTTATTCTTTATACTACTCTAGGTTCTTTAATTCCTCCCAGTAATAGAGACTCAACATACGATATGTATATCGCCGACTAACCCAGTGTATTGCTTAACGACCTTATTACCAAGTAATAATGCTGACATATGGAGCACCGGGTTTGTCGGCGACCGTACCTCAACTGGTCGTATGTACAGAAGAAAAAAATATCTTATTTAAGATAAGATGGACACCAACTTCGTCAAAGCAGATAGTGGAAGTGGTGGTCGGACTCTTTTTCAAAAACAATCTTAATTTTTACGCTGCCGAATTAAAGAACGTAAAAACAGCAATGTAAGTATTACAATGAACGTTACGAAATTAACTTTAAAGTGATTATATAGATTAGAATATGCCTATAATATAAAAAATTGTGGTGGTTTACAAACATACAACATAAACATAAAGGTTATGTTGACAAATTTGTCATGCGATTCAGTAAGTACCTTCTTTATTTCATTTTTATTAAGAAATAAAGAAGGTATTTGAATGTATATAAATTTTATTAACTAAATTAGCTTTTTGTGAACCAAACTATTTCATTACACTCACTTTAATTTTACCTAAGTATGTACATGTAACAAGCAAAACTACTATTATGATTTTTTTACAGATCCTCAAGGGAATCTTACGGAGATGATGCTGTTGAACACAAAGTAAGAGCTAAATGTTATTCTGTGACTGGTTGTTGATGAAAATAGTGGCCATATTGTAAGCTGCCAGTGTCATGATTATGCAGCTGCAGCTGGAGGCTGTAAGCATGCAGTGGCATTTTTGTTGTGGGTTCATAGGCGCAGTGAAGAACCTTCTTGCGCTTCAACTGAGTGCTACTGGAAGAAGCCTTTGCTATCTCAAGTCGGCACGAGTTTGAAGTACATTACTGTGGACCAACTAGTTAAAAAAAAGTGTATTATGATAGTGACAATAGACTTTTCTCAGTTTCATCAAGAAGCAAAAAAAGGAAAATCGTGAATTGTGAACTTCTAAAATATAAATATGATTATGTATGAAACGTGGACAGTACATTTAAAAACTCACATATTTAATATCATATACTACTACTATTACAATAACAAGATACATTATTGTGTCTCATCTTGTCATATTGTCTCATTATAATAATACAAAAATTAGGGTAGGTATTTGAAATAAATATTCGTTGTTTAATTTGTTGTTTTATTTTGCATTTATATTTTCTTACTTTGTTGGGGACAGTAATTTTCCATAGATTTTCTTGCGCCAATTCAACTCGAAACTGGAAAAAATAACTCAATGTTACATTATACATGTAACATTGAGTTATTTTTTACTTTTGCACATACATAATTAGTACAATATATAACAAAGAAATTACTTACTTATCACTTATAACAATATAACATTCACATTCATGTTATGGTACATCGAAAGCTGAAAACTATGAAAAAAAAATTTTAGTCTATTATAAACTTGCAAGTTTATCATATAAAATAAATGCTCATAACTCATTTTATAAGGGAATTTTGTAAGTTTAATAAAGCAGCTGCTGCTTTATTAAACTTACAATACAATATAATCTTTATTAAACTTACAATACAATATAACAATACAATCATCAATTACTCCAACAATCTTAGTATCATGTTGCTTTAACATGCTAAACTCTCTTATACGTCTCATAACTCTTTCTTTGGCACCTGCAGCTACACTAGGTGGTCTAAGTAATTTTATACCCTTTTCAGCTAGCATGTTTGAAACCTAAGCTAAAGTTTAAAACCTATAATAGTTACATCACTTGTTCAACCACCAAAACCAGGTGAAATATAGTTAATTAAAGTATTATTGTAGTCCGACCAAGTTAGGGATTTATGAAGAGCTTGTCGGAATGAAATAGGTAGAGTGTAAATATTTATTTAATTGTGCAAGGAATGGACATAATATACAGGCTATTTTAGGTACATTTTTGACAAATAATTTACTGCACTATGAATTATGATAGTGATAAAACTATCTTCTAATTTAGAAAAGAAACTGTTTAATCTGATTTTTTAAAACAAAGTAAGATAATATGTTCTATAGGTATACTTGTATGTTTATGTATTAACTGTATTATAAAATAACATTTTTTAGGAATTTTTACATACATCATTGGTTTTTTGTTAATCAGATGCAAAATATTATTCAAACACTGTTCTTTTTATTAAAAATCCTGTTTTAATCTGACCTGATAAGGAAGGAAATTTTTGATGGCATGTTTTAATTTTAAATGGAGATGTCATGGTCGATGTAGTGTGTAGTTTGTAAGGAGAAAAGGAAATATCTCGGGTAGTTGCTTTTGTCTGTACTCCTTTACTTCTAAAATTCACTTTTATTTTAGCTTGGACTTATTTTTCCACACAAACAACAGTATTAGCTTGGACTTCCTTTTCTGCGTTAATAGGTTCGGTTGACACTCCTTTCTCTGAATATGTTGGTAATGGTTCTGAAAAGACAAAACATTTATTAATTTTACACAATCAACTAACTCACTTAATAGTTATAATAGTCATATTACATACTTATGATCTCCACAGCAGTTTCAGGCATGTCATTGTAATCTTTTAGTGTGCTGGTTCCGGGCATATCTGCTACAGCTTGAGTTTCTTCAGCAGTTTTTACACGTTTCTCATAGGCTGTTTGAGTTAAGGTAGTATCAGATAGCCTTTTCCTGCCATCTTCCTAACAATAAAACTTAGATGGTATAGCTCCTTTGACCATGAGTATAGTCTGGCTGAATCCCATCTTATATTGTATACATATAGTTTGACATGTCTCGTTCAATCTGCAATCACATAGTTTAATACATTACAGATGTATTCTTTTAAATTCTCTAAATTGAAAAAAAACCCCAAAGTATATAATAATAATATTATTATTATTGTATTATAATTATATTATTATTGTATAGTAATTATGTATAGAAATATTATTCCATACAAAATGAACCACTATGTAAGTACCATATAAACAACAAACTAACCTCAATTAAGTATGATACAAGAATTTTATAATTACGTACATAGATGTATATTATATATTATATTAATATAATTAATCAAAGCTTACGTTAAAATGATCTTCACACATGAAAGCATGAGTACTTGCTGCTATATCTTGCGAATTTAAACCATTTGCTATTACCAGCGAGTAATAGCCACTTTTTGCGCATTTCAGTGTTCTTTGGTATAGTCATTGGCCACAAACATTTTCCGTGTTTTAATAGACGTAGTATTAGTGCATTTTGGCACTACGCACAGGGGCGGATCGTGAATTTGTGGGGCCCTGGGCTGTAACTACTTAGGGGCCTATCTAAGTACTCAACTAATAGCCATGTCAAAAAACAGTTTCTATAATGATATTATTACATATTCTTTATTGCACAAAAAACATAAATATTACTTAAATCTACGCAAGTAATAGTTGTACAAAAAGCGACCTTATTGCTGTGGTAGCAATGTCTTCCAGGCAACCTTTGGGTGAGAGAGAAACTGAAATAGTGATATATTTATGCATATAAAAAAACAATAAAATAATTTTATTTATTTATTATGAATTAGTCAAAGAATTGGCAGGTTATGTGTGTGACAGTTATGTTATATTACTATTAAAGTATATTCGGAATGAAAATACAATACGAGAAAATATGATTTCAGCAAAACCTAAACGTATAAAAGATATTTAAGGTTTGGGTTTTTCTATAAATATAAAAATATTGGGTATTTAGGGCCATCAAGTAAATTAGTAAACTATGCTTGCGTGCGAAACAAGGGCTCGAAAGTATTTGCTAAACTCAATGACTTGTCATTTTTGACAAAACGCAGCCGTAACTTGCAAGACACTATTGTCACCACGAAATCAGAGATTCTTGATGAAGTCGAAATGGGGTACACCTAAAACATGAGCCCACCCTAAGCCCATCTTGCAGATGCTTCACGAGCCAGTCTTATGCGCCATCTTACAGATTAGATTCCTGATATTGACATGGGTGAGATTAGAATAGCTCTCAGGCAGCTTCATAATAATAAAGCACCAGGAGATAATGAAATAACCACAGAACTGCTTAAGGCAGGAGGAACATCTGTCTTGACTGAGCTCCTTAATTCCGTCATTCACACTGGCACTACCCCGGAAGCATGGAGCAGGAACATGGTGGTTTCATTTTTAAAATAGGCGATAACACGCGACTTGAAATTACCGTCCCATTCCGCTCCTGAGCCACGTTTATTAGCTATTATCGAAGGTTATCTCGAATCATCCTTCCTAGAAGTTCAACGACTTTCAGCCAGTGGAGCAGACCGGGAACCACATAGGTACATACATCGAGAAGTATAATCAGCCTCTCTGCTTAGCGTATGTGGACTATGAGAAAGCCTTCGATACCGTCAAGACCTGAGGGGCAATTTTGCTAAATAAAACCTGCATTAATACAATTACAATCAAGTCTCAATACGCTGATCTCAAACTGTGTTTTTAAAAAACGTTAAACCAACCTGAAACGCGCTCTGATTGGATGAAACGTCAAAGTAAAATTAAATTCTACTTTAAATACGAGAATTGAGGTTCTAGTCTGTGCTGGAATTCATAAAGAAATGCTTCGTTGACTGCCGATAATAATTTGAGGTGTTAAGATGTCTGTTCAAGGCCGCAACGATTACCGTCCAAGTAAAAGAACAGACCATAAAACCGATCCAACTTCGTCAAGGAATGAGACAGGTAAATCTTATCTCTCCGAAACTGTTTACTAACGCGTCGTAGGACGTTTTCAAGTCGCTTGATTGGAACGGCCTGAGACAACATAGGTAAACGGCCAATACATCTTACACTTGCAGTTTGCGAATGAAATAATCATTATGTCAGAATATTTGCAGGACCTGGAAGAGACGCTGAACAGCCTAAGCGATTGTTCAAAACGGGTGCGTCTCGGGATGAACCTTAACAAAACCAAAATTATGCACATTGAACATATTCTCCAGGGACCTGTCGTCGTAAATGATACTAGTCTTGAAGTTAAGAAGCAAGAATACGTATATCTTGGGTAAACTCTCATTCAACTAGGGCGGCATAACTTTGAGAACTAGGCAAATAGAAGAATAAGCTTGGGCTGGGTTGCATTCGGGAAGCTCCGGGACAACTACTACGAATTACAGTCACTGACATTGCTCATAGAATAAACACGCTGAACTGGAAGTGAGCCGGCCATGTTTGCAGGCGGACAGCCAAGCGTTAGAGTGGAGACCACGCTTAGGCAAACGTAGTGTAGGACGACCTGCGGCACAATGGACAGACGAATTAAAGTTGGCTGGCAGCAGATGGATGAGGGCTGTCCGAGATCGGGATGGTTGGCGCTCATTAGTGGAGTGGGCTATCCATATATCCGTAGGCTGATGATGATGAAATTTCCCCGTCGATAATAATTAATATTGACCTCTGATATTGAAAGGCTTGTTTAAATAGCATTTCATTTTCCTGCATAATAAACATTATTTGATAGGAAGACGCCACGGTAACTTAGGTATCTTTTTTCATTTTTTATGTATACGGTAAATACATAAAAATATAAGATACGTAATATATACAAATTAGGTATAAGTTTAACTTTATTACGAACAAAATAAAAGTTTTTTCAGTGTCCTCTATTCTAATTTACCTTTAATTTTAAAAGTCAAATTAATAAACTAGCATATTCCAAAATTAGTCACCAAAAATAAATTTTGCTTTAGAAATAAATAGCCTATTTTTAAAATAGTTACGTTTTATTTTTGAATGCTTTAGTAAAAAATTGACACAAAGTTAAATAAGCCAATTAAATTTTAAAAATTTTGGGAAAAAAGTCACACCTTTTTTATGATTAATTAACAAAGGTTATAATAAATTAAACTCATATTTTAATAAGAAATCACTAAAACAACTATTCGCCTACGGCAAATAACAAAAACTGTAACTACTGGCTTACTATTATAGTCAAAAAACCAAAAAATGGCCTATTCTCCAATTACATTTTAGGCGTTTACCAAAAATCAAGAATTTTGGATTAAGCCACTTCAATTCTGAAGGTGCGATATGTATAAAATAACCAAATAATATTCATTTTAATACCTTAAAAATTTAATGAAAATCAGCATGAAAACATCCTTTCACACGTATTTTCCGCCTTGACTCAATTCATAGAAGTATGCAATTTTTTACAATGTTTTCTTATGACAATATCACGTAAAAATATCGCCCGTAAACCGACTTTACAGACAACCATTTTTTAAATTCAAATTATCGCCAATAGGCGTTAATTTGAATTTAAAACAATCGTTTTTAGTGGGGTCTGGGGGCCCCTTGTAACCTCGGGGCCCTGGGCTGCAGCCCAAGTAGCCCTTAGGTAGATCCGGCCCTGACTACGCACCATTTATTTAAAGGCATTTTAAACATTTATTTACAAAAGTAAACAGTAGGTATTCTGGGATTTGGCATTTTCAGTTTAATTTGACACTTGACACTTGTCAGTTACAATGTCACAAGAATATGACGTCATGACAACACACTATAGCGTTTTCGCGCCTATAATAATAATTTAAACTTTTAGGCTAATTTGCAAGGAAATGAAAGAAATTCACAAAGAATGGTTCAAACTGTTAATGTATTTTGGTATTAGGAACAATTTGACATACTTTTCAAAAACTTGGAAAATACCCTATTTAACGTAAGATTCTTATATGAAAGAGACTGGCCTTCACGACACAGGGAATCCTATAATTGTGAAGACCAGTGATAGACATAAGATTTCATGTACTTTTTGCTCAATAAACTTTATTTTATTATTTATTTTATAAACGGTTTTTATAATTTTACAGTGACATTTACACAGCCGAACGTATAACCGCCTCCTTTTTTTGGAAGTTGGTTAAAAAGTATATACATCAGAACTAAAATGCTGCTTAGTGCTTACCAATTAAATACCTCATTAATATTAAATCTATACAAATAAATGGAATATAAGTGACTGTTTGTATTTTAAAATTAATAGCTTTTTCCTTTACTTTAACGCATTTTCACAAAATTAAAAAAACAATTTAAAATTTTTTTTGGCTGTAGGTACGACTGTCTGTTTGTTCCGACTTAGCTCTGATAGCTGGACGCATAGATGTATACCTAATATTAAAAAGAGGGCTGGACGTAATATGGTTTTAGGTATAGGCTACTTTATCTTTGGTTTCTGTTAAAAATATAGGGTTCCGTTTATAATATAGGTTTACGCAAACGATGTTGCGGGCACCAGATTGTCCACAATTATAACGTAGAGTGAAGAGTCTCACTATTTAGCCTTACCTGACTCGCGTATTTGTTGAAATAATTGCACTGCTTCTCCATATTCCTTTTAATTTGATCGAATACACTTTTGAACACTTCTTGCGAATTTCTAAAATCATCGTCCTTCAATGCAATGAACTGTTCGGACACCTGTTGTAGGTACACATCGAGATTTTTTCCTTTAGACATTATCTGAAATATATTAAGAACTTTAATATAAGTACATGTAAAACAATACTTAGACACAATATACTAAATCTCCAAAACAACAACAACAATTACTGTTGTTACAACTTACAATAATATTTAAAGGTCCTAGGCTCTGTAGCCTCTAGTGACCTGTTTAACAAATAAAAACGATTCCGGAAATTATACTAATCTATCTATGGACGCTTCACACCACGTCAATCTGGTCCCGTGGTAAGTTGTGTTACGACTTACGGGTACCAGACAACGGAAATATATTTAATACTTTTAAAACTATATACTAATTAAGTTTTTTTAGGTATATTATACACATTTTTAATACACATCCATGACCCAGGAACACAGAAATAGCTTTTGTCCCTTCGGCGGGATTCGAACCCGCGACCACCGCCTTGAGCACCAACATGCCCAAAAATTGAGCCACACAGGTCGTTTACATGTAACATGTTTAATTATTAATTCGTTATTTTTGAACGAAGTTTTCCAAGTAAGCGCATTTTACAACTTAGGCCTGTTACTCCTAAACTAACAAAGTTATTTAAGGCCACGTGGACCCAATTTTACATGACTTTGAATCGATAATAAACAAACAAATAGTAACTTTAAAAAGCCAAAAAAAAAACACATTGTTGTTTACTTAATGTTCTTTAACAATTTGTGGTTCGAAACATAATATTGAAAACTTCACTCGATCAAAAATAATTCCGAAGAGGAGGCTAAATTTGAATATTTTTCTTTTTGTTCATGAAGTTCATGATAGTTTTACTTTCAAAAATCATATCTACGAAAAGCTAATAACTTAAAAAAGAATAATTTCTGGTTACATTTTGCATGTTGGTTTAATTATTTTAACAATAAATTAATATTGAAATGCAGCGTGCGTAAGCCGCTAGAGTCGCCCCACAGTCGCCCGCTAGGCGTTGACGAGGACAGACCTATGTCAGTTTTGCTAGCGCACGCCTTACCCGCGTATTTATCGAACAATTCTTTCGTTTCTAACGCAGTGTACGAAAGTCAGTTTGTTTTGTTTCTTTTTATTTTTGAACATATCATACACAATAACATGTTACATTTTATTGTCGCCGCGTCGTTGCTTTTGCCAGATGAGACGACCTCTGTGGCTCAGTGATTGAGCATGTTAGTGCTCAAGCCGGGGGTCGCGGGTTTGAATCCCGCCGAAGGAACAAAAAGTTTCCTGTGTTCCCGGGTCTTGGACATATAATACAATAAAAATCTATAGGAAAGTTTGTTTTGTATTTTTTTATGCTTCTTTTTATTTTTGAACTAAATCTATAGGTACAGATAAATAAAAATGAAGTGTCTGTTTGTAACCTCAAATTAACAGCTTTTCACATAATGCATCTGAAAGTATATTCGGTACTTACAATAAAATACCAATTTTTTAAAATGTCTGTCCGTCTGTCTGTCTGTCTATCTGTCGGTCTGTCTGTCTGTTTGTTCCGGCTAATCTCTGAAACGGCTGGACCGATTTTCGCGGGACTTTCACTGGCAGATAGCTGATGTCATAAGGTCTAACATAGGCTACTTTTATTTTAGGGTTCCGTTTAAAAAATAGGGTTCCGCTTCCGTCAGTTAGGCGCAAACGAAGTTGCGGGCATCGGCTAGTTATACATATTATAACCATACACAATAACATTATCGTCGCCACGTCGTTGCTTTTGCCAGATGAGACGACCTCTGTGGCTCAGTGGTTGAGTGTGTTGGTGCTCAAGCCGGGGGTCGCGGGTTTGAATGCTGAAGGAACAAACATTTTTTCTGTGTTCCTGGGTCATGAATGTGTATTAAATATACTAAAAATCTTAAATATGTGTATAATATAAAAATTATTAAATATGTTTCTGTTGTCTGGTACCCGTAACACAAGTTCTTCGAGAACTTATCACGGGACCAGATTGACTTGGTGTGAAGCGTCCATACATATATTATTGTGTTGTGTATTATGAGAAAAAAGTAGCTGATGCGTGGAGTAGCCTTAGTACATTATTGAATAAGCCAGTAAACGGTTTTTATGAATTTGTAACATCTACCATCTTCTTTGCCGTACTTTTCGTTTCTTTTTATTTCGATTTCTGTTTTTACAATAATAATAATAAATAACTCCCCACGCGACATCCGAGTCGAGAGCCAAGCTCTAACCACTAGACCACGGAGGCTGTTCTATTTACAATAAAATATAAGGATACGAGCTCAACATCTGTCATGCTTGCCTTTGCAGAACACACCAAGTCACTCGCAAGTAGGGGTTGCAATCCGGATACTTCGAAATTCGAAAAATTCGAAAAATCCGGATTTTTCGATTTTTTCAATCTTGGTTACTACTATGAAAATTACATATTTTAATTGTAATTAGTATGTACTCTAGACGTACAATATTTGAATAAGGGATATAATTAATCGAGTGAACAAAAAATAAGTTGGTGACTGCACGTGAGCATACTGTATTGCTGAATTTGGCAGCGAATTAATATGCTGGCGACTAAATTACTTCAATCAATCTTGGTTACTACTATGAAAATTACATATTTTAATTGTAATTAGTATGTACTCTAGACGTACAATATTTGAATAAGGGATATAATTAATCGAGTGAACAAAAAATAAGTTGGTGACTGCACGTGAGCATACTGTATTGCTGAATTTGGCAGCGAATTAATATGTTGGCGACTAAATTACCAAACTGGTGAAATCACTCAAGTGACAAAAAATACAAAAATCGGCAGATAAAAAGTAGCGAAATTTAATCCAATTAGCACCGATAAGTTGGTGACCATTATACCATGTAAGTAGCTTATAAAGATTTGATTGATAAATTAATAGCTGCTAAAAATTCAATTTGCAAGCTACGGAAAATCCCAGTTTTGGATACTATTGGAGGTTTTTTTTTTCTTTGGTATGGGTATCGTTTTCAAGGTTTTTGGGGGTGCAGAATGATATGAAAATAAAATCCGTTTTAAAATTCCAAAATGGCGTATATTTTTTTTTTTATTAAAAATGGATGTCTTTTTCCATGTTTCATATGCTGATTATAAAATTGTCTTCCAATTTCATTTTCCAAAATGGAGACTATCCAATCTTCGTAAAATTAACATGTAGTTTGTAGAGGTACCAGCTATGTAAGGTATAGAAACTTTTCGAAATTCAGGATTTTCAAATTTCTTTTTTTGGCATTCATGAAAAAAATATGCGATTTCCGAGTTAAGGGGGAGGAAATTTTTATTATTTTTCCAGTAATAGTATTATTTTTCCGTTTCTAAAATAGAAGCGATTTTAGAAAAAAAATATGGCAATGTTCTACTTTGACACTAACAGTGTATAAAGCTATAGAAATTTTGGAAAATTCAGGATTTTCAAATTTCTTTTTCTTCCATCGTGAAGAAACTATGGTGTTGCGGGGTTCTTAAGGGGAGGAAATTTTCATTATTTTTTCAATAGGATGCACCGTTTCCGAGATAGAATCAATTTTATAAAAAAAAATTAAATGCTCTACATTGAGATACGAGGGATATATAAAGCTATAGAAATGTTGGAAAATTCAGGATTTTCGAATTTCTTTTTCTCTCATCTTGAAGAAAATATATGGTTACGGAGTTATTAAGGGAGAGGTAATTTTCATTATTTTTCAAGTATGATGCACCGTTTCTGAGATAGAAGCCATTATAGAAAGAAAAAATACGATAATGCTCTACTTTGAGACACGAACGGTGTAAAACGCTATAGAAAATTTGGAAAATTTAGGATTTTCAGATTTTTTTTCTTCCATCATGAAGAAAATATGATGTTGCGGAGTTTCTAAGGGGGAGGAAATTTTCATTATTTTTCATTAGGATGCACCGTTTCCGAGATAGAATCTATTTTATTAAAAAAATATAAATGCTCTACATTGAAAAACCGGGGCCGGGATGCATAAAGCTATAGAAATGTTGGAATATTCAGGATTTTCGAATTTCTTTTTCTCCCATCATGAAGAAAATTTGAGGTTGCGGGGTTACTAAGGAAATTTAAAATGGATGACTTTTTTGTAATCAGCACCCCCAGAAACCAACAAAGGGACAACCATATTATTTTTATAAAATTAAGTATGTCCGCCATATTGGAATTTCAAAATGAATGTCATTTTCGTATCCAGCACCCCCAAAAACTTGGTAACGACACCTATGTTAATTTTGCGAAAAATGAATAATCGTTATTTTTTAATTTCAAAATGAATCTACCCAATATCTACACCAAGTCGAGGAAAATTAAAAATTGGGAATTTTGTACGCTCCTTTGTTTTTTTTATGTGCGCTGGTTTTGCTGCTTGTATGTTGAGTTACCTACATTACGGAAAATATATGTACCTATTCTTAAATTAAATGTGTCAAATTGTCGCCAAGATGGTTATTTGTTCGCTAATATAATATCAGTCTGCCAGTTTGGAATATTCAGTGGTATTATTTAGTCGCCAGATTTGTAATTTTTATTCCTTACATTCTTTAGCCAACATTTAGTATTCAATATTCGGTATTTTCACATCCAAAATTTAATTGTTTTGTCGTGATTGTTTTAAACACTTACGGATTTTGTCACGGTTTACGTTTTACGGTTACGTTTACGTAACGCGACAAAATCCGTAAGTGTTTAAAACAATGAACAATATTCGCGTAAACATAAGAAATAAATATGTTTTGTCGTGAGTTTAAATACATGCCTTTGGATAATTTGATATTATTTGTTGTCCTGTTGAAATTGTTGACACATTTTTCCATTTATTCAAGTTATTTGGTAGAACATAGTCAATCCATTAAATGGAAATGCGAGGGATGAAGATCTGTTAAAATATTATGGCCGCTATATATGTATACTAGCGACCCGCCCCGGCTTCGCACGGGTACAATACTGATACTAATACTACAGATAACAGAATGTCTTTAAACCTCTAACAAAACGGGTGAAATTTAGTCAAAACAAACAGAAACAAATTAATATAGGTACCTACTATGCTAATACTTAATGAAATAAGTAAGTGGGTATACTTTTATCGTATGAAATACCTACACTTTTCAGAACTAACAATACAACAATCACTAAATAAATAGTTACTCA
Organism: Glaucopsyche alexis; assembly: GCA_905404095.1. Lineage (NCBI taxonomy): Eukaryota > Metazoa > Arthropoda > Insecta > Lepidoptera > Lycaenidae > Glaucopsyche > Glaucopsyche alexis. The sequence goes on from FR990052.1 coordinate 4,328,279, forward strand.
AGTATCTATCCATCATAGTTACAACGAACACAAAACAAAAAATTTACTCATAGATCTAAACTCGCACGCCTTGGCGACGACGCGACGCCCACTTCGCAACGGGCCGTGCAGCAGAAATCGTAATATTTTAATTTCGCCATAACTTCAAAACCAAACATCCAATTTTAATCATTAAAAGACCAAATATTATCTACATAAACTGTACTTAGTGATGAAATAATTTATTTTGATAAGGATTAATAGCATGAGTAAAATAAACGCGTTTAAATGTAGTCCAAAAAAAATTCAAGATTTCTAAATAAAAAAATGGTTGTTGTGCCTCACTCGACATAGATAGGTATAGTGTGTCGCGGACTTTTTTGTAGATACTTATAAGATCTACAATTAATTAGAACATTTTATGGTTCTATCTTTTATAGTTTAGGCAGCGTACGCAAAATAAGTAACTTTTCTGGTTGATTTTTTACACCTTGTGTCCGAAAAACCCAAATATCTTACGGAACCCTATTTTTTTCCAAAATAAAATTTAGCCTGTGTTACTCGTGGATAATGTAGCTTTCGAATGGTGAAAGAATTTTTGAAATCGGTCCAGTACTTTTTGAGCCTATTCATTACAAACAAACAAACAAACAAACATACAAAGTTTTCCTCTTTATAATATTAGTATAGATGTATGGACTGTTTCTAAGATACTTACAATTTTATATTTTTTCAGTAGTAGTACAGTTCATTAATAGGTGATCCAATTTATAAAAACACTGAATATGGTTTCAGTTTCAATTGCACAAGTAGTAAGAAGTATAATAAGCAAATCCAAACCCAATTAAAGCTTTGTATTTTTATATTTATTGAATTCTTACTAACGAAAGTCGAAACATATTATTGCAATTTTAATTTCTACAATCATAGAATGCCAAATTAATATGACAGCTTAAAAAGAAATGTAGTGGTTTAACTATATTTAATTATCTTCTAAATAATGAATATCTAAGTCCAAATACCTAAATATTATCTCTATGATATCAGGAAGAAGTTTTGGAGTCGATAATACCTGACTGGTTGGTTTAAGATTAGAGAGTTTTTTTGTAAGTAAAATGTTAAAATAAAGATCTTACAACAGTTATAGGTTTTAAATTGTGCTTAGAATTGCTTATTGTACTTCTGTTAGTTACCGAGGGAATTAAAAGCACCATTTACGTGTTTAATTATTACCCAAACAGGTGGGTGATTTTTACTTTCAATAACTCAAAAGTGGTCCAATTTCGTCCATACAAAATTATTTGTTCAGCCCCATGCTTCAAATGATTTGTCTTCATTCCCCGGATCTCGATTTAAAGGATTTTCAGTTTCCTACGTTTTATGAAACTATATTAATTTTCCTACGTTAGTACTTTCACATAGAAATGGAACTTTACGAAAACGGTAGTGGTGAATATGTAAAAAAAGCGTTAAAAAGATCACAGGCTATTCCAATTTTTTATAATTCTTTCTGCTGGAACATTTAGTAAATAACAATATATACATACCTTATTTAAAATAAAATACTAACTATAAAACTGAACATTGTAGGATTTGAAACGTAATCAAAAATATTTCTAAAAATAAAAAAAAATTAATATAATTAAGTATATAATTTTGATATAATCTCATTATGTTTTTATTTATTCAGATTGTAATTCTAATACTTACAACTTAAAATCAGAATTTATTTAAATTAAATTATAAAAAAGTAACTCTTTTTTTTACTAATGAGTGTAAGTTTTGTTACAACATAGTAGTAAAATAAACATTAAAGTTTTATAAAATATGCAACAAATTTAAAAAAAATGAAAAAATCTGAATTATCCGGATAATCCGGATTTTTGGGAGAAAAAATTCGGAAATCTGGATTTTCAAAAAGTCAAACGTTTGTGGAGGTTTGGATTTTGCGGCAAGTGGCAAACGTGCGGACTCGGCAGTAGGAATACATTTTTTGCAAGTGCCTGCCTAAGTAGTTACTATCAAATCGTCAGCGCCTACCTGATACAGTATTATTATCTCACGAAACGACACGTACTTTAGTGACCACACGAGCTAACGATAGGTACTCGTCTCCATGCACACATCGAACACAGCGTGTTTTTATACTTGTAACAGAACACACTGCATAGAAACTGTCAAAATAATTGAATATAATTTAATCATTTTTTACTTAGGTAGGTACCTACCTATAATATCTATTCAAATTATGTGTGCTATGTGTTGCATTAAAACAGTTATCTATGGATTTTATTATCTTTTTCAATACAAATAATAAAATAAGATGACCTACTGCCGACACGTCTACACTGTAACACTTTGGGTTCATGTAAGTTCATGCCGGCGACGTAGGCGCGCGGCTCGCTTTGCGGCAATTGCGGGCAACTCTTGGAAGCGTTAAATGCCTATTTCGCTTGGTCTTCGTGGCCTTAAGCCGTTATAGTTTTCCGTCAAATTATATAGATTCTAGCTCATGCCCGCGGCGTCGCCCACATAAGTACAGTTACCCACGGGAACCGTATATGTCCCGCGATAAAAAGTAGCCTATGTCCTTTCCCGTGATCTACTTTATATTTGTGCCAAATTTCGTGCTAATCGGATTAGTAGTTTTACGTGAAACTGTAAATAAAGAATCCCACGGGAACCGTATATGTCCCCGCGATAAAAAGTAGCCTATGTCCTTTCTCAGGCTTTAGACTATCTGTGTACCGAATTAAATTTAAATAGGTTCAGTAGTTTTGGCGTGAAAGACGGACAAACATACACACTTTCCCATCTATACTAATATTATAAAGCTGAAGAGTTTGTTTGTTTGAACGCGCTAATCTCAGAAACTACTGGTTCGAATTGAAAAATTAGATAGTCCATTTATCGAGGAAGGCTTTCGGCTATATAATATCATGCTGCGATCTATAGGAGCGAAGAATCTGTGGAAAATGTAGAAAAAACGGGGGAAATTATTCATCTTTGAGGGCTTCCGTTGTTTGTTTTAAGAGTGCGCTAGTCAACGGCTCGAACTCAGTGCTGCGCGCGGGGAAAATGCTTGTTATTTCACCCAATATTGGGGAAAAAAGGATATACCCATAAAATAGTAATCTATACTTATAAGAGAAGCTATACTGCAGACATTTATGCAGCTGTGTAAAGTATTTTAGAAAAGGCGTCTTCAAATTACGCAAATCGACACTCAGCTGTTGGTGTTTTATGAAAAAACTATATAATATTTTTGTCTGAAATCAAATTATCTCAATTGTTGAATAATCGAACTGTGTCGGTATTTGCTTTCTTTTTCATTATCATTCTTCATTTAATTTTTATTTACGTTTAAAGTTGCGCTAAAAATGCTATGTTTGGAGGCTATTATCTTCTACATAAATTTGAATTTCAGAAATATAAGCAAATACCGACCTAGATAAGGGCCATAAAAATTGATATTATGCTAGAATTTGGGTCTACAATGTTTGACTTTTGAGTAAATCACCAACAGCGTTTGTATGGGGAACAAACCGACTAGCGCAGCCTTAACGCGCTGATCTCAGGAACTGCAAGCTCGAATTGAAATTTGAAAAATTCATGATGGTACCGACTCATGTGATGAACTTTGAAGGAAAGCACAACTTTCTTATTAGTTCAGGATCAGGACTCAGGAATGGAGGCAGGATGTAAAATGCACTATATTGGAAAACTTCGTACAAAAATGACGAAATAAGTAAAGATATAAAATATTCGTATAATGAGTACGGAACCCTTCGTGTGGGAATCCAACTCGCACTTGGTTATTTTTTTTTTAATTCGCCACTAAAAGAAAAAAAATATGCAAGCGTACGAACCCTAAGTAATCAATGATTGTAAATTATAAACAGTTTACAAACGTTTCAAGAAAATCAATAGGAAATCAAACATGTTGGTATCAATTTGTAATCGTAACTGATAAGTAAGTTATAAATTTTTATCGTAAAATACCTACATAACATTAAGACTTACTTGAAATCTTGATGAACTGTGCGTAAGTATTAAAACTCACCACTCGCTTATACTCCAACTAGAGATCCCACAGGAATACTGACGTTTTGTATGAACCACTATTGCGTCAGATTCTGACTCAAAAATCAAAATACGTGCACCCAATGATTTCAACACTACGTGTACCAGTGAGCGCAGAGCACGACTGTTGCATATGAACGCGCTCTATATAATGCAGTATAGTCGAGTATAGTAGAGACTAGAGTGTAGAGTATACTGTGACTAGTATAGACAGAGACAGAAATAGAGTTCATATTTTGTCTGCAGTCTGGACTGGATATACGACTAACTACCTTAACATACTGATATTTACAATACTATTTTGAAGTAGCTTACTTGAAAATAGTTAGGTTAGTAAAGTAGCTTTTGTCTTCTAAAATTGACTAGAGACCAGTGGCGAGGGGTTCCTATAACTCCATTCCTATCGGTTTCACTTACCGCTTACCTTTTGTAGACCCTCATCCAAATCCCAACCTATTATACAGGCTAGGGCTTCCCTATGAAGGAGAACCAGCCTTTGCCACTGCTAGAGACTTAACTTGTAAAATTCGCTTACTTGAACAATTTCCTACAAATAACGACAAAATATAATAAGTAAACAAGTAAGTAAAATATTGATTTAATAGCACGGAGCCCTTCATGCGCGAGTGCGACTCGCACTTGGCCAGTTTTTTTATAATTTATCATTTGGCACAAAAGTTTTAGTTCTTCTGTCTGGTGGAACATCCAGCGACATTTTCAACTTGTCTTCTTAGAGGTCTCGTATCGGTCTTAACTTAGACAAAGTTTGTTCATAGTTACGCCAGGGCTTACGAGGCTATATCGATCTACACTGACACCAATGTTTTGCAAGTGTGTTTGATTACTCAGGTAAGTGGATAAAATACCCACCATTGACTACATACCTAAGTAGTTTTATCGAGAAAGGCTGGAAAAAAAAACAAAAATACGTACAATATTTACATAATAAATGCTTCTTCCTTGAGAGCCTTGAGATCGTCAGGACGATTCGAGCTGTTAATGTCATGAGTCGTAATTAAAAAAAAAAAAAAGTAATAATTCCTCTTTGTCTTTTTGACAAATCTTGTCGGCAGAAGAGTCAAGAGAGGCAGAATTGGGCAGAAGCATGTCAGAAGATTCTTGCAAAATGTAACAGTAGTCGAAAATCATAAATTTTAAGTGCGCTAATTTCAAATGCTTTTGTCTTAACATTCCGATGGACTGGAAAATGTAATCATGCATGAATGTGAATGGTGAGTAAACGCTGATAGCTAACTTACCTGCTGGTTGCGTAGTCTAGCCCACTGGCTCATAACAATCTACTTAAATGAACGTATAGGAAATTTTTACTTTTTCAGTCCCGATGAAACAAAAAAAAAGTCAAAGTCTAGAGCCAGTCGAGAAGCCTCTGGGGAACCATCTGGGACAACTACCACGCCACATTGGGCATGGTACGGAGCGCTGTCCAGGGCTATATATGAAGCGTTGTCTAAGGTAGCTTCTATGTTTCCGGGGGCTTCATCAGCCACATCTGCGGCGCTACCTGGGGCAACTAGAGCAACGTCTGCACCTTCATCCTCAGCGTCACCTTGGTGGTTTAGTCCAACTGAGATATCTGGGGCAAATTCTGGAAGACCAACAAGGGCAAAGTCTGAGGTTTCGCCTGGGGCGGCGTCGGAGAGAATCTCCTGGTCAAGGCTTGGCCAAATCATGAAATGGCTCACAATAATACTTAGTGGAACAGTTGCGGCCACTTTGCTGCGTTTTTACAAAAAACCCGACAAGAGGAAAGAGCCACTGGACAGAGAAGAGTCCAGTTGTTCGAAATCGAAAAGTCCAGACTTAATTACCACAGAGACGGAGATTAATCCGGAAAAGGTAGGAATAATCACAAATCATTATATAATAATATTAATATAATAATTCATTTATTTCTCCTCACAAATAATCTTAAAAGGTAGTTAACATCTGTGAGGAGCTGCCAGCTGGTGTCTGTGTTAGGCATAATTGCCTGTGGTACAGATCACCAGGTCCCCACCCACGGACATACAATGAGTTTTAAAAATATTTTATAATACAACTGTTTACAATCATGATTAGTTTAAAAAAATAAAACGATATCATTTTTAGTAGATTATGCACCAAGGGGATAAAGCAGTGTCTTCATCTTGGGCAGCTTGAACCCCTCGCTTGACTCAGGACAAGTTTTAACTCCCTAACTCTAGAGTCCCTCGTTACGCTCAGGGTCCAATATGCTGCCCGTGACGTAAGACACTGCTTTATCCCCTTGGTGCATAATCTACTATTACCTACCTACCTCGTATCTATAGATGTATTTACAATATAATATAATACCAATAGAAACAAAACTTATATTTGCCAACGACAAAAGGGCCCTGCCACTCTGCTAAGAATGTTGGTTATCAATCCAGGCAATGTTCCCTAGTCTCTACATGTACTAAGTATTAGGTAATATACCTACCTACTTATTTTAGTATCTATCATGATGTGGTTACTCGATGTTATTCTGCTTACTTACAGAAAAGAACAAACCAATATAGACCTTTCTATATTTGCGAATAATTTTTTGAGCGTCCAAATAAAACCCAATACCGATTTCCGACCAGTTCAAGGAAATGCTAAGAGTTTAACACCCATTAAAAAAATGAAATACTAAGCCCGTCTGTTACCAACGTTAATTATAAACGTAATAAAGGAAGTGATGTTTAAACAAGGAGTTTGTTTAACTACTGAGGCCCCCAAGGGTGAGTGAAATAGAAATATGTATACCTAATAATCATTTTATTATATAAATTATGCTTTGTGCCATTACAAAGTATACACAACGCCAAACTGTCGGGACATTTGTATATCTACTTATCAATTTCAATAGCAACTATTGTTGCATGACTTAAACATACTTTGACGCTTATAGGTACATTATTTAGGTGAAAACTAAGGCAAGATTTACTTTATTCCAATTATTTAGACAGGAGGAACAAATTTTGTTAGTAATAATTATTAATAAACGAAATCCAATGTTAAGTACTTTTTGTTTAATGTAGTGTTTGAATAGAATAAAAGTCAAAATTGAAACAAAATATATTTATTAATACCACCGCTCATACAAACTGTCAGTGGACAGCTCGGTTACCGAATCCCACCCATACCTGGGCGACAAACAAAGTCAACTTACAGCATTTCTTACAAATAATTATTGTAAATACCTTCTCCGTTAACCACCAGTAAAATGAAACCCGAAACATAACTGACACATTTCTTAAATTGATAAATAAAAAAATTAATAAATATCAATTTACTGACTGTGGTTAAAAAAATAATGTAGATTAAGTTCCCTCGCTCATTTAGAAAGTTTAGTAACCATTTGTGTCTCCACTGTGGCGCTACCAGCAAAATAATTGCAGCAACATTACAGAGGGTCACTCAACTAGCTCCCTAGCACAATATGATGTGCGAAAGGTTTTCTGCCACCAGTGTGGCAGACCCGACTCACACAAAGCGCCGTCTAGTGGCTGAGGTGGTTACGAAAACTGTCAATAACAATTTTAGACACTCTTTCTGCCACCAGGCGGCGCGTCGTTTAAGTCGGGTCCATGTCGTGTCAAAAAGCTGTCAGATGTCACGAATTTAAACCCTCATTGCGCTATAGATGGGACGCGAGATTATTATTGCGGTGTCGACAAAGCTATTTCACGCCAAACAATTCTGTCGGCGCGAGATAGCCTCGTCTACAGCGCGCGACATATATCTCACGGTGCGTCTTAGCTTCGGAATAAGCATACAAAGTCTCAGGTGGCGCTACTGTGACATACACAGTGAGGGCAACTCAATAATTCGAAACGCTGTAAGTCCGTTCGTAAATTAACCTAAAATATAAAAATAACTACAGCTACTACTTAAACTGATATGCTTAATGTGATGCAACTATGTCCAAGAAAAAAATAAAATTAAATGTTCAACGCAGACAAGTTGCATCCGAAAATGGCGATTCTGTAAACAACACTGTAGGGAATACTCTCAGAATGCAAAAAAAAAAAACATTTTTTTCTGTATTCTGAGAGACGAACGTATAAATAATAAGTACACAGGCAATAATTCGCTAGAGTGTTGCAACAGAATCGCATTTCAGTCCACATCTTACGACCTCTATTGCACGATATCTACAAAACTTACGGTGTATCAGTAACAGGTACATCTGACGAATAGTAAACTATTTAGATTATTCGCACTTGCGAAATCGCATGTGCACTACGGATAAATAATAACTTTAAACCCCCATCGGGTCCTTAGAATTTTCACTTAAAATAATAATCTTAACCATAAAATATAAACCGAATTTAAAAATAAATATTTAGGATTAAAACCGAAACGAATTAAAGACAATACGACCAGAGTTTGGACTAAGATTGCTATATTTCGTCTAAATTGTAATAAATCTAGTTAATATTTAGAATACACTATGTCTGTCTGTCTGAGTTGCGCTGGACGGACACGCGATTGCTCATTATAAATAAATGTATATTTCACTACGTACACGGTGTTATAACGGAACTTATCCACGTTTATACATTATACTCTGTTTACATACAGTTTAATATTAACGTAAACAAAAGTATTAAGGCTGGGATGGAATCTTCCCGGACGGAAGGCTTCCGAAATCCGGAAGGCCGTAGAAAATTCTGAGCATTGAAAATAGAACTCTGCTCTAATACAATAGAGTTGAAAATCGAACACATGAGTGTCGATTCAAATGTCTGTCATATATGACACTCGACACCCGAAACTTCCATTTTCAACTCTATTGTATTAGCTCAGAGTTCTATTTTCAGTGCTCTGAATTTTCACCGGCGTTCCACCGGATTACGGAGGATATAAGTCCCAGCCTAAATTCGGCCAAATGTGTCACTGTATTTCTTTATAAAAGCACGCTAAATTAGTGAATTTTAAATTTGAAGCATTTTATGACACTATTGTTTCTTTGTTTACGTTAAGATTAAATTGTATCAGTACGGAACATATCATATTGGCAGTTATCGCTAAATTCTCGACAAGCTAAAAAATCTTGCTCCATTTTTCAATCGACAAAAAATACACAAATCAAATATTACTTTCACATGTAAATATTGTTTTGATTGGAATATTTGATCCTGATAAATATATTGATGAAAGTATTAGTAGATTTTGGCACTGGAAAATTATACAATACACTTTCGAAGTAGCGGGTCGCCGCCTAGTCTTACTTTAGACCCCACACTGGGCCTTTAGTCAAGATGCATAAGATAATTTCGGCCAACTTCGAAATCAACAATGTATGGTATTTGACATAAGTCATCGCTAAGTGACGTGTCAGTTGCAGGGCCCTATGTCAAATCCTATACATTTTGTTATGAGTTCGCCGTCGAAATTATCGAATGCATCGTGACTAACGGCCCTAGTTTCAGATCATGCAATTAGAATAAGAGTAAACTTATGTTGCATCAATAATAAAACACTATATTTTTTACCACAATAATAATCAGTTAAAATATTGTCTTCCAATCAATTATTATTATATTATTAAGTTCATGCGGTTTATATTATTAATTTTTTACATTTTAAGGGAACATACAGTAAGTTTATTCTTATTTAAACGCATGATTCCATAAAGTGTATTTTAACATTTATTTACATTATAGGTAGTGGTGTCGTCACGAGCACACACATATACACCAATTTTTTCATTAAAATGTAAATATTACAATATGCTATTATTACATTTACGTTAATTTTTACGTTAACTGACATTCATTCTTTACTTTTCTAACAAATGCATTTCAACGTATTACATTTCTTTGAAAATTGGACACGTTGTGTACGTTTGTGCCCATGACACACAACCAGATAAAAACAAGGGGGTATTTACACGTTAACAACAAGTACCCTGACCGTCTAACCATGATTCCGAAACGCTCGATATAACGACACACACACATACACACGTTCAATTAGTTTGATCGAACAATTGACCGAAAGGATACGAAATTTTCATATACGTAAAGGCGGACGGAAGGTGAGCTAAGCATTGAGTGAAGCCCAACAATGGCGGCGACTTACGTTTGTGTGAGATTTACGGATAACTGCACTTTGGCGTATTGGCGGCCGATCGTCTTACTTTGCTGTGAATGTGTGCGTGCGGCACGTGTCGCTACGATACGGCCGTCTTACTTTGATGGCTTCACTATTCATATTACTGAAGCGGTGTCCGCCTTTTTTTTACGTTGATGGAAATTTTGGAGTGCTTTAATTTTAGGGCAAAGATTTCAATACTCAAGATAGGCTATGACGTACAATTAACAGAACTAATCTTCGTGCAAGAAAAAGTTACGTCATCTTGGTTTTCCCCATACTGTAAACGTCAGCCGTCTTGTTTTCACCTTACTTCAAATGTCAAAATGGCCTTAAAAATCCCAAAAAATGGCACCTTGAGACACTTTTTGCCTCAACATGTCTCGTCTTTATTTTATACGTCTATGTTTTAAGGCCCCACCCGGTCTGTGACTTTATTATCCGGAATTCGAAAGTCCGGAGAAAATTCAGAGTATTGAAAACAGAACTCTGGGCTAATACAGTAGAGTTGAAAATCGAAGTGTCGTGTGTCGAGCTTATCATATATGACATTGATATTTGACTCGACACTTGTGTGTTCGATTTTCAACTCTACTGCTTAAGCACAGAGTTCTATGTTCAGTGCTCTAAATTTTCCCCGTCCTTACAAATTCCGGGCAAAACAGTGCCGGTCTAACATGCGATAGATCGTTACGATTTATCATTTTAGAAACCAATAGTATAGTAGTAGTAGTAGAAATAGGAAGTGGCAGAGTTTTCGAGAGATCATTTTAGAGAAGTTGGTTATTAGACAGTCCAACTGTAAGAGAAGTTGTGCTCTAAATCATCCTTATTAATTAGTGTGTAGCAAAAACAGCGTACAAAACGTGAAAGAGTTTTTCGCACTTTTGGCGCCCTGTACCTAAGAATTGGCCCACCGCACGAACTAGCGGGTATGCATACATTCATTGTACACACTTATAATAATTTGATCTATATTTTATCAGTAAGAACGTAGCCATAAATGGTCGCCGATCGTAACGATCTATCGCACGTTAATGGCACCCATTAACCTGCCGGTTTGACCAAGTTGATCAAATTTGAACGTGTGTAGCTGCTATAACATCACAAATATAATTTATTTACAAAAATATATTAATTTTGTTTTTATTCACAACTCAATTGGCTCTATGGCAGTGTTCTTCCAAGGAAAGAGGTTAAAAATATATATATTTAAATTATTTTACTAAATTTTTTGAATGATCTAGATTTTAAAAGTTAGGACATATGGGAGACAATAGGACAGTGCAACCATAAGCTTAACCATGAAATTTGGCAACTTTATATTGAGTTTGACTCGAAAAATATAATATGATTTAGTTATTAAGTATAGACATATACTTTTTAGTTTTGACACAATTTTGTACACTCTATCTGTGGTTATAAATGCAATGGTCGTTGTAGCCGGATCAACGAGAGCGTTTTCGCATCGCTCGGTGCGATATCGGACGTCGTATCGATAAATTACTAACGTATGAGAGAGACAGCGATGTTTTAATATGAAACACCTGTTTTTGTCACGTTTGTGGGCACTGGGTATATGGTGGCAGGCCCCAAAGGGAGATCTCCGACCGAGCGAGGTGGTATGCCCGGTCAGGCCGAAGCCCACTTGTATGCAATTCAGCTGTCGTATATATACTGCCGAACTCAGAAACTTCGATAGCGCGATTCAGGACTGTGCGCTGATTGGTCCGCCACACGTTCTTATGCCAAACACATAAACGCTCTTGAGCGTAATAGTAGTAATTTATCGGTGCGACATACGATGCGCAATGTCAAAACGCTTTAAGAACTTAAGGTGGTTCGTTTCCTATACAAAAATACAATGGACATTAATTAGGTAATTTCATACTATTACTACATAAATTTATATGCACATCTATTTATTTTGCAATACAATTGTCGCAATATATATTTAAAATACTTTATTTCACACAGAAGTCACATTTTTATTGAATTTTAGACAAAAAGTGACATTTGTAACTTATGTCGAAAATTCAATAAAAATGTGACTTCTGTGTGAAATAAAGTATTTTAAATATATTTTGCGACAATTGTATTGCAAAATAAATAGATGTGCATATAAATTTATGTAGTAATAGTATGAAATTACCTAATTAATGTCCATTGTATTTTTGTATAGGAAACGAACCACCTTAATTTTCCTCGATTTGGCCGGCAGAGAAAAGAAATGTCATTTTATTTTTTTATCTAGTTTTAGTAATTTTCTTGGCTCAGTATTATGAATAAAGTAACATTTACACTGACAACATTTTCGCCGTCGATTTCTTACTTCAGTGCGACCTTACCACATTTTAGTTACTAATATTTTTTAAGTAGATTTCTTTACATTAATGTACTTACATAGTATGTTTGATATTTGCCAACAACACACCTAAACTTATAATTTGACAAAGATAGAATTTATTCGACGTGTATTGTATATTATTGTTTTGTAAATAATAGATAATTTACGTTTTATGGACTGTTATTTTTACGATACGTGAAGATTTAAATATAAAATAAACAGAAAAAATCTTTAGACTTTGTGTGACGAATACTTGTGTCGATGTATTTTTTTATAATATTAAATAAAATTAAATAAAAAGTATTTCCATAATGAAATCCATATCTTCACGTATCGCGGAACACAGGCGTTTGTAAGGACTAGACGCGTTGTACAGGACGAATTCTAACGCAAACAAGATAAAGTTATCTGATAAATACAATCCATAATAACGATCATAATGTTAACCATTGATGTGTCATAAAAAACGACGAACGGTGCAATCAATACTTGCAAAAATGTACACTATATCAGCTATCTTTTGAATAGATCAATGTTTTCAAACGAAATATATTACAACATTTATTACGACGAATGGAACTTACTGTGTAATTATTTACAAACCTATCAACTGGCAAGTAGGTTCTAATACTGTATACAAATTATAAATATTAAAAAAAAATACCTTTATCCTAGATACTGTACCTAACCGTTATTTACAAAATAATTAAGTGTTACAAATACAAGTCTACATCTGCTCGTGAACCCTCAACGTTACTATTGTACCTCGCGAAAGCTATTTCCGTTGAAGTTTTACGACGAAAGTTCAAAGATATTATGCACTGAGAAAAAGTTCGTCGACATACATGCACACACCTCAATGTCTAAAAAAGTATTGTCAGGAGTGTTTCGCGTATACGTCGGGCGGGGTCACGTCGCGGCCTGCGCGCGGGCGAGCGCCGGCCTCACCGGTAGACGGCGGCGCGGCGCTCGGGCTCGCGGCGCTACGAGCGCTTATCGAACAGCGGCAGCTTGGACTTGACCGCGCCCTCGCACACCAGCAGCCGCCGCGCCCCGCCCGCGCCGCCGCCGCCGCCCCCGCCCTGCCGCTCGAAGTACTCCACGATGCGCGCGATCTGCGCCGAGCGCGCGCGCGGCCCGTCGTCCAGCAGGCTGTCCGAGCCCAGCGACGCCACGTCCTCGCTGCTGTCCGTGCACACGCTGCCCCCGCACCGCGCGCCGCCGCAGCAGCACGCGCGCAGCACGTGGCCCGCGCCCTCCTCCGCGCCGCACAGCACGCCGCCCTCCGAGCCGCCCGAGCCGCGGCGCAGCGCGCCCTCGTACGCGCGCAGGCAGTCGGCGCACAGGCGGGGTCGCGGGCGCTCGCGCCTCCACCACCAGCAGCGGTGGCAGCCCAGCAGCGAGCAGGGGCAGGCGGCGGCGCCGGGCGCCAGGTCCTCGGCCGCCACGGAGAAGACGCCGGACTCGCACGAGCCGCGCCGCCGGAGCTCGTCGCGGCGCGCGGGCGGCGGGGAGGGCGGCAGGGAGGCGGCGCGCGGCTCGTCGTCGTCGCGCCGCGGCTCGCCCTCGAGGATCTTGCGCACGCCGCGGAAGGCGTGCAGGGCGCGGCGCGCGGGCGGCGCGGCGTGCGAGTCGCGCAGCAGCATAATGTGAGCGAGGCGCAGCAGGCGCTGCAGGCGGGGCGGCGCGGGCGCGGGCGGGGCCAGCGCGCAGGCGGAGCGGTGCGCCGGCGGCCCGCCCCCGCCGCCACCCCCCGCGCCCGCCGCCCACTCCAGCTCCGATAGCGAGCGCCGGTGCGACACGCTCACTACAATTGCAACAATATAATAATTTAACTAATCGCAGGTCGCGGTCATATTTTGTGTTATACGAGAGTGTGAAATGACCATATCGATAACAAATTAATCACAGCTTTGGCATATTTAGTGATCATATAAATCTTTTTTTTACGTAGTCGGGTAATAGTTATTCGTAAAATCATATAGTTTTTCTTTGTAAACTGATAACGTAACAGAGACCTACGTTATGTTAAATTCTATGTCTACATATTTAGTTTTGTATTTAGTAAAAGTAATTTAGATGTTTTTCCTAACTTACGTTATCACTATAATAAAATTAAAATAAATATAAGAAGCGGTCGGTACGTACTGTGGTCGCGCGCGCAGTGCGGGCTGCCCTCGCTGCGCATGCGCGCGGGGCGGCGCCACGCCAGCGGCCCGGGGCACGAGCGCGGGCCCGACGAGTCCGCCTCCTCGCTGCTGGTAGACCAACAAACCAAATTATGTATATAGTTATAAAGGAAGAGGTTTTTTGATTAAAAAAAATTTCGTTATATAATTCTGAAAGAGAAATGGAGTAAGAAAAAGGAGAATAGGAAATATTTTTGCGCTAATCTAATCAACGTAAACGTAGAAGTGAAAACTTTCATAGGCGAGTTGTGAGATGTTCGTTGGCTATATCTCTAGGCCTAGAGTTAAGCAATTCAAAATCTAGCTATTCAAAATTATACCTTATTCACTACACATTACATTACACAAGAAGATACACGTTTCATATGACGTCAGTCATACAGTTTGGCTCCACTTTTGGGGTGGTTTGGAGCCATTTTGACATATTTGAGGTATGGTGAAATCAAGATGGCGTAATTTTTTCTTGTAAAAAGATTTGTCCTGACAAACGTCATAGCCCAACCTTAGTTTTGAAAACATTGCATAAAAGTAAATAATTTGCTTGAAGTTTCTATGATACAGTTTGCGAAACCATATAACATAATCAGCACTCTATGTACCTGTCGTAGGAGGTGTTAGGGGTCCCCCAGACGGCGTCGTCCAGCCCCGCCCGCACCTCCGCCAGCTTGTTGACGATCTCCGGGAACTGCGGCCGAGATGCCGGGTCGTACTGAAATCGGACATTTAAAAAAAACTTTAGCCGTCGCCGGGGAGCTATCGCAAACATATTTTGTATACCGCGCACACTACTCCCTGTTTAGATCAAATTTTGTATTTTTGTAAAAAAAACAATATTCCTACCACGATTATAAACAACATGAAAGTTTGTGAGAATGGATGGATGGATGTTTGTTACTCTTCCACGCAATAACTACGAAACTGTTTTTTATAAAATTTGTTATGGCAATAGTTTGAGAAATAGAAATAGAAATCATTTATTTGCTTAAATAAGGTACAATATGGTGTTACAGTTTGGGTACATTAGATCTTTCTTATTTTGCCTTTTAGTGGCGTGCAATTTTTTTTTTAAAGACTATTAATTCTTACAACCACTGATTTAAGGTCTAGAATAACACATAGGCTACTTTTAATCCCGAAATATGAAGTCGACGTGCAGGAAGTCGGGCACGGTGTCCTCGCCGCCCAGCTCCACGAGCGCCGCGGTGTCTCTCCGGCCGTGCCGCAGCATGACACTAGGGCGGTACTCACGATGCAGCAGTTGAAGGCGACGCGCAGGAAGTCGGGCACGGTGTCCTCGCCGCCCAGCTCCACGAGCGCCGCGGTGTCTCTCCGGCCGTGCCGCAGCATGACACTAGGGCGTTACTCACGATGCAGCAGTTGAAGGCGACGCGCAGGAAGTCGGGCACGGTGTCCTCGCCGCCCAGCTCCACGAGCGCCGCGGTGTCTCTCCGGCCGTGCCGCAGCATGACACTAGGGCGGTACTCACGATGCAGCAGTTGAAAGCGACGCGCAGGAAGTCGGGCACGGTGTCCTCGCCGCCCAGCTCCACGAGCGCCGCGGTGTCTCTCCGGCCGTGCCGCAGCATGACACTAGGGCGGTACTCACGATGCAGCAGTTGAAGGCGACGCGCAGGAAGTCGGGCACGGTGTCCTCGCCGCCCAGCTCCACGAGCGCCGCGGTGTCTCTCCGGCCGTGCCGCAGCATGACACTAGGGCGGTACTCACGATGCAGCAGTTGAAGGCGACGCGCAGGAAGTCGGGCACGGTGTCCTCGCCGCACAGCTCCACGAGCGCCGCGGTGTCTCTCCGGCCGTGCCGCAGCATGACACTAGGGCGGTACTCACGATGCAGCAGTTGAAGGCGACACGCAGGAAGTCGGGCACGGTGTCCTCGCCGCCCAGCTCCACGAGCGCCGCGGTGTCTCTCCGGCCGTGCCGCAGCATGACACTAGGGCGGTA
This sequence comes from Glaucopsyche alexis, assembly GCA_905404095.1. Taxonomy (NCBI): domain Eukaryota; kingdom Metazoa; phylum Arthropoda; class Insecta; order Lepidoptera; family Lycaenidae; genus Glaucopsyche; species Glaucopsyche alexis. Next base: position 4,344,939 of record FR990052.1, read on the forward strand.
CTCACGATGCAGCAGTTGAAGGCGACGCGCAGGAAGTCGGGCACGGTGTCCTCGCCGCCCAGCTCCACGAGCGCCGCGGTGTCTCTCCGGCCGTGCCGCAGCATGACACTAGGGCGGTACTCACGATGCAGCAGTTGAAGGCGACGCGCAGGAAGTCGGGCACGGTGTCCTCGCCGCCCAGCTCCACGAGCGCCGCGGTGTCTCTCCGGCCGTGCCGCAGCATGACACTAGGGCGGTACTCACGATGCAGCAGTTGAAGGCGACGCGCAGGAAGTCGGGCACGGTGTCCTCGCCGCCCAGCTCCACGAGCGCCGCGGTGTCTCTCCGGCCGTGCCGCAGCATGACACTAGGGCGGTACTCACGATGCAGCAGTTGAAGGCGACGCGCAGGAAGTCGGGCACGGTGTCCTCGCCGCCCAGCTCCACGAGCGCCGCGGTGTCTCTCCGGCCGTGCCGCAGCATGACACTAGGGCGGTACTCACGATGCAGCAGTTGAAGGCGACGCGCAGGAAGTCGGGCACGGTGTCCTCGCCGCCCAGCTCCACGAGCGCCGCGGTGTCTCTCCGGCCGTGCCGCAGCATGACACTAGGGCGGTACTCACGATGCAGCAGTTGAAGGCGACGCGCAGGAAGTCGGGCACGGTGTCCTCGCCGCCCAGCTCCACGAGCGCCGCGGTGTCTCTCCGGCCGTGCCGCAGCATGACACTAGGGCGGTACTCACGATGCAGCAGTTGAAGGCGACGCGCAGGAAGTCGGGCACGGTGTCCTCGCCACACAGCTCCACGAACGCCATGTAGTTGAGGCCGAAGTTGTCCGTGCGCGGCAGCACGTCGGGGTCCGCGTCCACCTGCGACACACAAGTACAATGCTAGGTACAGCCAGTTCCCAAATGAAAATTAAATATCCTAGGAACGTGATCAGTATTCGAATTCTATTTAACGAATGTCCTCTTTGTTGATTTCCTTTTTTAACACCCGGTAACTCACAGCGTAATGTACTTATCAAAAACCAACAAGTTATTTTTTTTTGTGTGAAATGTCACCTTGACGAATTATCGATATTGATACCGACTTCTATCTACTGAAAAAAATATGGATTTCTTCTTCCCCAACCTATTATTATACAGCACATGGCTGAAATTTCGACGAGATGGTCCTGTCAAATTATTATCTAAATCTTTATTCATGGACGCGCAATGAACCGAGCGCCGCCAACGATCCTGACTGGTTTGCTGTGTAATATATGCGAGTTTTGGTCACTGCTCACCATCGGAAGGCTGCCTTAATGGACTCTACTTACCCTGGCGATGAGCTGGCAGAGGATGATGCCGTAGGAAAAGATATCGGAGCGGTGGTCGTAGAACCGGCCGTGGAGGCACTCGGGCGACATCCACCACGGCGACCCCACCGACGGCAGCCGGTACCCGGTGCTGGGTGGTAAATGTAAAAATTAAATTAAATAATGTTTATTTCGGGCGGCATAGGCCCATATTATAAATATCTTACAGACTAACATACATATTACTTAAAAACTATACTTTATCGCGTGTTGTCGGCGACGTGATGCGCGCTTCGTTCCGGAGTCTCCCCCGGAACCTCCGGTAAGACCGCACCGGCCAATTACTATTTGTGATAAAAAAAACTGAACACTAGACTAACATATTTTAGTTTAGTTTTAAGTCCTACTTCCAATTACAATTAGGTACTATTATAAATGTGAAAGTTTGTGAGGATGGAGGGAGGTATGTTAATCTTTCACGAAAAAAATACTGAACGGATTGTGATGAAATTTGGTATGGTAGTAATGTAGGCTGTGGAAGAAATCATAGGCTGCAGTACAGTAATCAGTATTCCCGTGGGATACAATATTTACGCGGAGCCGCGGACAATAGCTAGTTTTAGATCTATTCATAAAGACATCTATGAACCACGAAACTATGCCTTACTAGTTATGGCGTAGTTTCGTTACATGTGTGTGCGTGACACGGCGCGGCGAGGCTTAGTTTAGACCGGCCTCACTGCATGGCCCCCAGAACTCTGTCTTCACCTTTTTACTTGGTCTAGAACTTTCCCCTATATCATTATCGGTTGATGGCCAGTATGTTGCCCTAACATAGGTCAGTCAAGTAAATGTATCCATGTAAACACCAGCTTGACACCCGACCCGGCCCGCAACACGCGATCGCGTGCCTCCAATCAGGTGATTGCACCATTTTGATCGTTTAGCGTTTTCAATTTCATGTAAATACTGGCAATCAATTATTTTTTTATACCGCTATCGACAGTCCAAGGTGCCAAGTCGCCTGTTTAAAAACACTTCGATTGCGGAGCAATTTCAATGGAATATTTTACCGCTAAAACTGTTAGGCAATATACCTAACAGCTATTTTTATCGGTATCAAAGTAACCGTATAACTTAACTGACTATGCTAACCATACACTTAACGGTATACCTGACAGATTTGCCTGTACAGTTGAGTCGTGCAGGTAAACAGGAGCGTGTATGTAGCACAACTGTGCAGGTTTCCACGCTACTCACAACTCAGCTCAAGCCTGCACAGGTACACCTATCAGGTAAGTACAGTCTGTGCAGGCAAACCTTTCAGATACACCGTTACGTGTATGGCTTGCTTAAAACATATACCTACGTACTAGATTCGACTTGGTACGCGCAAAAAGGTATCCCGTGGGAAGTACTTACTACCATACCAAATTTCATCAAAATTCGTTCAGTGGTTATAGCGTGAAAGAGTCACAGACATCCATATTCCGTACATACAAACTTTCGTTTTTTAATATAACATTAATAAGGAGGTAATCATGGACGTAAAAAAAGGCGGACGGAAGGTGAGCTAAGCATTGAGTGAAGCCCAACAATGGCGGCGACTTACGTTTGTGTGAGATTTACAGATAATTGCCATTGGCGTACTAGCGGCCGATCGTCTTACTTTGTTGTGAATGTGTGCGTACGGCACGTGTCGCTATGATACGGCCGTCTTACTTTGATTGTTTCACTATTCATATTACTAAAGCGGTGTCCGCCTTTACGTTCATGGATGTAATGTGACGAATTACACATTCAAGTTTAAGAATGTTACGTAGTATAATTACTTTGGTATTGATTTGCAATGTCTTTGTCATCAAGGATACTATAGTACAAGTTGATGGTGAAGTATTAACACCGTCTTTCGGAAGACAGTTACAATAGAACGTGAACTTACTCCTGGTGAGGTATTTTGGCGGCCAAACCGAAGTCAGCGACGACCGCTGTGTAGTCGCCATCTCCGGTTTTTCTTAATAACACATTCTGAAACATATTACAACAATATTTAAATATATTATAAATTGTTATGCGGTATATGGCACACTTGTACGCTCCGTGGCCTAATAGGTAGACCGTTTCATTCGCACTCGATAGAGTGCAGGTTCGAATCCCAGGCTGTGGCGTGCACCAAATCTTAAGTGCATACATTAAAAGTACGCTCTAACGGTGAAGGAAAGCATTGTGAGGAAACCCGCACATAGTTGGCCCCAGACGTATTGACCAGTACTGGCAGCACTACAGTATTTCAAGAGTAGTTACTTCGCTCGAAGAATACTGTATAAATCATCCAAGAACGGATAAACCGGCCTAAGTTTTTTTATATGGCACTATTAGACCATCTTTAAAAAGGTTACAAAGATTATGAAAGGGGCAAGAGCTGAATTCCATCAGATCATCCCATCGAATCGGCTAGGGCTGCTGTCAGAAGATCCCCTGTGGATTAGAGTCATGCAAGAACTGCTTCATGTAACTATTTTCCCATTAACTTGGCGGTGAGGTCCCCCAGTGACCCCCCGCCGTGTACCTACTATAGCATGCCCCCTACCTTAGCAGTGAGGTCCCGGTGGAACACGCCCAGGCCGTGCAGGTACTTCATGCCCTCTGCCATGTCGGCGGCCAGGGACACTCGCAGCGGCTGCGGGAGCGGCTCGGGGGGTCTGCCCAGCATCAGCTGCTCCAGGGAACCGCCCTCCATGTACTCCGTTAGCGCGTGGAGCTGACCCTCGTGCACGCAGACGCCCATGAATCTGGAATTATAGGGATCATGATAAGAACTTTTATACGCATGTCAAATAAGGATGGGGTGTTAATATTAGAACTATCCATGTCAAATGATGATACCTAGTAATTGTTAATTGTATTATCCCCATACGCGATCAACTGATCTAATCAAAAGGAAGAGTTGTCATCAATGGTCATGTATGGAGAAAATTAATGAATTAGGTATTATTATTGTATCGTATTTCGTATTTAGATTGGAACAAAATATCATATCAGAATTGAATCTGAAATGTTAAATTTCAGATTCAATTCTGAACATTAATTAATACTTGAACTTGGCTTTGACACGCTACCGCGTGTCTAGATATTGTCACGTTTCGACAATTTACATGAAATGATGTAGGTATGTTAGTAACTTAGTATGTATAATATTCTAGTGGCATTGAGACAAACTACAAATCCATTTTTTTTATAAAAGTAAAGAAAAAATAACAACCACCAGGCCCCGGCGAGATTCGAACTCGCGATCTCCTGTTTACTAGACAGGCGCTTTAACCAACTAAGCCACGGCGCCGATGTTCAAGACGGTGAAATTATCGATTCATATAATTAATTCGTAACTTGTGAAGGACATACAGATTTTATTATAATAAGGTGTTTTATTCATCGCTTTTAATTAAATTGTTTTATTAAATAATTTTAATCGTCTTCATACCATAAAGAGGTTTATGGAGATTGGACCAATAAAAACGGGGTTAATTATGGTTTGACGTTTATGAGAAGACCGTGTAGAGCTACGTAGAGATGTAGCATCGCTCTGCATCCTCTATCGGTTATATTACGGGGAGTGCTCCGAGGAATTGTTCGGACTTATACCTGCTGCAACTTTTCGCCACCGTTCCATGCGACATAATATTTATCATCCTCATCACCTTGATGAGTGGCAGTCCTCCACCGTGCGCTTTACCCGAAGCTTTCTGCCGCGCACTGTAAAACTCTGGAATGAACTGTCGCCAGCAGTATTTCCGGACCACTACGACCTGCAAACCTTCAAGAAGGCGTATTCCCTCCTAAAAGGCCGGCAACGCACTTGCAACTTCTCTGTTGTTGCGGGTGTCCATGGGCGACGGTAATCGCTTTCCATCAGGTGATCCGTTTGCTCGTTTGCGCCCTTGTTTTATAAAAAAAAAAAAAAAAACATAATATCGGGACTGGATCGTAGCCACAGATTAAATATAAAAATGAACAAATAAGCAGCTACTTTAATTTGGTTCGTTCTATGAAAGTTGTTTCTGTGTACGTAAGTATATATTTTTTCTACGTCGTAACTGTATTACTACAGGATTTAATAAACAGAATCGACCTTCAGATCAATCCCTGTATCTGTTGTCATCTTTGTCCGTCTGTTTTTGTTCAATATCCTTCTTAGAATATGTAGACTGTAGAACGATACATAGATGCTGTATGTAACACGTACGAGTGTGTACGACCGCAAGGTCCAGCTTTCTCCCATTTTGCGTGTCGCCCGCGCGTTAGAGGCTAGAGCCAATCTAATTACACGCATCTAGGGGCCCGTACATTAATCACGTGATGTTTTTAACAACTTTTTAGACCCCTCCCCTCCCCCTGGTGATACATGGTGAGGTTTTAAACCAATTTTTTTAATAGTAAGCAGGTCATCTTTGAAGAAAAACTTTAACTTAAAAAAACAATTTAATCGAATAATTTAAGCAATTATAAACTATACGAGTCATTTGTCTTGTAAGTATTTAAACAACACTACGAATCTACAACCGATAATAATTTCGGTATGCATAGACTAGATTCGAAAATTAATACACGTGATGTCTCCTTATATCCCCTCCTCCCCTTGGTGATACTTGGTGATTTTTTTCGGACCCCCCCTTTAGGCATCACGTGATTAATGGACGACCCCTAGCCCTGCTGTTAACACGCGACATCGTGATCGCGCGCAGATCCTGACGCGACGTCGCGTGACGCACATCTTGTGTAACATGCCATAAAACGTGATGTGCAGGTAATAAAACTCTTGTTAACTGTGATCTGTTAACGTTAACCATTTCCCGTTTCTTGTACAACGTTATCCCACAAAAACATTTTCATGTAGAGTGATGCCAAGATCGCACTTTTAAAAAAGTTATCAGAACCTCAATTCACGTATTTAAGTAGACTTTCATTTTACTTCATTAGTTTTGTAAATGTAGTGACATGTTATCGTGAACGGATTTTATGCCGTTTCGACCAATCAGAGCGCGTTTCACGTTGCTTTAACGTTCATAAAAACACCTTTTGAGAGTGTAAGCGTGTCGGGACTTGATTGTAATTGTATTATTGCAGGTTTTATTTAGCAGAATTGCCCCCTGATCTCATGTAAAACCAAGCTTCTGACTGTACACGCCTTAACTCTACAAGCTTAACTTCACAAACTCTACACCTTAGGCAATTTAGGTGAAAAATTTACTGACTGTTTTTCTGTTATACTATTCTTGTAGGAACGAAACGGCCAAGCCACATAAATTGACTAAGGTGTAGAGTTTTTGAAGTTAGACTTGTATGTATGTAATATTGTAGAAATGACGGAAACGAAACCCTTTGAAACGGAATCCTAAGAAAAAAGTAGCCTAAGTTACTTCAGAACTTCAGAAATTAGCTGGAACAAACAGATAGACAGACAGACAGACAAAATGTATAACCTTAACAGTGCCGTAAAGAGTGTCATGTAACTTTATACCTATACTATTTTTTTTTTGAAATGTTTAATTATTTTTCTGCCTAAACGTCTTGATCAAATGATAAAAGATTTTCGTAATTGATTTTGATCAACCTTATCGATCAATATCCCTAAACAATATCTTACCAGTGAATCTAGAATCTGGATGATACAACAAAAACAGTACCGTTTATCAGTGGCGAAGGCTGCTTCTTCTTCATAGGGAAGCCGGAGCCTGTATAATAGGTAGAGATTTCTCTGAAAGTTTGCAAAAAGTAAGTGATAAGGGAAGCCGATAGGAATGGAGTTATAGGAACCCTTCGCCACTGCCGTTTATACTTCCTATTGGCTTATAAGCGTGCCGAGTGCATCTTACAAGTTACAACGCGTTGTATTATGCAGTTTTTTCCTGAGACATTAGCAACGCGGAAACATCACTGCATAAAACAAACGATTGTTGAGCGTTTCGTAACGATTATACAATGATGCCTCGATTATTCGGATGCCCCGATTCTTCAATGGTACACCACAATAAAAGGTCAGTATCATTAATTAGAATTAGGGGCATTATATTAAGAGTTGAGACGTGAATTCGCTTCGCTTGTTGTATTAGTAAGGTTTATGTAACAGGCCAAAGGTCGTTTGACTCTATATCGAGTAGCGACTGAAAACCCATGGCCTGCCATAAAGTCTATTATATCTATACTAATATTATAAAGAGGAAAAGTTTGTTTGTTTGCATTGAGCTCCGAAACTACTGGACAGATTTTGATAAAATTTTGTACAGATATAAGAGTAGACATAGGCCACTATTTAACGCGGTTACGTTAAACGAAAACGTACGGTTCCGTGGGATTTTCTTCTGTGCGTACGATGTAGTATATTATTATATTTTCTCTCAAAATCTCTACTCAGGAGCTCCTTATGTAATCATATCTATCTCTGAGTGCGGCCGTAAGTGTCATTTCTGCCATTCGCAAAGCGACAAGAAAATTCTAAGGCGGATTGATATTTACCATTAAAAAAAACTTAGGCCTTTGCATCCGTTAATGGATGATTTATACAGTATTCTCCGAGGGAAGTAACCACTCTTGAAATACTGTAGTGCCTGGGACAGTTGGTTATTAAATGTCGTATGGTTGCCCAAGCACATACGGCATTCTCACATCATAGTCAGCCTAGTCCAGAGGAATGAACTGGGCAATACGTCTGGGGCTAACTATGTGCGGGTTTCCTCACGATGTTTTTCCTTCACCGTTAGAGCGTCCGTATAATGTACTTGAGATCTGAAAAAGTCTCATTGGTACACGCCTCAACCTGGGATTCGAACCTGCAATCTCTCGAGTGCGAACCAAACGGTCTACCCACTAGGCTACGGAGCTCTAGTTACCATTAAAACTATAAAAATCCGGCCAAGTGCGAGTCGGACTCGTTGCATTAGAGCACCTCCTAAATAGGTATTTATTTTATTCTGTTTTTAGTATTTGTTGTTTTAGCGGCAGCGGCATAGACGAACAGACGGTACCCTAAAAAAATCACTATCAACATTCAATAAAGTGTACTTTTTTACAATAAGACCTGCAACGCACTTCTGTTAGGAGGGACCATAGAGTACTCGCTTTCGTTTTTCATCAGGCTACCCCTACTTGTCTATGGAAAGCGAAAAAATGTTTCCTCCAACAAATCAACACGAGCTCCAAGGACCATCGTGTGGAGTGTCGTCTGAAACTGTAAAAGCTTCAGCCCAGCCCGCTCCCTTGGCATTGTTTTGTGCACAAAGGTCTAAACAGGATAATGCCGTCCGCGGACCTAGTCCCTACATGTAGGTACAGACAGAAACATTTTCCGCAGTAAGGAGTACCTATGTTCATCTATCTTTCTTCTATCTTTATATCTATCTTCTTTCAGAAGTGAATATACTTATGAATATAAGCAACATTTAATGGAATCAACTTTCCTATTTGAAAAAAAAATCTGCTGTTTCATACAGACGTGCGACGGCACCATATGATAGTAATTAATACTTTTGTATGAAACGGCTGATTTTTTTTCCAATTGCACCCAGTATAAAAGGCAAAGTGATCGACTGATGTATCATCGCATCTAGGAAAGATTTTTCAAAATTCAACCCCCAAGGGGGTAAAATACTGGATGAAATTTGAAAACCTAATTTCACGCGGGCGAAGCCGCAGGCAATCTGTAATAAATCTCGAGTGTACAGTTTTGTGTCTTGTCTACTTCTTTGGGAGTAGAATACAAATTCTGAATAGGTACATTTTTTAAGCTAGAACGCGCATAAAGGACTTTCAGGATGCAATGCATAAGTTTTAACTTTTAAAACACTTGAACTTCAAATTTCCTTTTAATTTAATTTCAAAAAAGTTCGAAAGTGAAGTTACTTATCGCTTTTTAACCTCCAACGCAAAAATAGAGGTTAAAAAGTTATAACTTTGACGTGTGTGTGTCTGTCCGTGGCATCATAGATCCTAAACTAAAGGCTCGATTTAGATGCAGTTCTTTTTTTGTTTGAAAACCGACGCGCGACGTGATCGATGTGGTTCTTAGCTATAATTTATATAATCATCAACTCGCTCACTGCTTGATAGTCGGGGGTATAACGCGTTTCAAATGAGAATAGGAACGTCAATGACCTTTTTCTGTCAAATGTCACTTGAAAAGTGCGATTTTCAGAAAAACATAAGTGCATATAAATATTAATAGTCTTGCATCGAATTTAAATAAAAACGTTAAATAGTACCTAATCAATTAACTAAGAATAAATTTAACTATCAAAACAGTCTAAATTCGAAACAATATGGCGCCGACTCGATCCTATTCTCATTTGAATCGCAATACTTAATTTTGTTTATTATTTTTGCTGTCTGTACCAAACGGGTAGGATTGGAGATTACCATTAAGTGCATGCGTGTTGAAAATGCAATTCCAAATATACCTACTATAAGGGTTATTTAAGAGGGAGACGCTTGAAACCCTGTCTTTTAAATAGTCTAGACTCCAGACTCTAGGTCCGGGCGGTAAGCATCAGCTTTTAGTTTTAAGAGCTTTAAGGGAATTAGATTATTCAAAGGAACTAATGTCTTTAAAGAGAATCTTAAGTTTCAACCATAATAATAGGGAATATTTTAAATGTATGTAGAGTGTAGGCAACTAGACAGTAAGTGGTTGACAGTAACTTTGTAGTAAGTATACTTAACTACGAAGTATTATTACTAATAGGGCTAAAATATTATATAAGTAGTTGAGGATGGTTTAATAATTGTTCAATGTACGGCCGCCGAGAAGCCGGTGTACCACTATTCAGTATTGACTTGTGAACCTAATTGCCATAATCTTATACTTCAAACGAGACGATCTTGTATACATAATTATATAATATATATAATCTGTATCTCGACAACGGCTACAAGTAATACCATTATTGAAATTTAAATGATTGCTGGGCTGAACTCATTAGAAAGACACACACTGAACGTTTCTTTATCTATACTTTATTAGCTAAAGTTTTATTACATAAAATTACACACTATGCTATGTCGGACATTTTGGGCAGAAGGAAGAAGCTTTTTAATATATTACCACAGACAATACAACCATAGATATCTAATATGAGAAATTGTGTGTTGCTATCTCAACAACCATGAAATTTAGTATGCAGGGAGTTTTGGTGCAGAAAAATCGATCTACCTAGGTCGTCCCTTAGAAACTACACATTTTAAAGCAATATACCTACGTTTTTTATATAGTCGTGCAGCAATATAATATAAATAATTTCAACTCTCTTACGTCCGCGCGTCAGTCCGATTGGCACTTGGTATGCGTAGTGAGCGTACCTACGTATTTTTGCAATGTTTGGAAATTCGGAATGTGGTGGGTGTGAATCGGGGGTAAGATAAATATTTTTGTGATTCTTATTATTTCTTTTGTCGCAAACTTTACTATTCAAACTCTATAATCTAGCGTATGTACATTAGGGTTACCAACCCCAAATTTAAAAACTTAGACTGGAGGTTGGAAAAACCAGGACAATTCAGATTAAAAACAGGACGCAGTTAAAGCGTTGCAACTGTTAAATAAATATGTAGGTACTCTGTAATACGAAATAGGTTATATACATTGAATGCTATTTTATTTATATTTTATATTATTTTTTTCATAAAATTAAATTCGAAAGCAAAAATAGTAAACGAGGAGCGCGAATTTTAAAATACATATGCTATGCTTTAAAACCCCAGAAAGCTGCTTTACAACTATACAGGATACCCCAGGACACTGCAAAATCTAGGACTTGTCCTGGGAAACAGGGCAATTGGCAACCCTAGCGTACAACATAAACTATAACCCCCATACTAATAATAATCGATGTATAAGCTTTGAATAGTTATACAGTGTTTTGTCTTCTTCTATCGAATAAAAAAAGTCACTTGTGTGACGGGAACAAAACACTGTATAACTATTCAAGGCTTATACAGCGTTTATTAGTAAGGGGGTTATAAAAGAAGCCTGAAATATTCAATATTTTACGTCTATACACGTACATATTATACGAATTGGTACAAAATATGGCGTAGAAAATGCCAACGAAAACGTGTTTTTTCGACATAATTGATACTGAAGGTCGCAGTAGCGATTGACGAAGGCACCAAAACATTGACACACCCTGATATCAACGGGTACCATAATCATAATGTAAATATTTGATACGTTTTTTACGCACCGCACCCCCGCGTCCCCTGCGTCTAGGGTTGCCATCTCTTACATATGACTCCCCGGACAAGACGCATGAAAACTCCGGATTTTGGAGTACGAAACCCGGACATAGAACAGTTTTTACCCGACTACGGCAATGACAAAAAGAAAGGAAGATTTATTATTGCTGCAAATCAAAAAAAAACTTAGGCCTTCCTAATTCTGCCTACAAAAACCCGGATAGCAAATAAAATCCGGCCCGGACGCTCCCCGGACACCCTTTAAACTAGGACAAATCCGGGGAAACCCGGACGGATGGCAACCCTACCTGCGTCGAGTGTACGCTTGATAAACAATGCTATTTATATACGCGCAAAAACAATGTTAGTGGTTACATTACTGATTACAGGCTAATAATAAACGTAAACAAAAACAATGGACAAAATAACAACAATAATCTAGTACTTTTGGTACTTAAGAGTTAAGAGTCAGTTAACACTGCACTGACACGCAACGCGGCGGTACATTTCTATGGAAGCGACTAGCGATTCAAAATCTAAATAGGTATATGTATAAAAACTAAAAAGCAAACCTGACTGACTCATCTATCAACGCACAGCCGAAACTACTGAACTTTTCTGAAATTTGGCATACAGATAATTGTGATGAAGTAGGCATCCGTTAAGAAAGGATTTTTGAAAATTCGCCCCCTAAGGGGGTGAAAAAGGGGTTAAAACTTTGTATGGAAACCGAACTCCACGCGGACTAAGTTGCGGGCAAAAGAAAAGTATATTATACTTTAAACGAGACAATCTTGTATATAGCACCGTAATATTGTAAAAACCGTTAAGATTGTAATATAACTAGTGAAATTGTAAAATGTCGATAGACTTCGGATACGAATATGCTGCCTATAATTTTATTTTTCGTTTGATTATAAACATATTCGTATAGGTCTACCAGAATCTGATGGCATTTAAAAAAAAATGTGATTTTCATATGGCAATGTCAAGTATGACCCGTCAAATCAAAGTACGTGATTTGTCAACCGCTGTTAAAATTTTGTGATTATGTTCTTGGAATTTGTTGTTTTTGTGAAAATATCCAAAAAGGCAATTCGATCTCAAGCGAGAAATATTGTTTTCTATGTCTATAGTAAAATACAGAAAGAAGAAGGTGTAAATCGAACTCAATCTTATAATTTAAAGCTTGTGGTAGAGTTGACCGGTAAGTTAGAGTGAGTTGTTTTGATACTTTTAGTTTTTTTATATTTTCTTAGGTAATTATTGTGACTTCTTTAAATGTGTTTCCAGTACTACTATAAGGTGAATCGTAGCTGATGGCACATCGAATGATGGTTTGTTTTTCATGCCTGGTAAAAGGAGGAGAGGAGGAAAAAAGAAAATCAACTTATGACAGTTTCGATTTATAGTTGATTAGGAATAAAGTAAACGAGTTATATACAGTTCGAAAGGAAATTCCAACATTAAATAAACTGTTGCCAATTTAATTGTATGTTATTCGTAATAAATAAGTACATAAAGTAATAATTCATTTGATTGATTTATTTTTCATGAAATATCATTATCATTACATAGTATAAAACAAAGTCCCTTTTTTGTCTGTCCCCTATGTATGCTTAAATCTTTAAAACTATGCAACGGATTTTGATGCCGGTTTTTTAACAGATAAAGTGATTTAACGGGAAGGTTTTTAGGTATATAACATGCATAACATAGTAGAGGTACACAAATAATTTTAGAGGTTTCTAAAGTCCTAAAAAATCACATATTTTGCGCTTACATTGAAAATGCTGGCTGAACACTACGAGATAGATCAAAATTATGTACTATAGTTGTATTCATCTTTAAAAAGCCTACAAAAAAGTCCGCGATGGCATATGTCTATCTCTTAGGGATAACCCACAATAACCATTTTTTTATCCTTTACTTTGATTTTAATTAAATAGGTTATTTACAAAGCGATTTTAAGCAATACAGTATTAATCCTTATCCAATTAAGTACATTTAAGATACATAGTACATTAAGATAGTGCATTTAAGATAGATCAATACTGCCCTTTACAGCATGTAATTGAAATGAATATTTTCGAAGATATTACAGATTTAAAATGCAGGGATATAGTGTTGCTGCGCGGCGCGGGCTCTCGCGTTTCTACATCGCGCTATCGAAAACGCGGGACGTATACAGTATAAAGAGGTTCACGAATATTTTGAACTGCAGCACAGAATACATAATAGTAACTGCAGTTCTTAATTCTTATGGAATATCCAGAGGTGGTTTGTCAGTTTTGTTGGAATATCAAATAACTTTACTTACTACATAGTACATAGTATAAAACAAATCGCTTTACCTGTCTGTCCCTATGTAGGTATAGTGTATGCTTAATCTTGTATGCTTAGATCTTTAAATCTACGCAACGGATTTTGATGCGAGTTTTTAAAATAATAGTCTTTAAGTATAGTCTTTAAGATTATGGTAAAACTTATATTCAAGTGCAATAAATATAATATTATGTAAGTACATTATCAAGTGGTCGCGCATGTCGTGTCTAGGTGATAGGGTCCCATTTTTAACAATTTGCATTGGGCAAACCTAAAAACATTTTCAATATTGTATCAGAAGTATATTGCTGTAAGTAGGTAGAGAGTTATTCGCCGAAGTAGTTTTTTCTCCAAGAACACTATTCCACGCGGGCGAAGCCGCGGGCAAAAGCTAGTTTTCTATATTATACACCGAACATTCTTCACACAGTCTTATTATAATTCATGTTCAATAATACTAAAGACATAATTAAAAATTAACCAGTATCAAGATCGTTTAATCCAATTTCCCCAGTATTGCACACTACAAAATTTTATTTCCCTATTTGCCACGAGATTCTGGTACACCTATAGTAATGAATATTTCGACATATTTTTACAATCTCGTTAGTTATTTTACAATCTAACGGTTTTTACAATTTTACGGTGACATGTACTTTAAACGAGACAATCTTGTGTATATGTGCCCGTGAGGAGAATGGACAATGGGCACCTCCATCACTCACCCGAGGATGTTGGGGTGCTTGAGCTTGTTCATGAGCTGCACCTCGCGCAGCATGTTCGGTCGGTTGGCGCGCTGCTGGTTCATCTTCAGCACCATCACGTCGCTCGACGTCTTGTGCGTCACCTGGAATACAACATTACATATTGTACTTAACTAGTTGTTGCCTGCGAATTCGTACGCGCAAAAATAAAAAGTAGCCGATAAGCCTATCCAGTCTAAACCGAATATCCGTTCAGTACTTATTGCGAGAAAGAGTAACAAACATCCATTTATGTATGTCACCGTAAAATTGTAAAACCGTTAGATTGTACCTACTAAAACTAGTGAAATTGTAAAATGTTGATAGACTTCCGACGCGAATATGCTGCCTATAATTTAACACATTATTTTTCGTTATATTAAAAATATATGGTTTTTAATCTTTCGACATATTTTTAAAATCTCGTTAGTTATTTTACAATTTTATGGTGACATACAAACTTTCGCGTTTATAATATACTAGCTGTTGCCCGCGGCTCCACCCGCATAAATACAATATCCCTCGGGAACACTGTACTTTTTCGGGATAAAAAGTATCCTATGTCCTTTCCCAGGACACCTATGTGTGTACCAAATTTCATCAAAATTGGTTTAGCGGTTAAAGCGTGAAGAGGTAACAGACAGACACACTTTCGCATTTATAATATTATGTATAGAAGTTAGTATTAGGTATATTATATTTTTTACTTTTTACGCACGATAATGTGAGAGGCACGCTTTTATATTGTCGTCGGCATAAGAGCGTTTTGATTAATTCCGATATCCGATATAGCGCGAATATGTAATGTAAGCGGTCCATGGAGAGACGCTTGGCTACGTTGAATGTAAGAGGAGGAATGGATGGTAAGAATGAAAGTGGACGAAGCGAAAGAAGTATGTAAGGATCGTAGCAAGTGGAAATAAGTGGTCTCTGCCTACCCCTAAGGGAAAGAGGCGGTCGTTGCCTACCCCTATGAATATGGAAATATGGAATAAAAATATGGAAAGAGGCGTGATTATATGTATGTATGTATGTATGTAAATATACTCAGGACATTTATAAATTTCTACAATTATGTTATATGTATAATTGTTTACGAAGTCCATCACGGTTCTTGGTAAACGCGAATCAAGGTCGCTTGGTCACTTTCGTTCCCTTGCCCTTTTAATAAGTTTATTGATGATTGTTTTATGCCCGTCTCGTATGGCCATTCGAACGTTATCGAATACCTCGTCGACTGATGCATACATCGTTCGCCTCACGAAGTATAGATACCAGGAGTCCGAATGTAATGTTAAAATAATGGTCTCAATTTAGGGGACATATTTTTTGCCGGTAGAGTGCGCCATTGTTCAAGAAGTACCAAGCGCGATTCTGGACTTTGCGCTGATTGGTCCGCCACAATAGCATCGGTACGTCCAAAATTCTAGCGCAGCCAGTGGCAGAAAAGAGAACTAAGATCTGGGTTTATTATTGTGTACATAAATACTATTGAAAAGCCTATACCATTCGGACTCCTGGTATTCTATACTTCGTGGTTCGCCTGATAATCTTGGCAATGGCGTACTCAACGCAGTTGTTACAGTAAACACAGGTGTTGGTGTGTCGCGAGAATGCTACAACCGCGTAAGGTGTGCTGTCGTGAATGCTCATTCTGTCGCTCCTAGTCTTTAAAAGTAAGCCCTTGTGATTCATGAAATAGAAAAAGATTTCTTTTCCTCCTTGGTGTGCACTGTTCACTAGTGTTTGGTGCGCCTTTTCGTATTGTAGCCCCCGACGAATTTTTCGGCTCTCGAACTCAATGACCGTAAAATTACAGGTTTGCTTGTACAGTAGAGTCGTACGGGTAAACGGAAGCTTGTATATTTGCATAACTGTGCAGGTTTCCACACAACTCAGCTCGAGCTTATCTGACAGCACCCCAATCGCGCTATTTTTCAACGTTTCAATTCAGGTTCATCTCTGCTTCGGTTGCGTTTCAGTTACGGTTCGTTTGAGGTGCGTCTGAACAAATTTCAGTATCGCGCTATCCTTCTTGAAGTAACTCAACCTCAGACGAAACTCGAACGAAACGGAACGTAACCTTTTGGTAGACATTAGGGTATTTTTGTAAATATCTGTGATTTTAGCATAATCGACATCTATTTTACTTGCGCGCCGCACTAATTGCTTTGAAATTTGTGGTTTATGGATTTAAAAGAAGAGGAAGTTTCTTATAATTTTATTGTCATCCTTGGTATTTCGTTTTTATTCCAATAAATTACTTCCTTCTTATACTGTGAATAATTATGAAACCGTCGTCTTCTTATACTGTGAATGCCGTCGTCGAACAACGGTCGCGGACGCTAATCTTGGAGTATTAAGACAAATACAAAGACCTAGGTAGTAGGTACCTACTAACTTTCGGAAGAGTTAGGTCAAACGAGGCGAGGTACGAGCTCTTTCATCAAGATTATGGCGAGAATGCTCGCTCATACTTAAGCCGATGGACCCGCAAGAACGGGCAAAGGTATGTGTACCTAATAAATTTATAATATAACCATGTTATAACATTTACTGAAAGAACTTTTTCTTTTATTTTTTGGGCCCTAGCCTTGTCTGGCAAGGTCCATTTGCCTCCATAAAATTCATTAATTAATGTGAGACATTTTACTATTAAAATGTAAGATGACCTCTGTGGCTCAGTTCGAATCCTGCCAAAGGAACAAAAAGTTTTTCTGTGTTCCTGGGTCATGGATGTGTATTAAATATATGTATCATATTACAAAAATCTTAAATATATGTATAGTATAAAAGTATTAAATATACTTTCCGTTTTCTGGTACCTGTAACACAAGTTCTTCGGATACTTAGCACGGGGCCAGATTGGCATGGTGGAAAGCGTCCATAGATATTATTATTATTATTAAGAATATGTTAGTGTTCTATTAACTAGCATTAAAACCTAATCAGAAAAGATTAATTTATTATTTTTTAAATTTCAGCTTATAGGACTGCGTTACAAGAATCCTGACTAATGATTTTATATCGAAAAAATTAAGGCACACTAGAAGCAGTCCTCATTACGGCACATGGTTTCAAAGTACAGACAGATTTACAAGACAGGTAATGTAAAATTCTTACAAACTTCTCGAAGACCATAGTAATTGTTTAATTTTATATATAAAATTTAAACTAAGCTGATAAAACAAATCCTTTGCAATGACTGTTTATTTATATTTTCTAAACAAATCATAAATAATTAATTTATTGTTTATCTGTTTATCATTGTGTTTCAGTATACGACAAGCCGAAGCCTCACCAAGAGATGAAAACTGTTGCATAGTCCCAGCCCAAGGCTCTTTTTACTTTTGAAAAACGCATTAGTTCCACTCTTGACTAATATTTATTAAGAGTGAATCTGGTGCGAATTTGATGTCTTATACAATACATAAATACATTGTCTTTTATTCTAGTTTGTCATAGTATTTACATATTTATTCCTTAATTGTTTATTTTTAACCAAGTTTATATACTGTTAAGAATTAAGGTATAAAAGAATATAATTAGTGCAAACTACTTTCAATAATTTTAATGGTTGTAAGTATTTTGTGTTACTGGTGCTCTTAAACAGTGTTATTCGAATTTCTTATAGTACCTACTTGCATAATTATTTATTTATAGACTGATTTATATATTATGTCACTGTAAAATTGTTAGTTTGTAAAATAACTAACGAGAGTGTAAAAATATGTTGAAATATTAAAAACTATATACCTATTTATAATCTAACAAAAAATAATGTGTAATATTATAGGCAGCATATTTGCATTGGAAGTCTTCATCAATATTTTACAATTTCACTAGTTTTATTACACTCTAACCATTTTTACAATTTTACAGTGACATCTACAAGTAAAGAGTTAAAATTAAAACTATATGTAACAGTGTTAAAATTACTTTTAGTATATTATAATGGGTATGTCTTAATACTTTTGTCAATGGTGCTATTATTTTAGTTTCTTTCACACAGTAGGTACTTACATGTTAATTTGTTGACTAATTATTGTTAAATTAAACAAGTTTTATAAATACAAAACATTTTTTATTAATTCCTCACACACATTCATATTAATTAAAATTTCATCATTAGATGGGAGTTGATAAACTACCAAGATTCCATAGGCATCATATTTTTAAACTCCTTAAAGATATTCGCACATTACATCGGCTCAACCCAACTCACAGTATGGCATTCAAATGTAAGCTTGTTCACACAACACAAGTTCTTCGGGGCTGTAAGGCTGTGGGTCAGATGGTGTCATCATAATGGGCCTTAGTGGATAATCTGATTCCCCTAAAATAGAACAAACATCAATAAGAAAATCTTAATAAAATAGTTTTATAACTGCACCAATGCAAAGTACACCGCAACACAATCCTTATGTGCTTATAACAATAGTTTTATAATTATTTATTAATCTACATAAGTAAACTAAGCAGACATAACTTATTTTCTTGTTAGTTTAAGTTACACAAACTTGTTGTTCAAAAGTCTTATTGTACAATATGTGCAATTAGTATTTACCTAAAGATATATCATGTCCTCTCCAATCTCCATCTACAACATGCAGCCGGTTTAAGTATGAATTTAATGGGTGACTGGCCCATGACACTGTAATATTTAATTTTGCATCGCACATCTGTAACAGAAAAATAATTTCAAATTAGGTATAATATTATCTCTCAAGTACCAGTTTACATTTTACATTAGATGCTTGCTTATGCTTACTATTTGAACATTCAGAGAATGGTTATCTTTTCTATCATAGACTATAGTATCCCACTTCATAGTTCATGCTCATGTGGATGCACAATGGCCCATCAACATAGATGAGGAGTAACCTAGATGCCCATCATTGCAAACCAAGCACCCCGGCATTTTATTTACATATAATAGATTCATTAAATGCGGCCCTAAGAACTACTAAATAGGAATTTACCTTCGTCTCTACGTCCAAAGCATCCAAACACAAGGTTGGTGGCATGTGGGGGGCCACTTCTATAATAATTAGGGCTTTTGTTATTGCCTTTGTAATTCGGTTCCTTTTAGTATAAACATGCGATCGGAGGCATTTCTTTTACTCGATGCGATCGCATAAATTCTCACGTCTGGATACATCATACAGCCTCACAAACAGCTTGAGCCACTGCCGTATTGTATTCAACAAATCTAGGTACAATTTTTATTTTTATATCTCACTTTGTTTAATTGTTTTCTTACTCTTAGACCTCAAAAAACAACGAACGTTTCAGTAACGTGCGAGGAAAAGAAGCTCCGTATCAACTTTTTGTTTTGACAGCGTTTGCGCTTCAGCTGCGGTGCAGTTACGTCCCAACTATCTGTCAAAACGTTAGCGCGATACCGAATCATTCAAAAAGTCGAGTAACGTCAACGTTTCGTTTGCGGTTCAACTAAAAAAACTTAGCGCGATTGGCGTGCTGGTGTGACTGTGCGAGTATATAATATCTGCTCGCTCGTAGACGCGACGCGACTCTGGACCAATCTATCTCGCGCCGATTTTGTCTACAATCGTGATCTAGAAAGTTCTGCGGCGCACTTTAGACTGTGCAGTGTGCAGGCTCGTAAACAATGCGAGCATCTATTTGCGTGTGGATCTGGGCCGCGCCGTGCCGGACGGATCAGATATCGCCACGGTACCTACAGACTATAGAGTACAGACTGCTGGACCTAGATAGTGCCATTATTGGATTGATCTAGACTCAAACTGTCAACTATAGTTTAGATAAAATGACCGTCCCTTGAAAATTTACCACCATTATAATTACCACGCTTCACAGCTTTATGGAGAATCATTCGATTGTTTAAACAAAACGTTCAAAATTTAGAGATGTGTATTTTGATTTTTTAAATGATAAATCTTTTCCCTTCCATGCTCTATTAATTAAAAAAAATGGTTATTTCTCTAGTAGAACCTTTGAGCTTCATTATACGCAAATGAGCCTAATAACGAAAACATCCTAATACATTAATCATCTATTCATTCCCTCCGGAAATGACATAGCCATAGACACCATAAACAATAACCGTAGGACGACTCCTCTTGACGTCTCCGAGTGGGACTTAAACCCGCGCCCACTTAAGTCCTACACACTGCGACTTAATTTAACTTAGTCACTATGGGTATTATATATATTGTAAACCCTTTCCTGGAAGGGTTTCGCCCACGGTGGCGGCACTAGCGAGGCATGTGTCAAGTGTAGCCCTACATTGTACACAACCATACAATGTAATGGTTAATCGAGTCAAACTGGTGATGGTGGCGACAACAAGCTACGCTAGCCCTTCCCAATTTCTAGAATCTACATCTAGAAGGCTTTTTGGGAAATTAGGGGTCCTACCGAAAGCCTTTCATATATTGATTCCAACAATGAAATTAGCATCTGAATAAAGGTATCGATCTTAGATCATAATATATTAATGGATAAGGTACGCAGGAAAATTTTCTAACACAACTTTCTGCCAATTTTGGCGCGGGTTACCCACTTTCAGTATGAAAAAGATATCACACATTTACGATTCGTGTTGACGAAAAAAAAGTTAAATTATATACGGATATTCCAAATTTTTCATTAACTGAGCAGTTCATATGCCCAAAATATCAGTAGGTATATTGATATTGAACCTTACATGTATTCTAGTTTGGTAGAACAAACTATTAAGCCTCATTTGAAGATCTATTTTGGCCAACGCACAACCTGACAACAAACAGCCATATCAAACGTATAATGTATTTACTATAGACACGCAACTCTACAAATAGCATCTCTATCAATAGATATTCTATTTCGGTCGGGGTAATCGCGTTAAAGGCTGAGAATCTTGATATGTCGTACACGAATCGTATTAGACGCGACGTGAACCGACGTAACGTGTGCCGACGTAACGTATACCGACGTAATACGTACCGACGTGACGCGACCGAAGAAATGAATTAGACGCGACGACTTGCAAATGTAATAATTAGAAAAAATAAAAATGATAAATAGTTGAGTTAAACTCATGTTGAACTAACTAGTTTTTCTTTTAGCTCAGGAACTTTTCACGTTCCATTCATATATGTCCACCAGGAGTCAGGACTAGAAGTTAGCACAGAAACGGTAAAGTAACACAGGATATACTCGTAATATTTCAAAAGATTCATTTCTTGGAGCAGAGAAAAAGGAAAAAGCGTGCAAATGCTAACAAACACTAATTACAAACTTTCTGTCTCTTTAAATTCCGAATTACTTGAACGACTGTTTCTTAAAAAATACACGTACCTATTAGTCGTTTTAATGTAATATTCTATCAAATATTCAAATTAACAACAGTAGTAGGTACATAACATAATATATCCTGAAAATAGGCGACATCACAAGTTATAATTTTAAACCAACTGAAGTAAAGAGGAAATCAAATTTTCCATTCAAAAGTTAATTGAGAAGCAGCTACACGAAGCAATATGCAATAAAAATCTCTGAGCTTTTCCGTGATTAATAGATTTCCAATACTCTATAATATTATCCGTATTAAATATCAACACAATAACTCCGGTCCTGCGCTGAAAATAAAACTCTGCGGTAATACAATAGAGTTAAAGATCGAATACACGGCAGCAATTAAAAAACTCGACGAAAGTGTGTTCAATTTGCAACTCTATTGTATTAACGCAGAGTTCTAATTTCGGCGCTGTTATTTCCGGCCGGAGAAATATCGGATAATGCCGTCCGAGCCTAAACCGCGTGATGGCCACGGGATTTCCATAATAGTTTTCCCGGGACCCCGTAGAGGTCCATATGCACCATAACGAGTTGACCTCACACCGTTGCCAACTGCCGTATACACCAAATATGGCCCTCCATCCGATAGCCCTAGAGATAGAAGTGCCCGATTTTGGTATTATACCAATTTCGTTATCCGTATAATGTGGCCGAATAGATTTAGAAAGATAACAATCTAAAATATCGGTGTTTACTTTATAAAGTCTTTCAAATTTTATTATTTTAATAAACTTAAGCCTTTTCATCCGTTAATGGATGATTTATACAGTATTCTCCGAGCGAAGTAACCATTCTTGAAATACCTACTGTAGTGCCTGGGACAGTCGATTTTTAAATGTCATATGGTTGCCCAAGCACATACGGCATTCTCACAATATAGTCAGCCTATTCCAGAGGAATGAACTAGTCAATACGTCTGGGGCCAACTATATGCGGGTTTCGTGACGATGTTTTCCTTCACCGTTAGAGCGTCCGTATAATGTATTTGAGATCTGAAAAAGTCTCATTGGTACACGCCACAACCTGGGATTCAAACCTGCACTCTCTCGAGTGCTAACCAAATGGTCTACCTACTAGGCCACGGAGCTCACTATTATAATAACCATTACATTAATATGACTGTTGACCTCTTGACATTTGTAAGCGACTACTTTTTACTCAAAACGATTATGTGCCAAAGGACCAAACAACCTTCGTAATCCTTAAAAGAACGTAAAGTATAGCCCTAACAAACCTACGTCGGGAGATAAATGAAGGGTTAGAATACTAACCCTGCAAATCCCTAAAATGAATCTAGTAAGTTTCAGCCATCTATCAGACTTAGCTCAAGGGCATATGTCTGATAGGGTATTAGGGGTCGTCCATTAATCACGTGATGCCTAAAGGGGGAGGGGGGGTCCGAAAAAAAATCACCAAGTATCACCAAGGGGAGGAGGGGGTATAAGGAGACATCACGTGTATTAATCGGCTGTAGATTCGTAGTGTTGTTTAAATACTTACAAGATAAATGACTCGTATAGTTTTTAATTGCCTTAATTAATCGATTAAACGGTTTTTTAAGTTAAAGTTTTTCTTCAAACATGACCTGCTTACTATGTAAAAAAAATACACGTGATCTTAGGTGAGGGAGGGGGGGTAGTATAAAACCTCACCACGTATCACCAGGGGGAGGGGAGGGGTCTAAAAAGTTGTTAAAAACATCACGTGATTAATGCACGGCCCCTTAGGAAACCATTTCCTAAGCCTGCGACGTATCTACCAAATTGGAGACGCACTCGCTAATACAGAAATTAGATTGGAAATTAAAGTTAAAATCGAATTACACGCAGACGGTAGGGTGACGAAAAACGTAAATCGTCTTCGCGGAAGATTCAATTTAAAACTTCGATTATTTTAATATTATTGTCTTGTTTATTTACAGATTTTCGGGATCACTTTGGTATAGAACTTACGTAACGTGTTCATCTTGTTTAAATATATAAAAGGCAAACCTGACTGACACATCTATCAACGCACAGCCGAAACTATTGAACGGATTTCGCTGAAATTTTGCATACAGATAGTTGTAATGACGTAGGCATCCGCTAAGAAAGGATTTTTGAAAATGGTATAAGTATATATAGCCCGATAAGGGGGTAAATAAGGGATGAAAGTTTAAAACCTAATCTCACGCGGGCGAAGCCGCGGGCAATTAACGCTAGTATTATATATCTAATACTAGCTTTTGCCCGCGGCTTATCTATATAATACAGTATCCCACGGGAACCGTACATTTTCCCGCCATAAAAAGCAGCCCATGTCCTTTCCCGTGGTCTACTCTATATCTGTGCCAAATTTCATGATGATCGGTTAAGAAGTTTTTACGTAAAAGTCAGATTCAGATTTATAATATTAGTAAGGATTGCGATTATATTTATAATGGTGGCCGATGTTTGCCTCAAATTGCGAAAAACGCACAGTTGATAATTATATAGTTATCTATCAGTGTATAGAACTTTCTTTATGATAACCATATCTGAGGAGTGAAAATATGAGAACAGAGATAAGTGTTATCAACGCACGCTGATAGCGCGGCGCGCAGTTTATTAGTAAACCAAATATATGCTCGCAAACACTTGGCTAAAGTCTGAACGGGCTGAAATTCATGAAAAGTTGAGGTAAGACTTTCTTTTGAAAATAAGGGGAAGATTGCCTGATTATTATTATTGCTGAATGGTGGAAACTTAAGAGTGTCTTAAAATTTACATGACATTAGTAATAATTATGATGATATGACTTGAAAAAAAAAAGTAACCCTCGAATAGGCAATCGGACAATTTTTTTTTATTGCATAAATGAATAGTACTCTTAAATATGAGTAACTTCTCAGAAGAAACCGTATAGGTATCAAAAGTCAATATTTTCAAAGGTACAGCGATTTGTATAAAAAATTTCCCGAGCCTCCTAAAAACGCTCCATACTAAAGTCGACCTACAAATGACGTCACTTGTAGGTATATGAAGTAGTATATGAAGTATATGGCCGCAGGAATATATTTGTAAATATCTCCGATATTTGTGCGTTTAAGTTCATACTTACAATAATGAATGTTTTTGTATATGATGTGAGTAAACTAATGATGTAGGTTTTGTTTACCAATTTCGCAAAAAAAAAATGTTATAAAGACTCGCGAAATTTTGTATACAAATCGCTGTACCTTTGAAAATATTGACTTTTGATACACGGTTTCTTCTGAGAAGTTACTCGTATTTAAGAGTACTATTCATTTATGCAATAAAAAAAATCAGTCCGCTTGCCTATTGTCAAGCAGTGAGCGAGTTGGTAATTATGAATATAAGAACTACTCGCTCGCTAAGAACAAAAACAAAAAAAAAACAAAAAAATCATTAAAATCGATATATCCGTTTGCGAGCTACGATCCCACGGACAGACACACATACAAACAGACACGTCAAACCTATAACACCCCTCTGTTCGTCGGTCGTCGTTTCGTCGGTTCGTCTGTTTCGTCGGGGGTTAATAAAAATAAATGTTACGCTCTTTAGAAAATTAGCACGTTACATACGTAGACGTGTCCACGATTCATAACCATGGGATACCTGCACAAGTTATAGATTGCAAGGATATTATACAAAGGGCTGATTTTTCAATCTTCAGTTAACCCTTACCTGAGGAATAACTAAGTGACTTTGACAGATTTTGTATGAAGAATCTGTCTAGTCAGTAGTCACATATATTTTATTCCTCAAATAGGAGTTATCTGATGACTGAAAAATCAGCCCTTAGTATAATTAAGTACATATTAACTAATACCTACTCATAGATATACACGCGAAATTCCCAAAAAGCTGGCATTACGCTTTGAGTCATTCTGAGTAAACTTATGCGGTTTGTTTACATATTAATGACGTGTTGTATCGCATGTATACAACGCTCGTGACTGTCCCGCGAACACACACGAATACTAATGTATAGCTACAATACATTTTCAGAGATTTCAAATGTATTACAGTACTACTGTACCGTAATGTAGTACAGTACTTGTTCCCGCGGCGCAGCCCATAAAAAGTAGCTTAACATAGGCTCTTAATCCAGAGCCTAAACTACCATACCAAATTTCATCAAAATCCGTTCAGTACTTTTTACGTGAAAGAGTAACATACATCCATCCATCCATCCTCACAAAATTTCACATTTACCAGTCGTAGGATATTGTACTATAGTCAATGATCATTTTTAAAGTTTCAGAGATTTCCAAGTGGAATCAAAGCGACTTATCATGAAACGACAGCTGGATCTCCGCGCATTATGCAACAATGGCGTATGACAGGTCCCGGGGAGAGCTTCGTTAATCGGCCTCACAAGTCACAGGCGCCTCGGCTTTCGACCCAAGACATCTTAGGGCACAAACATACGATGCGATTGTTAGTCCAAAAAAATAGGCTCTGAAATACGAATGTTGAGTTAAAACTTGAATTTTTGATCTAAGTTAAGTACTTTGAAGAATTTAAAAACGAACTGTGAAAGGTTTTTTTTTAAATTCACCCTCGAGAAGGGGTGGAAAAAAAGGAGTTTTTTTTATTTTGGGAAAACGGCAAGTGCTAGAAAAAAAATTGTCAAATAAAAGTTGTAGAGCGTAAAATTTACATAAAAATGTTCTCATAACTTTTTTTTCCTAAAATTGAAATTAATTGAGATAGGGTAGCTGGAAGCTAGAGTATGATGACAGGAACTTTAAAAAATCATACTTATGTATCATCTGTACCTACAGTTCACAGAAAACTGGTGTGAATAAAGTTTGCGGCGTGTTGTGTCTGGTAAATTAGGAATAACCGGAGGCCCAAAAGAAAGGAAATTTGATTTTAACTTCTTTGGTCTAATGGTGTGCCATTGTCCATGGGCAGATTCCTCACGTTGGCGAATCATCTGACTAAAAACGATCTTCCTATTAATAATATAAATGTGAAAGTTTGTGAGGATGTATGGATGGATGTTTGTTCCTCTTTCACGCAAAAACTACTGAACGGATTTCGATCAAAATTGGTATAGTAGTAGGTTGGACTATGGATTAAAACATAGGCTTTTTATCCCGAAAAAGTACAGTGTTCCAGAGGGATACATTATTTACGCGGGCGGAGCCGCGGGCAAGAGCTAGTAGGTATATCATAAATTAACATTTTTAAGTCACCCCCGAAATGTTAAGCGGTGAACGAGTTGGTGATGATGAACTTGATAGCTTAGAACACTCTCGATCATGTCAGCTTTCAAATTAGATCTAGATCAAATTCGGTTCATCCGTTTCGATGTTACGATGCCAAAGACAGACACACACAAACACGCAGGCAGACAGATACGCAAAAGTTATAACACCGTTCTGTTTTCGTGAGGTGATCAAAAATAAAAACTATTTTATTGCTTGATCATTTACGTTCAAGATTATTTAATATTTCTAGACAGTAGACGCTGCTGAACGATATAATCACCATTACGTATTACTAATTGCCCTGTCAAATGGAAATCGTAGTTAATTAATTGTGTCTAATTAATATCGATCAAAACTAATACATAATATTGTTTACTCGAATATGATTTGTGGGCAAATTAGGTTGCTTTGGTGGTGTATGTTACCAATATAATATTACTAGCTCTTGCCCGCGACTTCGTCCGCGTGGAGATCGGTTCGATTCCATACAAAATTTCAACCTTTTTCGCCCCCTTAGGGAGAATTTTTAACCAACCCTTAGTGAACAAACTTTCAAAAATCCTTTCTTAGCGTATGCCTACATCATTACAACTATATGTGCCAAATTTCAGAGATTTGTACAATATTTCAAGAGATATTTAAGAAATACCTTGTAAACACTGTCTTCTACATGA
The DNA here is from genome assembly GCA_905404095.1 of Glaucopsyche alexis. Lineage (NCBI taxonomy): Eukaryota > Metazoa > Arthropoda > Insecta > Lepidoptera > Lycaenidae > Glaucopsyche > Glaucopsyche alexis. The sequence continues at coordinate 4,372,707 of FR990052.1, forward strand.
ATATAGAAAATAATGCTACGCAAAAATGACTCTTATTACAATGTACATACGAGTAGTGAAAATCATTTTATTTTTGAGCTTTGTCCTGGCCTTAAGTAGTTTCGGTTGTGCGTTGATAGATGTGTCAGTCAGGTTTGCCTTTTATATATTTAGATAACTACTATAGCTTCGTTCGACTGAAACTGGATAGAAATGAAGATGGTTAAATAATAGGAAAGCGTTTATACAATATTCACAACTTTTTTTTTTTTTGAATACGCGACTCCATGGAAACGCCGCATGTGTTCGGGGCCTTATTAACTCGCGTGAAGCCGGCGCACGACGCGGCGGCTAACGGGCCCGGTCGTGAGGCGATAGCACACGGCGCGCGGCGTTCGCCCGCGGGTACATCCGGGAATAAATTATCTCGCATTGTTCAGTGCGAGCCTTATATCGCGCATCAATCGCGAGATGGATCATAATACGAGATTTAGTGTGAGGCAAGCCTTATCTATATAGTAAATATTATTTATCTGCGAATGACTACCCCATACACACCACCAGCTTTATTCCGTGGCTCCGCCCGCATAAATACAGTATTCAACGGGATCACAGTACTTTTTGTGATAAAAAGTAGCCTATGTGTTAATCCAGGGCTCAAACTACTACCATACCAAATTTTATCAAAATCCGATCAGTAGTGATTGTGTAAAAGAGTAACAAAAAACATCATCAAATTTTACATTTATAATAGTAGTAGGACGTCATTTGAAACTTGTTTCTTTTTGTGTAGTGAACAAAGTTCAATTTTGAATAGCTATCTTAAAAATGAAGAGTCGCGTCGCGTATCGTCGCGGTGTAAACCGACCCGAAGTTCGAGTTCCTGCCACACAAATTTCTCTCATTCAGGCCCCAGGCCTATGCTGCTCATAATCTGAACAGTATGGCTGGGGTTGGTGCTGCGAATTCTGCAAACCTCTGCGGTAGAGTATTCGTGCTGCCCAAGGTGCTTCTGGTCTGTTGAAGTGCTGAACAGTCGAGGAGAAGGTGGAGGGAGGGGTGTCTCGTCCTTTTCCCTGCAGAATCTGCAATCGTTGTATCACCGACTCCTATTCTGTTGAGGTGTTTGTGGAACTTGCAGTGCCCAATTGAGGGTCTGGTGAGGATTACCAAAACAATTTTATACTTACTAATGTTTTAAGAGGAAAAGTTTGTATGTTTTTTGTTTGCATTGAATAGGCTTCGAAACTACTGGGCCGATTTTGATGAAATTTGGCACATATATAGAGTACAATACGGGGAAGGACATAGGCCATTTTTTATCGTCGAAAAATGCATGGTTTCTGCGAGATTAACTTTTAAGCGCTCGAAGTCGCGAGCAACATCTAGTATAATATATTTTTGCTACCGACATTTCGTGGGAACGTTCAGTTCGCGAATTGCAATCCTATGACGTCAGACCTCCACATGTGGTTCCCTATCATTATCAATTAGCTTATATCAAGATCACTGACGACTGATTACTCACAGCGTGACTCATGAAGTCATGGACCAGCGATGTGGTCCTTAATAACAGCACACAGTTTAACGGCAACACATTTTTAAGAACGCTAAAAATAAAAACTAACCAAGAGCATGTCAGAACTCAGGACATATCTAAGGAGGGTTCCGTAAATTTTAACGCGCAATAGGTTTTTATTTCAAATTACTTCAAAAGTTAGTCCGATTTTGTTTCAAAGAATCCCAAAGAGTATTATAATGTTGAACACGACCTATTAGAACGGAACGTTAAAAGTTTCGTTTTTTAAATATCAGGGGACTTTTTTAACAATTTCGAATATGGTTTACTTTATAAAAAAAAGTCATAAGTGAAACCTCACCTTTATCAAAGAATATATATTATTACAAACGTACCTCTATTCAATAAAACCTATTCCCCATCAGTCACCCCTAAAATATAAAATTACTGTTATGCCAAAAACAAACACATTACACACAATAATATGTGACTAGGTTTATCGAATTCCATTCACTTATATTTATAATTAAAAAGGTTAAAAGGGAGGACAGACAGACAGAAGGACGGACAGAGCGAAACTATAAGGGTTCCTCGCAGTAGTCTACGGAACCCTAAAAAAAGCTAACGACCTTACTGTTCGCAGTTCGCACTGATAAGCAAACATTATGACTGCAAAAAACTCATCGTTAAATAAATTAATATTATGAGTTATGACTCGAAAAATTTAATATTCACTGAGCTTATTAGCTTGTTTTCATGTATTTAAAAATGTTCAGTTAGGCAAGATCCTAATCTTCTTTTTCTTCCTAAAAATGTGTTTAAAAAGTACTAGAATTATGAAGTAATTAAATTAAAATATGGCTCTTATTATCTAGAAACTAAAATATCCAATAACACTGCTTGCCACATTCTAGTTTATCATCACATTCTTTAAAATAAAAAATAGAAACTAAACAAATATGAAATGTGAGACGTAGATAAATAAAACAGCATTCACACACGCATTTTTATCAATAATTTCGTTCACAATTTTTAACTATCGCGCCTACTTGTAGTGAAACTTGAAATTCTGAAAACAAAACGCACTACGGTCTACGATACACACGTATGCTCGTGACGAACAGACGGACTAACAAACATCGGTCACGTCCTGCAACAACTTATCACACGCAATTACAATTTTTATGGAAATGTCACGACTATTTTCATTTGTTTCACACACATACAAAAAACTCATTTATCACTTGTTAGTTGTTAGTCATCGCTGGCGCATATTTTATTGATATTGCACGACTCTATATAATATTATAATGGATATTATGTTAATGTGCCCGAAGTATCCGTAAATGATTTTACCAAATTACCAAACCTTATACATATACAGCGACTGGCTGCTAAAATATACCACTGCAACAGACCTTTTCTTTATGAAATAGACCAAAACGAGCTGACGGCACACCGCCGCCTATGGACACCCGCAAGACTAAAGGCGTTACAAGCGCATTCCAGGTCCTAAGTCCCACGAAAACGTTATTTCCCCGGTTTTTCTGTGACGCCGTGCTATTTATCCGGCCGAGACGGCCCATTCGTGCCGGAGCATGGCTATCCCACGAACGACGAAGACTCAGGTACTGTTTGCAAAGTAACTACATAATATCTGTGCTGCTGGCAATGCTCAGGGCTGTGTTCGAAAAATCTGAGTCACTAACTTTTAAGATAGAATTTCAGTCAACGGTATTATTATTTTACTGTAATCTTACTAATATTATAAATGTGAAAGTTTGTGAGGATGTATGGATGTATGGATGGATGTTTGTTTCTCTTTCACGCAAAAACTACTGAACGGATTTTGATGAAATTTGGTATGGTAATAGTTTAGGCCTGGATTAAAACATAGGCTACATTTTATCTCGGAAAAGTACAGTGTTCACGCGGGATACTCGATAGTATATTTACGCTGGCAGAGCCGCGAGAAACAGCTAGTTTACCGTAAGTCTTGCATATAATGAAGTAATTTAATCGTTTTTGTGACATCAAAGTCACAAGTCACATTTAATCCCGAAATTCCTTCCTGCTGAGGTGATCCACATACACAGGTCCCGATTCCCGTCTAAAAATACGAGCGAATCCAACATGGCGGACGCTGCGGTGCACTTTTTATGCACCTCGCTAAATATTCCTGTCACTACACGAGATAACCGCCCATAACACTGGTGACATAGGTCCAAATTGCCTTGCACCGCCCGCTGCATTCCTCCACGTCTGGGCCAGATTATCTGTACAGCGAGTAATTTTAGTTGCAAATTGATTAAGCGGAACTTTGATTCCGTAGATGGGTAAGGTCATAAAAAAGTGTACTTTTTGGAAATTTAAAGTGGGCCCATGTTTTCTTGAAAATTAAAATGTTTATTTTTCCCTTAAACTTTTTTCTATCAATTATAATGAAGTAATTATACGTTTGGAATAACAAAGAAACAGCCATGATTTACTTATGGCTGCAATTTAATAAAATACACATATATTTATAAATCAGCAAAATAACAACTACTACATAAATTACTTGTCTCCTAACTACACCGTGGTAAAAATATTTACATTAAAAAAAATATATTAGATTATCGCTCCGGATGCTTAGTTTATCTATTAAGTGATAAAATAAAGTATGTAACAATGCTTCAATGATTGCAATTAAACAACGCATTCACCAAAAAAACATTATTTAGTATGTGTCTCCAAAAAAGTTCTAGTGCGTTATTCTTATTTGTTATACCTGTAGATTTTTTGTTTACTACAGTAGGGAACACTATTCTACAAATTTTGATGTGGCGACACCTTTAGACAACTGTCAAAGTTACACTTGACACATTCCTGCCATATTGTGGTCGAAACATCCTTGCTTGTGAATTTATTATCTTTGTTGCGCACATTTTCGGCATTTATTGAGTGATTTTTTCACGGTAAGTATACACATTTTGCTAATTAGGTTTGTAGCAATTAAAGTACAATCAATTAATATAGTGCTTCGTGTTTTGAAATTGAAATCAGACTAAATTTGTGGACAGTATTAATCATTGAGGATAGAATTTTCGCGTGTGTTTGTTCCAGTTCGTTATGTGTGTTATAGTGGTGTGTTATGTCACACACTGGAATTTTGTAAAGGTGTTTCCATATTAGGTTAACCGACTGTGGAAAAATGTTAATCCCACGTATGGTGAAATGTAACATTCTCTGAAGTAGTTTAATTATACATATATGTATGTATTATATGTATGTGCGATGTCTATTTTGTGCACCTAGGTACCATTAATTTAAAGTTTGTTGAGACTAGAGTTTTAAATGTAGGCTTATATGCTTACTTAACTAATTATTTAATCAATTGGCATTTTATACTTAAAAAAACATTTACGACTAGCTTTTACCCGCGTCTTCGTGCGCGTTTATCTACATCCTCCATGCCCTTCTTCGTAGCATATGTGCACAGTGTTTACAAAATTTCATGATGATCGGTTCAGTAGATAGGCGTGAAAGCGTAACAAATGAACAGACAAATATATAATCTCACCAGTTGGGAATTTATAGATTCGCTGTCACCAGTTGTACAATTTAGTAATATAATTTAACATAAAATTTATCTTTCGTTTTATGGATGTCAGTACGTGCAATTATGATTTACTTTTGAGAAGTTGGATCGGTGGGAAGAATTGCACGTACTGAGTTCCGATCGGAACAACTAGTTGATCCATTTAGTTGGTCGGAGTGGAAAAACAGGGTTAAGATTGTATTCTTTTAATTTTATTACAGATGCCTACTCCGGCCGAAAGGCAAAAATTGTACACAGCAAGATTAAAACAAAGATGAAATGCGAAAAAAAATGGAGAGAGGATAAAAAGAAAACAAAAGAAAAAAAATCCACTGATATTGAAGATAAAAGCAAGAACAACAGAAGAGAATTAATAAAATAATTTATAATATGAAGAAGGAAAACCTAGAACTAAAAGAAAAAGTAATATCAATGAATAAAAAAAATTAAAAAGTTAAGAAAGAGACTACAGAATGCAGCGGAAAAATAAGGAAGGAAGAAAGGAAGGAATATATCAAAGAATTCAAAAATAAAAATAATGTGACACATAATACATATGAAGAAAATAGCGAAATGACTCCTTATACAAAAACAACAGCTTTCATTAACCTAAATTTACCTAAGAAGAAAGAAAAGAAAAACGTTAAAATACGACTTATGGAACATAATGTTTTAGTAGATTCTTTAAAACAATGTTACGAAAGTACAGGGAGTAGTGATTCTAAACGCATTATTAAGTGTTGTTTTAGCTTTTGTTGTTAATGCTACATACGTGACATTCATAGTTTATTCGTAGATTTGAATTACGTTTGAGTACAAATAAATATATTAAAATAATGAAGGCTTATTTTTTTTACACCCAGCTTACATGCACCTTTACAATGTTCCAGTGCGTTATTGTGTTATTGTGCGTTATGCGTTCCAGTGCGTTATAGTACAATTTTTTACGACTTTACCCAGATATGTTTCTCTTTACCGGCGCCGGCCGACTGCGACTAGGGGATCGAAGACCGGCCATATTTTAAAAAACCGGGATTTTCGGTCCCAGTCATCTTCAAAACCGGGTACCCGGGTTTTTTCGGGTATTTCGGGTTTTTTGTTGATTTTGTAGAATTTTGTTAGAAATATCCTAAAATTTACTTTTATCAGCTGCTTTCTGTTGTTACAACGTAATACTGGTAAAATGTGATCCCACCATAAACATTTTCATGTAAAGTAATTAATAACTTCACAAACTCTACAGCTTAGTCAAAATACGTTGCCTGACGAAATGGCCAAGCCACATAATTTGACTAAAGTGTGGAGTTTGTAAAGTTAGGCTTGTAGAGTTAAGGCGTGTAGAAACAGAAGTGCCTTGCCGGCCTTTTAGGAGGGAATACGCTGCCTTCTTGAAGGTGTGCAGGTCCTAATGGTCCGGAAATACTGTTAGCGACAGTTCATTCCAGAGTTTTACAGTGCGCGGCAGAAAGCTTCGGGTAAAGTGCACGGTGGAGGACTGCCACTCATCAAGGTGATGAGGATGATAAATATTTTGTCCCTTGGAACGGTGGCGAAAAGTAGCAGCAGGTAGAAGTCCGAACAATTCCTCGGAACACTCCCCATAATATAACCGATATAGGATGCAGAGCGATGCTCATCTCTAGAAGTAAAGCCTGTTTGAAATACTATGGCAGTCGACAATTCGAGCGGCCCTTCGTTGGATACGATCCAGAGGGAGAAGCTGGTACTTTGGCGCTCCTGCCCAGAGATGAGAACAATATTCCATGTGAGGCCGAACCTGCGCCTTATAGAGTTGTAGGCGTGGGACCGGACTGAAATACTGCTTTGACCTGTTCAGAACACCAAGCTTCTTGGAGGCTAACTTGGCCTTGCCCTCCAGATGATATCGGAACTAGACCTCGCTCGATATGCTAAAACCAAGTATTCCAATTTCCAATGTTGGAGGAGACAGTTATGGGTATGCCTTCAAAACGAGGACATACGACCATCGGTAACTTATCAGCGATGAACGCGCAAACATATATCTTAGAGGTGTTGAATTGGACTAAGTTAAGTCTACCCCATTCAGAGATCTTCTCCAATGAAATCTTAATTTGAGACACAAGTTCGTTTCGACTCTCAATGACGTTTTGAGAGATGTTCGGGCGACCTGTGTATGGCATCACCCGTACTGTCGACATCACATATTATCATTGATATGCAGTATGAACAGGGCAGGCGATAGCACACCAAAGCTGTCTACCAAGATGCCAGGACTGTGCCATAAGCAGGTGAGCCGAAAAAGATGCGTTAAGACCGGTCCAACTCTGGAGCACACATTTTCAACACAATGGGACGGATTCCGTTAGGCCCACTCGACTTTTGGGTATCATGGGAACGGAGAGCAATTCGCGCTGAGCGCTGATGGAACCGAATATTATATTGTACCAAGTTATTAAGGTGCAAAAAATCGACGAATCGCTTCGAGAAAAGGTAGTCTGCAGTGGCGAGGGGTTCCTATAACTCCATTCCTATCGGCTTCCCTTACCACTTACCTTTTGAAGACCTTTATCCAAATCCCAACCTATTATACATGCTACGGCTTCCCTATGAAGTAGAACCAGCCTTTGCCATTGGTAGTCTGGTAGTGCCCCTGCTCTTCGCTCACTCGTCTTAACGGGGCGGGGGCACTACCGTGCCCCCAAATGTACTACATACAACATGGAAACATTATAACTATTATTCTAAAAACACTCGTCATGTATCCTCGCTTTTACATGTAAAACAAGGTTTATTCATGTTTTGAATTCTGTGGGTTTATTTGACAACGGCGGTAATTGCACAAATTTCCAAAAAGAAAAATAAATATGGTTAAAATACCTAAATAAAAAAATCGAAACATGACAATGATGATGTTCATACTTCATACGTGTGTATCTAATAATTGATTAATAAAACCTATTATAATATATCTATGAATAAAACCTAATAATATAAAACTTGTGTTTCATATCTGTCTCATCAAAAATTATCAACTAAAGTGAATTTAAGCCACAAAGTACGTCAGTACAATTTCAGTAGGTTTTTCCAAAACGTTAGTAGATTTCAGTAGAAAAGTAAGTTACATCTAGTAGATTAGCGGTTTTTGAAAACGGTCACACTGTCAAGCCACTATAACGTTCGGTTTGTGACTGTAACTGTTATAAACTGTTGTAGAATTTCATAATGAAAAAAAGCTCGAAAAAACCGAAAACCGGTTTTCAATATTTTGAAAACCGGGTTTTGTTGTAGGCCCGAAAACCCGGGAAAACCCGGGTTTTCGGTTTCGGGTAAAACCGGTCTCGATGCCCTAACTGCGACGCTTTGAATTCTTATTTCAATTACTTTCGATGACCGCTCTTATTCGCAATTTGTGATTTACGAATCACTTGGTACTTTGGTAGATGGAGAGCTACTAGGAAATTTAGAGCAGGTGTTTAAGACAAGCTGAAACTTTGTCCTATAGGTACTTCTTCTGCAGTACCCCAACACGAGACTGCAGGACTGGCTAGTCAGAAGGGCTAAGTGAATATACAAATATTTGAAAATGTTTTTTTGTTAATTAATTACAAGTAAAATGAATTTCGATGATTGTGGTTCAGGTGTATCACAAACACAAAGAGGTGACAAAGTAGGCTTGTAATACTAACAACAATTGTGATTGTGACTAAGCAGTCACATGGAGGCTTTTAACCACCTTTGTAGTACAAGCGTACTACAAAGGTGGTTAAAAGCCTCCGTGGTCCAGCGGTCAATGGCTTGGCTCGTTGACTCGGAGGTCGTGGGTACGATCTCTGCGTTGGAACAACAAAAAATGTTGTATCCAAGTTTGGATAGGACAATGTAGGCTGATAACCTATTTGTCTGACGAGAAAGATGATCTATGAGTGCTCTTGTGTACTGCGCACACCCTTGGGCACTATAAAATAACTCCTGCATAGCTGGCCGGTTTCAATGAAACCGGCTACCGTCACCGAAATCGGCTATTTAATCGTTTTGATCCTTTAGGATCTATATTTATTATTTTAGATCTATATAAGCTGTTACACCGCACATTTAATGCTTACTCAAGAAGTCACTTCGTAGAGATTTTGACAGAAACTCTTTAAGCCAAAGTTTGTACTAAGTAGCTCCTTAAGTAAGCATTAATGCCCATTTGCACTAAACTTAAGGATCGCCTAAGTTCTTTCCTAACTTGTTTAGGCTGCTCCTAGCAAAAAATACTATTGCACTAACCTTAGGCCATTCCTAAGTCCACTTAGGATATTCTTAACTTTATGAGCCCGATTAGGAAGTGCGTAAGCGTAGGCAACACATAAGTCGGGAGTTTTATCTAGTCTTGTAGATTATTTGTAACTATTGATATAGTTTTATTGATATTCTAAGGCTAGATCTATTGTCAGAGATCTAGCCTTAGATGTATTACAATAAAAAGAGGTATATTTTTAGCAGATTTTTTATTACAGTGGTTTTAAAAATTCAAAGCTTAAAATAGTCAGATTGCAATCAACATTTTTCATAATGAACGACACGCGAGAACTAGAATAACAAGATCACGACCAAACTGCTTCCAAAATTTCGATGAAATCGACTTCTTCAAGCGGTATAGGATGTGCAAAAGAATTATTTCTCTTTATTCGTCGTGGCATCGTGAGAAATTACTTTCGATAGGATACACGGGCCTTCGTCGCACAACAATCGCACAAAATTTATTTTTTCCTCCGCCGTAAAGTTTGCGGTTTTTACTTTTTCTTTTAATTTATTTTCCATAATAGGTATATTAATAACGATTCGAAATCAATCGTAATGTAAAATTTTAGTCAACAGTAAACACGTATATACCTATCTGTTTATTCTATGAAACACGCACCGAATTTGACAAAATATGACAACACAATTGACAGCCTTTTGGTGAATTTACGTTACCAAACAAAATAAACCAAGGTCTTATCTTTTGTCACTCTTTAACACACGACAGAATCAATGTAAAGAGAAGGCCAAAATATTTTCTATGGACTACATTACTTAGCCGGTTTATAAAACCATAAACAACCAATCCTCACATTCGTTCAATCATTCACTTAACTAAGCAATGCCTAAGCTACGACCTATATAAGTTATATCTGTTAGTGCAAACAATATGTTTAGCTAGGCTGTTCTTATGTTAAAGTGTATCTTAACTAGGACAAGCCTAACTTACGTTTAGTGCAAATGGATATAAATATCTCTGAGCGCGGCTGTTAGAGTGCTTACAATTATCGAATCTTTGACTGAAATACCTATGTATTTTTAGACACTTCTATTCGACGTAATATTTATCTAGAAGTTGATAATCGGACAATGCCGCATATAACATATTGCTTTGATCGTTTATCGTATACCCATACTCGTAAGCAATCATTTCATCACTGCGTTCCAACGGCATACAATAAACATCGCATACTTAGGTAAAGCCAAAACATATCGGATAGGTAAAGCCTATGTAAATAACTCCAGTATAAGTTGGAATGGAGTCAAAATTAAGACGGTATGCAGTAATGCACTATGCACATCGAGTAGGGTAAACGCCGCATTCTTGGCACCGCGAGCCGTGAGCCGTCATTATCAATTCCGCGACTTAAGGTAGCCTTCCGATTCACGCGACGCGGGACAGCGACTCGAGACCGAAATAGTGTCGCGAAGCTACTGCTTGATATGAATTTATATGAATAAGAATAACTTTATTTTGTACATTACACAATACATACATATACAAAACGAATACAATAATAATCTAAATCTAAACTATAAAGGTGAGTGTCTATATGTTACGCGATGCCAAAAATTAACCCCAGCTCAGCATTTATTATAATTAGCGAGCAAGCCCGCTGCACTGATATTTTGCAATATGTGACCTCCCACGTTACTCTAGTAGCTCGAAGCCGCATATAGATTCAAGTTTTATAGTTTGGCCAGTAATTTAATTTGATTATAGACCAATGCTCTATAATCAAATTCTGTCTCTCTCATCAGTATTGACTATTGACTGATGCAAATAAGTATAAAATCCGCTACACCTAATCCTTTTGGGGTATTTGACCAACGATATCATTAGTGAAATACCCCAAGTAAAAGGGGCTTTAATTAACGATGACAATAATTGGCAACATTGCTTTTAGCATATCTGCAGACGCACATCGTGTTAGGTGCTGCAAGTTAAGTGCTGCTACGCAATTTTGAACTTTGTTTTTGCACGCCTAAGTGCAGTAAGGTAAGGCTAATTTATTTTTCCCATTAAAGGTGTCAATTGGAAAAATCCCATCTTCTTATGGTAATACGGATTACTTCGATATAAGTACAGTAACAGCCTTAAGTTGTACAATATTTATTTGCAAAATATAGCGGTCATTGCAAGTTTTTTTTAATTGTAATTAATGAAGCATCGGCTGCAGTTTCTGAATCTGGATGTTGCCCACCGAGGTTAAATACACGCCGATTAATGCCCGGTTTTTGAGGATTTTTGTCGATATGTAGTTTATCTATCCGATAGCAATTTTGATTGGATGACGAGTTTGCGTTATCCAATCAAAACCGCTATTGAATAGATAAACGATCGACAAAACCTCAGAAGTCGGACATAAAATTAGAAAAATGTGACTTGAATTGACTGTGTGTACCTACTTGAACTTTATCCCCCTTATTAACAGCAAATCCAGCAAATAAAACGTATTCTATACATGCGGTCGTATGCAGTATCAAAACCACGTATTTTTGATCATGAAATGGACCAGGATACGAACAGACGGATCTCCTGATGGTAAGCGATTACCGCCGCCCATGGACGCTCGCAACACCAGAGGAGTTGCACTTGTAACTCCGCATGCGCGTTGCGCATTTGCATTCCTGGTCCTTAAAATTCCCAACCCTCCTTGTGCCTCCGGTAACCTGACGCACTCGGCGAAACATAACGCAAGCGTTATTTCACCTTGGGTTTTCTGCGAGGCCGTAGTATTTATCCGGATAAAGCGAGCCGGCCCACAGATACGCGGCGCTACTTTAATATTATATCATCTCTTATCCTGGGTCGGCACTCGGCACTCGGCACTGGGCATAGACAAGACCTTTCAGGATTATGCCTCCTCACGACCCCTTGTTTGTCCACAAGGAAGCTCATCGATATTATTGCTTATTGTCTGATCATATCTTTTATGGGCTCCTTAACAAACGACAATAAATCTCGCTATCTTCTTTAATATATTGATCATCATTGACAAAGAACGTCGAAACTGCTAGAGCTAAGTTATTTCCTCAATATGAGAAGTACTAGCTTTTGCCAGCGGCTCCACCTACCTCAGTTTCCCACGGGAACGCTGCATTTTTTCGGGATAAAAAGTACCCTATATCCAGAGCTTAAACTACTACCATACCTCATTTCTTTAAAATCCGTCCTGTAATTTTTGTGCAAAAGAGTAGCAAACATTTATAATAGTAGAAGCATGTGAAAGTTTGTGAGGATGGATGGATGGATGTTTGGTACTACTTCGCGCAAAAACTACTGAACGGATTTCGTTAAAATTTCGTGTGGTAGTAGTTTAAGCTTTGGATTAAAATGTAGTACACTTTTTATATTATATGCGGGCGGAGCCGCAGGCAATAAGTCCTACTATTCCTACTAATATTATAAATGTGAAAGTTTGTGAGGACGGATGGATGTATGTTACTCTTTCACGCAAAAACTACTAAACGGATTTTGATGAAATTTGGTATGGTAGTAGACAGTAGTTTATAGGCTCTGGATTAAAACGTAGGCTACTTTTAATCCCGGAAAAGTACAATATTTTCGTAGAATACCCGATTTCTAGTATATTTGCGCGAGCGGAGCCGCGGGCATAAGCTAGTTCTTCATAAATCTAGGATGGAGGCGGCATCATCATTTCTCTCGTTAACGTAAAATATCGACTCGATCCGGAGCACTAACAGTAACTGACAGAACAACGCGCGGTTGAGCCACACGCGCCAGTAGCTCGCGTCAGTAGCTCGCGCTAGCGGCTAGTCACTAGGACACACGATCCAGTAGGATGGTTTAGTTTTGTGTAAAACATTTAACAGTAGGACCTACATATTTTCAAAGTAGAAGTGAGACAATCGCAAGCTGGCTGCTGGGAAATAAATATTGCCTTATCTGCAAACTGATTTTAGAATCTCAATTCTAAATCATATTATTACGTGAAGCAAAACTTTACATCTCATTTTTACGAGAATTGTGCGAACGGAGGAGTATGACGTTTCGAACAGTTAAAGTTTAATTGGAAAAGTGTGGAGAAAGCTACATCTTCCCTGTTCCTGGGTCATAGATTGTAATATAATAATATAATATGTAGTATAATATAATAAATAAGTATGTGAATAATAATATTATAAAAATCTTAAATATATATTATAATATAAAAGTATCAAATATTCTTCCCGTTGTCTGGTATCTGTAACACAATTTCTTCGGATACTTAGCACGGGACCAAATTGACGTGGTGTGAAGCGTCCATAGATATTATTATATTATTATGTATTGTATTATCTATACGAGTATAAGTACATATTTTTAAATAATGCTTAGAAATATATAACATTAATTAATAAAAATAACAACAACACACATTACCTCAGATATTATGATTAACTCGTTGGCGTTTGACAATCTGTCACAACATTTTACATTTCTTTTTTAATCAAAGAGATTAATAATTATGGGCGAATTTCGACCCGCCGCTTGTTATTGGAATTTTGCCATACCTATGCCAGTAAGTATCGTACATTACGCAAGTTGGTCTGGTGCATGTTGCATTATGTAGTACCAACTACCACTAATACATTCGACACAGAATGCCGGATTAGCAGAACGCATGCGAGGTTGATCAGTTACCGTAATTGGTGAAGGCAGACTACTTGTATCTAGAGCTATCGTATGTGTAAAGTACTCAAATCATAGATGTATACATATATCATAGACGAGGCATGTTGAGGCAAAACGTGTCTCCATTTAAATGCCCCCACTTTTGATAATTTTGGGGCTATTAAGACATTAGAAGTGTGGTGAAAACAAGACGGCTGACATTTGTAGCATGGTGAAAACCAAGATGGCGTAAATTTTTATTGTATGAAGATTTGTTCTGTCAAATGTACGTCATAGGCCATAGCCTATGTTGAGTTTTGAAATCTTTGATGTAGGTACTACGTACGTAGTAATACGCAACAGTTTTTACCCGACTGCACCAGAAGGATGGTTATGTTTTTCGAATGTATGTAGAGCCTAAACTAAATCGCATTTGAGCTTGAGAAGTATCATTAGATTCGTCTTAGTTGGGAATCAAGAGCTTCGTAGCCTAGTAGGTAGACCGTTTAGTTTGCACTCGAGAGTGTGCAGGTTCGAATCCTAGGTTGTGGCGTGTACCAGACTTGTGACAGACAGTGTGTACTTTTCAGATCTCAAGTATGTACATTATACGGACGCTCTAACGGTGAAGGAAAACATCGTGAGGAAACCCGCACATGGTTGGCCCCAGACGTATTGACCAGTCATTCCTCTGGACTAGGTTGACTATGTTGTGAGAATGCCGTATGTGCAACCATACGCAATTTAAAAACCAACTGTTCCAGGCACTGCAGTATTTCAAGAATAACCATCCTTCGCTCGGAGAATACTGTATAAATCATCCATTATCGGATGAAAAGGCTTAATTAGTTGTGTAGTTGTGAATCAAAATCATTTAACACAGTCGGGTTTTTGTTTTTTAAATTAAATATTATAGACTACACATTTTATTTATACATACTATGTAAAAAATAGTGGAATAAAAAACGAAAGATTTGTTTGAAAATCTTTATATTTTATCAATCGTTTACGCGTAAAGAATAAAATCTAGATTTTCCGATTTCAGAGATTTCGATTATCGAGTTTATAGCGATGACGGCTCACTGGCATGCACCGGTCATGCCAGCTACTGTCCTAGTGTAGCGCCACCATTTCTAACAGTCGATATTTATTGCTTGCGGTGTAGCCGCAGCCACCGTCGTACTAATCCGCTAAGCGTCCTAAATCTATGATCTTCGAATTCATTGTTTTAATACTTTTTATCACGAAAAAAATTGAAATATAATTTGCTAATATATCATTAGATAAGAACTAAACATACAAGTTAGATAGGGAGTAGCGACTATGAGCGAAGTCTGCACTATGAAACCATTTTTATAGACACATATTTTTATCTATAACTAGCCGTCCCGAAATACGTTGTTCCATCTTAACTATGAACTGGAACATATAAATAACAAAATAGGTTAACTGAACGCACCTATAATTATTTGACAGTCAAGTGACAAATTGAACACAGGGAAAATTCAATCGTCGTTTTTGCTTTATATTTGTTTCAAAATCCAATATAATCTCTTCCCGTTGAAACCTTCCCTGAACTACCATATTTTTCAACAGAATATTCCATAACATACTAACTATGTGACATAATATGTAGCCTGTCATTATTGCAGTAGTGGACACGACACTTTGTGAAATCGTGACGGCCATTAAAATATAATGAAAAGTGTCAGATCTAGGTAACCATTATCTAAGACAAGCGAAGCGCAATATTTTAAGTGATTCTTAATTATTGGTAACGAGATAAGAAATCAGTCTCGATTTTAATAATAAATAAATAAAATATTAGAGCGATTGGTCGAGAGAACACGAATCACAGATACCTAATAAGCATGGAGAATAGAATAAAGGAGCATCTCTTTAAAGCAAAAAAGCTAAAAAGTGTCCCACAAAAGTTATTGAATAATATCACAGTATAAACTGTGATAATAGTTTCAAAACTGGCCGCTAAACAAAAATAATGGCACTATAGTCAGAAGGGTGTGTGATATGAAGTTAGCAATAAGAGATTGAGTGAAGTGAGTTGACTTAAGTTATATAAATATTTCGACGACTTTAGTAGTTAATTCAGAAAATCATGAAAAATCTACTAGTCTATACAAATATTATAAAAAGCAAACGTTTGTTTGTTTGCAACGAAAAGGCTCCGAAACTATTAGACCGATTTGGATTAAATTAGGCATGAGCACATAATATTATACACATTGGCTACTTTTTATCGCGGGAAAATGTACCTACAGTTTCCGCGAGATTAACTTTTGAGCGCACAAGTGAGTGGCGGGCAACATCTAGTCGAAAATATTTTTGTAAATATAACCGAAGATGTTAAGATGTTAAGAATGGAGAACATTTAAACCCATTTTACACCCTTGCGACAGTAGCGCCACCCCCTATATATCACTTTTTTTATACGGACACTTTTTCATGTGTGGAGAAGGTACTCCTTTACTCTAGTCTCCATGCTACATAGTAAGTAATAACAATTCAATTTCTACTTCTACGCTTTTTAGGAAAAGTTTTCATAAACAAAAACTTTTTAATGTAAATGTTGCAATCTTCGTTAGTAACCGTTTTAATCTCGGAACGTTGACCGCGACGGCAAAACAAAACAGCAATTTTCATCCCAAATGGGTCAAATATAATTGGAAAATATTTTCATACTGTGGCGAAGCACAAAAATTTGGAACGCCTGCTTCATGGCGTGCACCTACACAAATTAAAAAGGTTAAAATTTAAGAAAATATATTATTTTCAGTAGAAATCATTATTTCAATTTAATGATATTAGTTTAATTTCATTTAACTTTTATCCCGGAAAAATGTTACAAATTAAGTTACAATGGCATTTTCTAAATTATAAATGCCGACGCGAAAAATGAACAGTTAGATATTTTTATAAGATTTTGATTCAGAAGTTTGTTGTTCTTATTCTTTGTTAAGAGGACATTACAATAGACTGTTATAGAGATAAGTTCCAATATAACCAACACCTGTTAAAGTTAATCGTTTGTCAAAATATCATGCCTTCTCTTTCATTAATACGAAGAAAGAGAGAGATAGAGAGAACTTTAACAGGCCTTGGTGAAATTGACGCTAAGTAACACAACACATCAAAGATTTAATGTTCACAAAACAATATAAACCCAAATACTTGATCTGTGATACAATTAGGTACTACACTAGATATTAGTATCTTTATGACTTTATATTACAGGTAAGATGATAAGCCAGTTTTGATAAAACTCTGCAAATTGCACTAAATGTAAAATGATATGCAAAAAGAATGTTAACGATTCTAAAATATTTTATAACGTAGATAGGACTAAAAACATCGAAATGAATATACAGTCAGCATAACAGTATATTTCTCATAGGTCAGTGATTCAGTTCACATCGATACGAAACGCGACGAGATGCGGCCTTGCATTTTTAAGACAGAGATTCAAAATTAAACTTTATTACAATTTACAATACAACATTAAAATTTATTATTATTATTATTAAAAGGAAATCTCGCCTTAACCGTACATTTTGCCGCGATAAAAATTAGCATATGTCCTTCCCCGTGGTCTAATCTATATCTGTACCAAATTTCATCAAAATCGGTCCAGTAGTTTCGGAGCCTATTCAATGCAAACAAACAAACCTTTCCTCTTTATTAAATTATTATTAAAGATTGAGAATAAATATAATAAATAATAATAATAATATCTATGGACGCTTCACACCACGTCAATCTGATGCTAAGTTCTCGAAGAACTTGTGTTACGGGTACCAGACAACGGAAATATATTTAATACTTTTATACTATATACATATTTAAGATTTTTATTATATTATACACATATTTAATATACATCCATGACCCAGGAACACAGAAAAACTTGTTGTTCCTTCGGCGGGATTTGAACCCGCACCCCCGGCTTGAGCACCAACACGCTCAACCAACTGAGCCACATCGAATAAAAAGAGGTTGAGGTTTAAATTCAATTGCTCTACCGGTTACGGATATTTTTGCTGACTCTATCAGTGGCATATTTGAATGCATTCTTATGTTAACTGTTTTAAACAAAAATAGCAGAGACATATCACATAGCTAAGAAAGGCGGACGTATAGACTACAGTACCTAGTACAGTTGTGGGCGGCTGCGGTGTATCACTTTTGAGTTTCGAACCTTATATTTATACTAGTAGGGTTGAAATATGGTACACCGAATTAGTCAACGACTGATTATGCCTATACATCAAAGTTATTTAGATAGTCTATTTGGGGAGCAATAATTTGGCACATCTTCGAATACTTGGCGTAAAATTTGACCCAATTTAAATGTAATAATCTGCCTGTTTTAATTATGTGCCACTGGCAAATATTCACTGCGAGTAGGCGGGATTAAACAAGCATGTAGATTGTAGTGCGTACAGTCTAGGGTTGCCAACCCCAAATTAAATAAAACAGGATTTGAAGTTGATCAAACCAGGGCGCAGTAAAAGAGGTGCAAAACAGTTAATTTAATAAGCTTAATGAAATACATGTAAATTGTAATGCATCATATTTTTTCATAAACTACGTATTTGAATAAAATAAAATTACTAAGAAAAATAGAAAAAGTGGCGCGCGAATTTTGAAATACACATGACTTTAACAGGGCGCTTTGAAAACCCAAGACATATAGTTACACCTATCCAGGACATCCCAGGACACTGTAAAAACCAGGACATATCCTGGTAAAACAGGACGGTTGACAACCCTAGAGTACCTACACTGACATAAAATTATTAATCAATTATATACCTACTCATTATTCACCCAACCTCCGTGGTCTAGTGGTTTAGAGCTTGGCTCTCGACTCGGAGATCGTGGGTTTGATTCCCGGGTTGTTACAACAAAAAAGCGCTATGTTGCATCTCGATCTATCGCTTAAATTTCGCTGTTTCGCCTATCTTTCGCAGTTTGCGGCGTCGGTGTACTAACGGCGTTACTAATAAAAATATTTACACAGCGTGCCTTTGCCTATTACGTTGGAAAAGACACTTGGCAGACTAATAGTGCCAGTAGCACACAGCAGTAGCCGAACCTTCTAGATTCAGTAGACCAGTAGACCAGTCAATAAACAATATCATTGATGAGTGATCACGATTTCGTTATTGTTAGTTCAGACACTTTAGATTTATTATTACAACATCCATTGTTTATTATTTTCTGACAGAAACGAAAGTGAGAGAATCTTCTTACAAAAAACACGCTCGTCTACACTATAGAGCAGGGTTTCGCAAACTTTTGGCCCACGAACCCCTGTTAAAGTTTCCTGATGACAACGAACCCCAACCATAAAAAAAAGTCTGTTAAAAATAATATTATTATTGGCTGATGATGAAAATAAAGGAAACTAATTCAGACAGTGTTATATATGCGCTAATTTGTGCAAAAGGAAATGATACCACATCATGCAATAAAATAGAATGTTTATTCTGGTTGCCTAGCAACATGACATAAGACGATCCTTGTTCCTTTAGTTAAATAATATACAACAGACAGTAACGAAGAAATAGCTTTTAAAATCTAAATGGTTTGTTACTCACAAATTGACACAAATTCAGGACGAATTTTGGACAATTTTAGTCTTAATTTTTTATCAGCAATAAGTCGATTCCTATATTTCGTGTTAACTATGATCAGACCCCTAAGTACGAAGAATTGACAAGTACGTACCTATTCGTAACGTTATTGGATGTCAATTATTGTATCTAAGGCGCTGTAAAAATTTTCATACAATTCTCTTTCGCTAACGAATACGTACTTGTCAATTATTGTTCATGCTAGCCTCACAGGTGTGAAATCATCAAGCCGTCACTACGCAAAGAACCCCACCTTGAGAAACACTGCTATAGAACATAGATACACAAAAAATGATTTAATGAAGAAAAAAAATGAATGGAATGGAATATGTATATCACTTATAAAAAACTAAATAACTGTTCAGTAATTTAATAAAATTAAGTAGCCAATATAAGGATACTAACATCTTAGTTCCCCAATATTTTAGATTGATTAGAATTTGGAAACCAGAAACCTGGTTTCCAAAAACCAGAATATTATTTCTGAGTACCTACAGTTTATTATTTCAATTTCAAAGTATTGTTTAACCAAGCCATTTTACGTAGAAATAACTAAATCAAAATGTTGGCTTAACTAATTCTATTATGTCTAGACTCGAGACTGAGTCAACACGATCTGTTTCAAAGGCTCTAATTTCAAAATATGTACGCAGTGAATATTTTGCTTATTGAGAATTGAGAAGACCTTGTCTGCCCTACGTGACCTAGTCGTAGGCCTCGTTGCCGCGCCTTCGGATCCGGTGCCCTAGTCGCCCTTACAGGGCAAACATCACACGAAAGGGCGTCATCAAACGTTTATTTGTCTATGAGCTTATTATGAGTTATGTTGCTACACTAGTTTAATTACAATTTTACCATTAATAGTGACAAACTATTAGCGTCTATAAAATGTGTTTTTCATGTAAACTGAATTTATATTAAATAAAACTTTTAGTTTAATTAATATTGGCAAAATTAAAAAGAAAGAATTCTTAGATTTTAAAAAGACTAGTAAGCATTATAAAAACTGTTCTACATTTTTTTATTAATCAATACAAGTATACCTAATCATACTTATCTGCCTCATACTAGACTATGTTTCATCTGTAATTTATATATATTTCCATTGTAATTTATATTTCCCAAGGGTCCATCCAGACTTCTTTATCCTAGCTCCATAATCCAGATTCTCCCCGAGCAACGTCGCGCCTTATTCTTCTCGCTCTTGCGATAGAGACTTCTCGTCGTGAATTAAGACGAAGACAACCCAAATCAGACTCACATTTGCCTCTTTGTCGTCACAAAGTCAATTGAATCATGAACAAAGCCAGATAAAACTCGGCTCGAGTAGACGGAGGCTTTGACAGAATCAGGGATTAAAATCGGCAGACGGAAATTGGATTGAAATTAGCAACTGTTGACTGTGCCACGTGAACCGTGTAATGTCATTAAGAGTGCGCTAGTCAACGGCTCGAACTCAGTAGGTACGGCGTGCGGGGAAAATGCTCGTAATTTCACCTAACATCGGGAAAAAAGTATATAGCCATAAAATAGTTATCTATAGTTATATGAGAAGCTATAGTGCATACATTTATACTGCTTCGTGAAGTATTTTAGAAAAGGCGTCCACAAATTACGCAAATCACTTCAGCTTGGTGTTTTATGAAAAAACTATATTATTATATTTTTATCTGAAGAAAGCTATCTCAATTGCTGAATAAAAAAACTGAAAAAAGGAAGCACATACCGGTGCTTCCTTTTTTCTTTTCATTCTTCGTTTGTTTTTTATTTACGGTCAAAGTTGCGCTTAAAATCCGTCTTTTAAACTAATTTAAATTGTAGAAATATAAGCACACTAGCTTTTGCGAGCGGCTCCGCTCGCGTAATTACATTATCCCGCGGGAACACAATTTTTTCGGAATAAAAAATATCCTATGTCCATTTCCGGGACTCAAAGTATGTATAGACCAAATTTCATAAAAATCGGTTCAGCGGTTAAAGCGTGAAGAGGTAACAGACAGACAGACAGACACACTTTCGCATTTATAATATTATATTAGTATAGATAGATGTAAACCTAGATAAGTGTAATACTCGTAATAATCGATATTATACAAAAATTTGGGTCTAAAATGTTTGACTTTAGAGTAAATCACAAACAGCGTTTGTATAGAGAAAAAACTTAAGCCATTTTAACCCCCGACGAAAACAGAAGAGTGTTTTAAGTTGGACGTGTCTGTGTGTGTGTGTATAGGTGTGTATGTCCGTGCCATCGGAGCTCCTAAACGGATAAACTGATTTTGATCTAGTCTTTTTTTTCGAAAGCTGATATTTATCGAGAGTGTTCTTAGCTATGATTCATCATCATCGTCTCGCTGACAGCTTGACAATTCGGGGGTTGTTAAAATTTTTCAAAGTACTCAACGTTGAAAAGTAACAAGCCTAAAACTAACCTAACCTAACCTTTAAGGTTAAAACGTTTCATTAAAATAATAAGTCCAGTGAACTACGGTGATAATTTACTTTGAAAACAGTTTTTCACATTAGTTACTTAACTGTAACAAAATAAAGTACACATTTATTAAAACAGTTTAAATATACGTACGTTACATAATTCAAAAAATTATTCCTCTGATTACTTTCACGAAATGTTATTAAATTATTTTAAGATAAATATAGCTATAAAATAATAACAGACTATTACCATAAAATAATAAACATATACTACGTAACTATTACGATCCCATCGTGAGCTCATAAAAATCGATAATTTATGCATTTAATATAATTCAAATTATAAAAAAAAACACAAACAAAATATTAAATACTGTAATAAATGGGTAAACGGATATCGCTGACTGTGACTGCTGACATAACAGGTGAAAACTAAAAACATGATTATTAAGTTCACAATTTGTTATACAACAATTTGAACACATTATAAAAGTTAATGTGAAAATTAACAGATTCTCAGAGCCCCCTTGTAATAAAAACTGGCCAAGAGTTCGTCGGACTAGCACACGAAGGGTTCCGTACAAAATGGCTTAAACCATGTTTGTTGTATCATGTATGCGAGCCCCACATAAATCTATTTATTTTATTATGTTTTTACTTTTTAGTGTTTGTTGTTATGGTGGCAACAAAAATGCACCATCTGTTAAAATTTCAAGTGTATATTGAAATTTTTGATCATAATCGGTTCATGAGATAGGTACGACTTGGTACACTACGGCCGCTGTATCTTGACGGGTCTGAACATAGGCTCTGCGAACTTTAGCGCATGTACAACTCGTGAAGAAAACTGTTATTGTATTATCTTTATATACCTATGTACTAATAAAATTTCCCTAATACAGTTGACCAATTAGTACAAATAAAATAAATACGAAAACACTGAGAAACAGTTATTGCGCAACCTTCTGCGCGAAGTTCACACTCGCCAAGATACATCGGCCGTATTGTAACAGACTGGCAGACTGACAGGCAGACAGACGGACGAACGGACAGCGAAGCGAAATGACGCCCGAAAAGCCATTCAATACTATATGTTATTTATACATAAAGATTGGCTGTCCGACGCTATTTTAGCGATGCGTTGTCACAACGCAGTGTTGGGGCCTCGCCCTTAGGGCCAATAGGGCCGCCCCTTTTTATCCTTTGGGTACGGATCCCTAATAACAAACCGATTAAATATAATGAGCTAACGAGAAAGTATCATAACACGGCGCGGGCGCGGCGTGGCGTCAACAATAGCCGGCGTCTTCTCATGATAATACAAGAGGTTAGGGCGCCGCAGATCTGAACCGACGATACATAACATGATTGCTTGTTAATTGTTACATTCTGTTTACGTCATTTGAGAATTTATACTGCACTATCGCTTGATTAAAACACTAAATGTTGCCCGCGACTTCTTGAGCGCAAAAGGAAAACCTGCGGGAATCGTACATTTTGCCGCAATAAGAACTAGCCTATGTCCGTGGTCTACTCTACGAGTATCTATGTAAAATTTTTCATCGAAATCGATCCAATAGTTTCAGAGCCTATTCAATGCAAACAATTAACAAACAAACACGCAAGTAAACTAATATTTCCTCTCTCGTTGTCTCCTAAGAGACAGGTTAGCAGAGAGTAAATAACGCAGCGTGGCGTCTCGTTTCGGTGTGGCCTGACCCTAAGTTGCCCTAGAGCTGTAACAATATTGAAGTCTGTACAGGGGGTGTAAAATGGCCACTTTAGTTGTTTTTAGGCGTTATGTTTCATATATTTTGACAGAAAACATCAATTTTGACAGTTTTCAATAGAAATGCGTAAAATAGCGCACATAATATGATTCATCTAATGTTCACACAAAGTGGTTTTTTTAGACCCCCAGTACAGTCCTTGTGGCGACTAGCGAGCCACTCCGTAGACCGGACTGCTATCGCTCGCTATCCCACGCCCTCAGATTATTATCTGAACGTTTGAACTGAGCGAGCACTGCGAACTTAATTGAGAAAATGTGATTTCTTAGCGTTGGAATAAATTGTTTTATAGCTTGGTGTTCCGAGCTTCACTGCTTAATAGTTAACAATTTACAAAAGTAATTGACTCAGGAACATTTTCTTCAGAACCTGAAATCTTGTATTTAAAGTAGACTTTAATTGTACCTACTTTGATTTTATTATAAGTGAAGCAACATGCTATCGTAAACTGATTTTATGAAGTTTCGACCAATCAGAGCGCGTTTCACGTAGTTTTGATGTTTACGAGAATACCGTTTGGCAGTTTTAGCGTTTCGAGACTTGATTGTAATTGTATTAATGCAGGTTTTATTAAGCAGAAATGACCCTCTGGCTAAGGGTGGGCCCTCGAAGCAAAAGTCCATAGAGACAGTGACGCCGCGACAGTGCGCCTGTGCGACAGATCAAGCATACAATTCAGAGTATGGGATCGTATTAGGCAAATGTAGTAAGTTAGTAACAACTAATTTGTCACTCGCACGCGGCGACGCACTTTGAAAGTATACCTTTAAATAGGGGAACACCAAATAATTCGACCATATAATAATAATCACGGCTGAGTGTGCACTATACGGAGATGACGTACTCGTAGTAAAATATACTACACTCTACAGTTTAGGGTGGTCACTACAGTTAGTGGGGAGTGCCGGTCCACGTGACCACGTCACGTCGTCAACGAGAAGCGTCGTCGATGTGAAACTGTACCAGGGTTTCACAAGGCATTGCGATCCGGCTTTGCGAATCGCGATATGCATTCACGTCACGACGCGACGTAAAGGCGACGTCGGACGTCGCGCGTCGTAACGTGCACATGTGGATAGGCCGGTAGTCATTGAGTTAGTGCGTCAGCGCCGGCGCACCCGCATCGTTCTTCCAACATAAAGAATTCATTATTAGCGCTCCGTCTTTTGTGCGATATGTATTTAAAATAAATGTTCGCTATAATGAGTCAGCCAGCATCCGTTTGACGCCTTACTGTCGCTATAGAACATCGATATAGGATCAATTCGAGACCTTATCAAGCCCATAAGAGTTTTAGATGGAAAAGTAGAAGGTCAGGAACAGGTGTGAACGGAGCCACAGCTGATTGCGAAAATGTTTTTTTTTTTTAATTTTTAATTTTGTAATCAGCTCTGTCACAGTGTAAGGTCCTTCATAGCGCGGTAAATTCATTAATACTAAGCTAAATCGTCGTTAGCGGTATAGTTTCGCAAGGAACTGCGATTAAAAATATTGATTTATTAAGTAAGAGAATTTTAACAAAAGGATATAATACTCATAAATCGATCATCGATGTATGTAATAATTGTAAAATAATGTGTTTGACGTACTATATTATGTACTTATATCCGAATCCTAATTATGGAGATACATAAAAACGTCGTATGGAATGAATATTTGTAACACTGTAACATACGCATACATACATGATAAAATAGCGAAGGGTCGGGGGGTCGCGAAATATTTTTTCATACAAGGGGGGTCGCATCATGAAAAAGGTTGAAAAACACTGGTGTAGACTATAGACAAAATTTCCAAAAATGAAGGAAATTACAATGACATTTCTTTGCGAAAAAACTGCAGTCTGCGAGACTGCAGATCTTTCGCAACCGCCCTACCTAAGGGCGGAAAGCGTGTTTAACTAAAGTTCAAATTACAAATAGTTAACGTTTGTTGATCATAATATTAGGGTCCATGCACATATTATTTCACAGCGCATGGGGGAGGGGGGGGGGGGAGGTCATGCTAAATGGGGTGAGGGGGATCAAAACGCCGAAATTTTGCGTGACGTAATATGTGGATGGTAAAACTCACTGTTCCTTCTCGTGACAATATGTAGGCCTCCTGTAACTTACCTGAAACAAAACATTTATAATATTACTAGCTTTTGCCCGCGACTTCGTCCGCGTGGAATAGTTACTTTGGAATATCGCTAAAATTTACCCGCGACTTCATTTGCGTAGAAGGAGGAGCGCTTGCCCGACTCAGGACTGCCCGCAGCGCGCCGCACATCATTTTGCGCGCTGATTATTTTATTACTGTGATATCTTCTAAAATACTTATTGAAATTAAATGATGTAAATGGCAAATTTCTTCTAAATTAAATGCTTGTAATTAATAACGTATTTATTTGGATAAGGATTAATATCATCTTTATGAAAACACCCTCACAAATAATGCTTAATTTTAGAACAAATTTGGTTAGCATAAAAAGGTTATTGTGAGCCAACCTTAAAAGATAGACATATACTGTCGCGGACTTTTTTTTAGAACTTTTAAAGGGGAACAATTCTGTCATACTTAATTTTAGCGAAACTTTAACCGTTTCCGCAGCGTACGCAGCGAAAGCTCTCAAAAGGGAAAAAAACACCCCGATTTTGAAACATTATTGATTGGAGCTCTGCTCGTATTGAGCGTAGCATGATGTTATATAGCCTAAAGCCTTCCTCGATAAATGGACTATCCAACACAAAAAGAATTTTTCAATTCGAACCAGTAGTTCCTGAGATTAGCGCGTTCAAACAAACAAACAAACAAACAAACAAACAAACTCTTCAGCTTTATAATATTAGTATAGATTAGATGACTATAAAATATTATGTATATTGTCCCATACATAACATTAGTTAAATAAACAAAAAGTATTTAAAATTATTATAATCCATACTAATATTATGAATGGGAAAGTGTATGTGTCTGTTTGTCCGTCTTTCACGGCAAAACTACTGAACCGATTGAAATGAAATTTGGTACACAGATAGTCTATAGCCTGAGAAAAGACATAGGCTACTTTTTATTAAGGACAAGGATATATTATACGGTTCCCGTGGATTACTGTACGTACGCGGGCGGAGCCGCGGGCATCAGCTAGTACACTAATAAATTAGGTAGAATTTAGAAGTAATTAATATTAAACCAATAAAACTGTACATCAGTGAGGGGTATACGCATTACACAGGCTAATAGTGTTCAACATATTTAAGATAGAAGCGGCAATACTCAACAAAAACATTGGAACAGTTGGCCCGGAGCCTAACGACTGAACATACTCCATTACGTAACGGGAAACTGAATAATTCCCGAGTTAATGTAATTGTTATCGCATAATAGTAACATCTATGGACGCTTCACACCACGTCAATCTGGCCCCGTGGTAAGTATCCGACGGACTTGTGTTACGGGGATCAGACAAAGGGAAGGTATATAATTAATACTACTAACCTCTTAATAATATACGCTGTATAAGTTACATAGTATTTTGTCTTCTTCAATCGAATTAAAAATGTCAACTGTGTGACGGGAACAAAACACTTGTATAACTATTCAAAACTTATACAGCGTTTATTAGTAAGAGGGCTATAGTATAATATATTTAAGATTACATATTATATTATACACAGTCATATATTTTAACACACATCCATGACCGGGTAACATCGAAAACTTTTTGTTCCTTCGGCGGGATTCGAATCCGCGAACGCGCTCCGGCTTGAGCGCCGACGACCTAACCACTGAGCCGCAGAGGCCGGCATAACATAATAGGAGGGGCACATTGAAGGGACACACCGTTAATTGTGCAATGATTGTGATGATAATAATCATCGATTTTAAAATTTTTTGGTTGTCATACCCAAAGGGTAACAACGAGATCCTACTACTGAGGCTTCGCTGTCTGTCTGTCTGTCACCAGACTGTACCTCCTTAACCGAAATAGCCAGACAATTCACTAGACTGTTGCCGCAGTAAACACAATAAAATAAATATTACAGGGGGCTACCAAACATATTTTTGCGGTTATGTACGGGCCCTTCATGCACGAGCCTGACTCGCACTTGGCCGGGTTTTTAGCACACACGGCATTTGTAAGGTAGAGAGATTGTAGAGCATACATTTCAGTTTTATCTACACCTCTTAAGTTCCCAGTTCACTGTACAAGTTTAATTAGTTCATAGAGTTCATACACTTACGAGTGGACACATCAATCAATAAAAACCTATTATTACCGTCAAAGAATAGATAAGTGTTTCAGATAAAGCGTGTAATGGGTCCACATTAATCACAGGTATGCGGCAAATAGATCAGTTTTGTAATGATGTCTTTATTCTGAGGTGGGCGTAAGTATTTGGGACGGGAGGCTGTTGCGGCGTCTTATGCAATGCACTTCGCGCCCGCCTACGATATAAAGGCCCTTTCTCACAAGGGCCACAGCCGCGCGATCGCCACACATCGTGACGCATGCGATTTCAAATGATAATCAGTCGTGCTTCTGTCGCTTAGAACGTTCTCATGTCTCCCTGGACCGATCAGCAAAACGGCGCAAATGTACCCGAATTATTATAGATGACACGGCGATCTATCGTCGGCATTTTTACGACGACGAGAATTTGCACGTTATGCCTACCACAGGCAAGGTGTGCATACAAGCCGGCTTCCCTTATGTATACATATTATATAATGGACTATTTTTTTAAATACGGTGCTAAACTAAAACAAAATTTTGCGCCCAATGCACCCAAAAAATTGCGCTAACACTATATGACGAACAATTCCGTATTTTAAAAATTAATATCGATTAATTAATTATAGATTTAAAGTAAATTCATAAGCCTGTGCGTCGCGTCGGTGCGTAGGCGACCTACGCACCGACACCGACGACGCCTGCGAATCGCACTTCAATGAACATTCCCCTTTACAGCAATCGTAGGGCGTCAATTGTTATGGGTACCGTAGGCCCGGTATCTGGTTTCATGTCGTTAAATTGACTCGGTTTATGGCGAGGCTTTGATGGCGTTGCACAAGTCTGCACCCACTTGACTATTACGTGAAAATATGACATTGAATCTATTATTTCCTTGATAAGGTTCTTATCGTAAACATACCTATATACTATATAGGGTGATTTATACAATATCGAAGAATCTACCCCCCGCATGCATCTGTATTATCTTACTACTATTATAAATGTGAACGTTTGTGAGAATGGATGGGGATGGATGTTTGTTACTATTTACAGTTTACACGCAAAAACTACAGAAAACGGATTTCCTTGAAATTTGGTGCGGTAGTAGTTTAAGCTCTGGATTAACACAGGCTACTTTTTAATCCGAAAAAGTTTATTCTTCTCGTGTGATAGGTGATATTTACGCGGGCGGAGCTGCGAGCAACAACTAGTATAGTATACTATATAATAGGATTAGGGTGACTCAGACACTGCATATCAAAGAATCTACCGCTCACGGGCATTTGTATTATGATTACTAATATAATTGTATTCAAAAGTTGACATATTATTATGGTCTTAAATTAAATGACATACAAATCTTTTGGCATTGAAATATTTCTACAACTTTTGTTTCGTTGATTTAAATATCATGTTTCTCTCTCGTTCTTCGTATTAATAAAAGAGAAGGCATGATATTCAGACAAACGATTAACACTAACAATCGTTGGTGAAATTGGGACTTAGTGTCCTGAATGAAACGCCCATAAGCGATTTTAGTAATCTTCTTAACAATACAGAATAGATTTTACATCTACCTTTTCCTTGACGATTCAGTAAGTTCCTACAATATCGACCAGTGACGATGGATGGTTCTCCTTCATAGGGAAGCCCTAGCCTGTATAATAGGTAAGGATTTGGATGAGGGTCGTCAAAAGGTAAATGGTAAGTGAAGCCGATAGGAATGGAGTTATAAGAACCCCTCGCCACTGATATCGACTATGTTCCTGTTTGAGTCTCGACTACTTTCTTTACATTTTCTTTGCACTAGGATGCCTCAAAAGATTTTAACACAAAGGATGTGACCGCAACGACGGCAGACGTGGTTGAACTACGTATTTACACGTGACATACTGTATGCGTGCGCACGACTCAACGGCACTGTTAAGCGATTTTCATCTTATGCCTGGACAACCAGACACTTTTTCGATAGAACCTTTGGGGCCTTCTGAACGGCCCTGGGGGATGTGTGATGCTCGGGAACTCCTGCAGGATTTTCGAATTGTTCTTAGGATGCAACGGCGGCTATACAAGAGAGGCATGTTTTGCCGTCGAGTAGCCGCTTATTTGTGCAGTCTGGGAGGAGGTGAAAGAATGAGAAAAAGTCGGAGTTCGGACCCAATGATTGCTGAATTTACATCAGCAACTACAAAAGACCAGGTGAAATTTCGGCGCAGGTCAAGATCCAGTTTTAGGGACACGGTCCCAAAATAACATGAGTATTTAACGAATATTCAAAGGCAATAGGCATGGAACTTAAAATGTGAAACCATTTACCGTTGTAACACCATAACACTGTAACCAAAAAGGTAACCAGAAGTAGACAGTATCGAAAGTAAAAGTGATGAGCGTTTGTACGCACAACCGACAATTACAATAATTGTATACAGCCATCGCGGCGCAAAAAGATGGGAGGGAAACGATTTGATGCCTTCCTCTATCGCCTGACGCTTCCGCGCCGCGTGACACAACCATCCGACTTGCATAGAAGATATTGGGTTTGACGCGCGAATCAGGGGGCAAATTTACTTATAAAAAACTTATAATTACTTATTATTATTATAATTACTTATTATTATTATAATTACTTATTACTATTATTATTACTTATAATTACTTTTGTTATAATCCCGTTCGGGTTGTAGCGATGTTGGATTCGCACAAGCATCATGATTCATGACATTCGTGCGCGTGCAATAGCATGAAAATAAGGTACATTCATGTATTTTAACCCGACTGCGCAACGCAAAGGAGTGGTAATTTGTTTATCAGCCTATGTATGTATGTATGTATGTATGTATGGTTCCTTTGAAGCACTATAGAGACCAAACGCCTGGGCCGATTTTAATGATTCACAAGTCAATCGATTCCTCTTAGTCCGGGGAGTGTCACTAAAGACATGACGTTAGTGAAAATTTAATATGGCGACTACTGGACGCCATATTGTGAAAATGAAAAAAATGAAAGTCAACAAACTATATCAAGTGCGGTATCGTTGAATAGGTATTTAAAAATCATTTTTAGTTTTCTCTCAACATTTTTCGATTTGACTGACCGTTTAGGATCTATATCGATTTAAAGTTGCCTAACAACCATTTTCACATTCCAGTGCAATTGTGATATAGTATTGATGCTGATAGGAAATCCAGCCTGGTAAATAGCTAGCTAGGTACTCATAACTAAAAAGTATAAAATAGAAAATAATAATTTAAAAAATTTAAAAACCCGACTGCGTAAAAAGTGAAGCAAACTAAGTAGTACATACACAATGAATACTATTGAAGAAAATAAAATATAATTTATTATTGGAACATAACAACTGAACAGTCGGGATCCATTATTCGACAGCCAATCTAATTTTTCAATGGATCCTGACTGTTTAGTTGTTATGTTCCAATAATAGATTATATTTTATTTTCTTCAATAGTATTCATTCAATAATATACTATAGAATTCTAGACCACCGGACATCTAAGTGCTTGTTTTTTTCTTTTCAGTTTTTCATTATGTACTACCTACTTAGTTTGCTTCACTTTTTACGCAGTCGGGTTTTTATTTATTTATTTAAACAAATAAACATAACAAAGATAGGAACAGACAGAAAAATCCGATGAGTGAAGTGACGTCACATTACACGACTTACAATAATAGCTAAGGTATAAATATATGGACTAGTGTTTATATCGTTTAGGCTGTTGTAAATTAATCCTGGATTAAATATATCGTGACCGTTCTTCGTATTTATGAAAGAGATGGCATGATACTTTAACTCAGGGTTAACTTCAATACAGATCTGCGCAAGTGATATGCACAACATTTTAGATAAATTCCAGTATTTAACTATCCACACGGATGACGGAGACACAAAGATCTTTCTTTCTTATAAAAATATACCGTTATTAAATTACTAATATGATGAGTTATCCGCGGAAGTCAATAGCCTCTACATGCGTCATATTATATCTATGATATATAATAACATACTATGTGTATGTATTATATATTCTATACACGGCATAGCTTAAAATTCGATACTATGCCAATGAGAATGTAATTAGATATTAGTCATTTAGCGCCGGACCACGTACAGCTAACATAGTATGTTATATGTAACATATAGGTACCTAGTATGTTGTATATGTCACATATGTAAGTATCGACGGCCGTTGACCCCGTCTGATGCGAGCCCAATTGTTTTGCATCGCGACAATGTTCCCGATAACAAATTGTCTCATATCCTGCGACCATCTACATTATTATATGACTGGTTTGTATGTTCGGATGTAGCACCTACTTGCGAGTAGGGTTGCCATTTATACAGCCATTTAGAAATATAACAAATCCTGAAAAAAATGCCGGACCTTGCCTACCGGACCGTTAAAAAAGTTTGGACATTTTTGTCCCTAATTTAATTTTAAAAATTCACATGCTTACTTGATGAGGGTTTTGGATATTTTTTCTGCCGTTCTGCAGACCCAACGCACACAAAGCGTCATCTGGTGGCGTAAGTGGTATCAAAAATGGTCAATAAGAATTTTCGATTCTTTTCCTGTCACCAGGCAGCGCTCGGTAGCCCGACGGTCCTTGTCGTGTCAAAAAGCTGTCAGATGTCACGAATTTAAAAACCCTCATTTGTGATACTAGCGGTAATATACAAATAAATGTTTACTTTACGTCAAACATTTATATTTTAAAGAAAATACTTGTTGATTGTTTGCGATTGCAATAGAAAATGTTAGATCTCTATTAAAGAAAAATATTTTATCTTAAGATGAGTGGAAGGTTTATAAAGATTAAAGACTGATTTGATGATACTCATATTCCATTTTAACCAAAAAATTGGGACAAATTAAAAAGCCAGAACTGTAAACACATAATTTTATGGGTTCAATCTCTGAACAAATTTTCTGCAACAGACCAACATCAGCAAATAACAATATGTTAAGTTTTATAACTTAACAAATTGTTATTTGTGTCGAGGTCCTTTTTATAGCCTTTTATATTTTTATTTGTCCCGTTCAGAATAAATTAACATGAAAAGGAGATAACAAGTATCATAAATCTTACCTATTTATCTTTGTTTATGTATTTTCTTTAAAATGGTTATGTTATTGACAAGTTTATAACACTAGTTAACTATTTTCTGCTTACTATTTATTATTCAAGAGTTATATTTTAATGAACTTAATTATTAAGTTAAGTAAACTTAACTTATTACCCCACTACGTACTACGACTACTAGTCTATGTATGTATGTGTGTTCCATCGTAGTGCCTAAACTACGGTTCCGATTTAAATGAACGAGGTGTCAGTAGATTCGTAACAGTGGCCCGGGTAAAATAGACTATATAAACAATATAAATAACTAGCTGTCCCGACACACGTAATTGTTCTGTCTTAAATATGAACTGGAATGAATAAATGTCTACACCTACTCCTACAACTTATACCTTTTCCAATATTTTCACTGTTCGAACCTTCCCTGAACTTCCGCAATTATTTCAAGACCGAAATTTTTAGCCAAATCGGTCCAGCCGTTCTCGAGTTTCGAGTCCCTCGGGAACGGGATAAAAAGTATCCTATGTCCTTCTCCTGGTTATAAGATAGCTCCCCACGAATTCAGCCAAATCGGTTCAGCCGTTCTTGGGTTATAAATAGTGTAACTAACACGACTTTCGTTTATATTATATACAAATTTTCGAAGTTACTTTTTAACTTTTGATTATTTGAACAGGAAAGGAGATTTAACGGAGTCAAGTGTTGTATCTTCTGACCTCGGTTAAAGCAAAAGTGTAACATTAATATCTTGATTCTTGAGGCGTTGTTTTTAGTTTTCTCTACATGGAAAAGTTCGTGAGGGTTTCGACTTTCGGCCCCAGTTGCGGCAAATGTCCTTTTAAAGCGGATCTGTTTGTTTAAATATCTGGAATCCTTGTGTATTGTTTTCTTAAAATAAGACATAAGCCTTGATGTCGGTCAATCGCCGTCTTATTTTAGCATCCAAAGTCCAAACAAGCGAAAACAACGTCAGTAGTCCTTGCAGCACCTACGTTATAAGTGCATTCTCATTTTGTTCGAGTGCAACGGTAATTCTTTGCGTGATGTACAATAAGCGATTTCTTCTCTCTGAAGATGAAATCTCACAAAATTAGCTTTGCCTGTTTTTTAGCAAAATTAGGCTAGCAAAGAGAAAATTTCTCAATTTTATGACAGTATTGCTTGGTACCTAGTTGGTATTGCTGTGTATAATCTTAGCGCCGGAGCCCACGACGCCAGTTTTGGCGGGGGCGTGGACGGCGCCTCGCACTCCCACACTGGCTCCCCGACTAGTAGTGCCGGTGTGCTACGAACACCCGGTTCCAATTCGGAACTAATTAGGTACCACTGCTGAGTGCACCTACGTAGGTATTAGGTACTATCGAACAAGTTGCCGCTCGACCAGTCAAAAAAGAAAATCCGTTGAATCGTGCGCACGCACACATTCTCACGTCTTAATACATAGTGCAACCACGTCTGCAGTCGCTGCGGTCACTTCATTTGTGTTTAAATATTTAGAAGAGTCCTTAGTGCAGAATAAACTAGTCGAGCAGTAACTTTGTCGATATTGTACTAAGCTCCAAAACATTTACCTATGTGAAGCAACTTATGTGCTTTAAAAGCTTGAAGCCTTGAACTACCAGTAGGCATCGAGTAAATTGACATCCAGATACTGTTGTAGTGACGCATTGAATTAGAATTTTTGAAAATTCAACCCGCAAGAGGATGAAATTATACCCCAAAAATAATGCATGTCGAAAGGCGAAATTGGCGGGCTATTAAATTCTTTGAAGCCTTAAATACAAGAAAGAGGATTTCAATGCGTTTGAACGTCGATCCGCTTTCGACCAAGGGTTTGAAGAAGGTTTGACAGAGTATATTAAATTAATGATTTATAAACTTGAAATGAAACCGCTGTTAAAAAAAATATAAGTTACATAATATACCTAATTAATTTATTTTGTGTCTTATTTAGGTATCAATACTCTTAAAATCGTTACATCATAAGCAATAACCATTACTTAACGTAATTAATATGTCAAAAAATATTGCTAAAGGATATTCTAATGTTAATACTAGTACATATATAACGTCGGTCGTTTTACAGTTATTGTTTCCTACATTCATTAAAAGCGAACGGTTTCTATTGGTTATGGTTTACAGAGTCATTCCAAACGGTGATTGTCTATGGAATGCAGCACTTGGCAATTGGCATTAGGTGAGCCGTTTTACAAGCCAATGAGCCATCGCGGGAAGTCTGATGATGAGAAGTATTGAAAATTATTATGTACAAATCATGTTTTGCACATTGATTGGCATTTGGCATATTTAGGCGTAGCGTCGAATGCGAGACGTCGCGCCATTAGTCGCGTCTGTGATCTGTCTAACCTTTCGCATTAATTTTCACATCAGAATACTTCATACTTGATAGGTATAGTGCGATTCAAATGAGAATAGGAACGTCAATGACCTCTATCTGTCAAATGTCACTTGAAAAGTACGGTTAGCAGAAAAACTTATTTTCCAAAAGTCGTCGTAAAGTCGAAATAATTCTTTATATACTCGACACTAGCAGAATGGTGCAAAACCTTTGCAACCGCGATTGCCATAAATAAAAGAAGAGGAATAATAGTCTTATATCGAATTTAAATAATAACGTTAAATTATCTTAACATTTAATTATAATAATACATATTCATAATTCGTTTTTAAAATCATAAATTAACATTTTGTTTTTCATTGTTGGTGCAAGGTAACTTGCAAAAATTATATTTTTTATGTTATTGTCATACTTATTTTGCTCGAAAATGAGTAAACGAGGCGCTGTGTTACATAGACGACGATGACTATTCGGACAGTAATACAGAGATGAGCGAAATTGAAGTGCTAGATTCAGATTACATTTTTTTCACTCAATTTTGTAAATAAACTATATAAAAGAAAAAAAAAACTTTTTTTGCCCACCCTACCTAATTAGGTACCCAATTGGGTAAAATTGGCAGCTATGACGTCACAATATGGCGCCGACTCGATCCTATTCTCATTTGAATCGCACTATAAACATAAAGATATGTATTATACTTTTAAAGGACCCAAAGGTATAGGACTATAATTAAACACATAAATTGTTAACCCTTAGGTCCACTTGCGTAGACCTAAGTTAAACTTAATCCTGTTCTGTAGTTTTTGCGTGAAGGAGTAACAAACATCCATCCATACATCCATACATACTTTCACATATATAATACTAGCTGTTGCCCGCGGCTCCGCCTACGTAAATACAGTATCCCTCGGGAACACTGCATTTCTTCGGGATAAAAAGTAGCCCATGTTTTAATCCAGATCCTAAGCTACTACCATACCAAGTTTCATCAAAATCCGTTCAGTAGTTTTTGCGTCAAAGAGTAACAAACATCCATCCCTACATCCTCACAAACTTTCACATTTATAATATTAGTAGGATAGTCTATCTCGCGGCGCCGGCGGAGCAGTTGGACAAGGTCGAACTATTTTGTAACAGCTCTAGTTTGTTTACGTTTTTTGTGCGGTGTCGTTGACTCCGAACTCCGCAGTTGCGCATCCCGCGGCCCGCCTGTCCATAGACACGGTCCTAATATAACCCTATAACAGAGCAAATAAAAAAGTATGTGAACCACACAGTGAGGCCAGTCTAAACTACGCTTCGCCGTGTAATTACACAGTGTCACACACACACACATGTAACGAAACTACGCCTTTTCTTGTAAGGCGAGCTGTTGTGTTATGTGGTTCTTTATGTATGTATGATGTAACACGCGCAGTGCGCTCTACATACATAAAAACCGGCCTAATTTTTATTTGACAAAGCTCTGTCTTCACTTTTTAGGGTTCCGTAATACTCAAGGAACCCTTATAGTTTCACA
The DNA here is from genome assembly GCA_905404095.1 of Glaucopsyche alexis. Classification (NCBI taxonomy): domain Eukaryota; kingdom Metazoa; phylum Arthropoda; class Insecta; order Lepidoptera; family Lycaenidae; genus Glaucopsyche; species Glaucopsyche alexis. Next base: position 4,409,746 of record FR990052.1, read on the forward strand.
CTGTCCGTCCGTCTGTCTGTGTGTCTGTCCACGCTTCTAGCTTCTGTAATTATGCATATAAATGGATGAAATTTGGAGAGTTTAAGAACTGATACACATCTCGGTTTTATAATCATAAAATAATTGTAATTTTACATTTTAAGGGTGGCTCTCCTCCACAGGGGTGAAGTGGGAATGAAAAATAATTTTTCATTCTACCCCCCCGTTTGGGGTATCGCTGAATAGGTCTTTTAAAATAAAGGCGTTAAATTCTTACAAGACGTTTTTACAAAGTTTAAAGTTAACCATTTTTGAGTAATCGACCTCCAAAGTAGTTTGTAAGTTGGTACCCAACCTGGCATTTCTAAACTATGGAAAATAGAAACTTGTTAGTTTCCATGCTGATAAGTGATAGATCATGCTAAAAACTCTTTAGGAAAATTATTTTGAGCGAAATTAGATTACGACTTTTGAAGTAGGTAATTAAAAGAAAACCTATTGCGCGTGCATAGTTACGGAACCCTCCTTAAACATGTCCTGCAATCACCTTCTTGTATTAGAAGGTCATTGATGTCCTGACATGCTTTTGGTTAGGTTAGGTTATTTTATTTGTTCTGAGGTTATACTTAGCACACTGCGAGAACCACGCGATATTATATTAACAGTAACTGTAGTCACTGTAAGGTCCCAGATGCAATTTTTTTTAAAAAGGAACTTACAGTTCAAAAAAAAAAACAACGCAAAATAACAATTTGTCAAATAGGTACTAGACTTTCTGCCATAGTAGGTAGAGTTTTTAGAGCCATGCTTCGGCACGAATGGGCCGGCTCGACCGGAGAAATACCACGGGCTCACAGAAAACCGGCGTGAAACAGCGTTTGCGCTGTGTTTCGCCGAGTGAGTGAGTTTACCGGAGGCCCAATCCCCTACCCTATTCCCTTCCCTACCCTCCCCTATTACCCTAATCCCTCTTAATAGGCCGGCAACGCACTTGCAGCTCTTCTGATGCTGCGAGTGTCCATGGGCGACGGAAGTTGCTTTCCATCAGGTGACCCGTTTGCTCGTTTGCCCCCATATTTCATTAAAAAAAAAAAAAAAAAAAGATATACTTATTACATAACGGCTCTTTTCAAAACCTTTAAACGACGGCTATTTTCCATAACATTTTATAATTACCCATTGATATTATTGATTCGCCAACCTTGCAGCCAAGGCGTAATTATAGAAAAATTACTTGAGATGAAGGCCAAGTATCGATTGTTTTGTAGGATGAAGTCAATATAAGATTAATTATTAAAATCTTAGAACCAACAAGAAAACGATACAATATTTTATCTACACTAATATAACAAAGAGGAAAGATATGTTTGTATGTTTGTTTGTTTGCATTGAATAGTCTCCGAAACTACTGCACCGACTTTGATGAAATTTGGCATAGACATAGAGTAGACCACGGGGAAGGACATAGGCTACTTTTTATCGTGGAAAAACGTACGTTTCCCGCGTGATTTGATTTTGCACGTACGATGTTGCGAGCATCATCTACTATATATTACATGGCGACGAGTTTAAAGTTAAAAAATTAACTCGCTCGCACTACATTCTCCTTCTTGTATATCCTGTCTATTCACAATATTCTTGAAATTATAATCTAAATCCCGTTTTTCTTGATAAGGCTGGGACTAGATGATCCGGAATCCGCAAGGCTAGATAAAATTCAGAGCATTGAAAATAGAACACTGCGCTAATACAATTACGTACTTACGAAGTGTCAAGTCAAATGTCAACGTCAAATCTAACATCTCGACATTCTCGACACTACGATTTTCAACTCTGTTGTATTATCACAGACTTCTATTTTCAGTGCTTTTAATTTCCCCGGGCTCGCCGGTTTCCGGATCATATGGTCCAAGCATTAATCTGAGGTCAAAGCCTAATTAATACCCAAATACCCACCAGCCGAGCTGTTTGCTTACCATCAGGTGATTAGCTCGTTTGCAAGATACACGTTTTGAGTCCCAGTTTCAGTGTTTGTTGAATTGCTTCTTGCATTTGGGCCAATGCCAGGGTTCGTGCGAGATAACTCCGAGAGGAATGAGCTAACTTATTCTAGTTTATGTCACGTGCCCTAGTTACTAGTTAGAAGTAACACAAACATTAGAGAGAGACAAATAATAATAATAATAATAGCTATGGACGCTTCACACCACGTCAATCTGATCCCGTGGTAAGTTCTCGAAGAACTTGTGTTACGGGTACCAGACAACGGAAATATATTTAATACTTTTATGCTATACACATATTTAAGATTTTTATTATATTATACACATATTTAATACACATCCATGACCCAGGAACACAGAAAAACTTTTTGTTCCTTCGGCGGGATTCGAACCCGCGACCCCCGGCTTGAGCACCAACACGCTCAACCAACTGAGCCACAGAGGTCGTCGAATATTATGTTCGTCCTTCGAGAAACTCAGTGCGGGGGTTGTGTTTATGCTGTGATTAGCGATCGGTCTGACAGGCCTCCCAGAAGCGGGTCTCACCTGTTGGATTGAGAAGGCGCTCTTCGATCACAGTATAGAGTTATAGACGCATTTCCAAAGCCCTGATTTGAACTGGAACCTGGAACGAAATCCACGGGAAGCTCGACGATTGGACGAAAGGAACATTTCAACATCCGCGAAAAGCTCAACTAGCTTTAGTAAACAACTTACTCATCAATACAAGTAGGTACAGGTAACAGCCTCCGTGGTCTAGTGGTTAGAGCTTGGCTCTCGCGGAAGTCGTGGTTGAGATTCCCGCATTGGAACAACAAAAAATGTTGTTTCCAAGTTTGGTTAGGACATTACAGGCTGATCACCTGACTGTCTGAAAGGAAGATGATCCATGCGTCGGATGGGCATGTAAAAAGTCGGACCTGCGCCTGATCTCTCGCCAGTCGCGTCGGTTATCCGTCCCACTGGGTTACGAGAGTAAAGGAAGAGAGAGTGCTCTTGTGTACTGCGCACACACTAGGGCACTATAAAATAACTCCTGCGTAAGTGGCCCGGTGTCAATGAAATCGGCCACCGTCACCAAAATCGGTGTGGGGAGCTATTTTATTACAAGAACAGGCAGAGACCAAAGACATCTATTTAATACGAATTGCGATTCACAATTAGGGAGTAAAATATTCAATACTAATTTCCCTGGAGTTTATTATAACTAATTTTATTATTATCTATACTTATCTAAGGCTGGGACTATACGATACGGAATCCGGCGGGTCCGGGAAAATTCAGAGCATTATGGAACACTGCGCTAGTACAATAGAGCTGAAAATCGAACACACAAGTGTCGAGTCAAATGTCAATGTCATAAATGGAATATGGATAGCTCGACACTTCGATTATTAATTCATTGTATTAGTAGTTATATACCTACCTAGTCCCAGCCTCAAATGTGTAACAAACTTTTGTTTTGACTTAGAAAATAAATCCTTTTTTTTTCGGAATTTGTAATTGTTTTAAAGCCCTCTCTATGTGTAGAGGTAATAAGCATCTAGTTTTTCTGGGCTTCGTTGTGAAACTGCAAGGCTTATTCCCAATTTCACCAACGCCAGTTAGTGTTAATCGCTTGTCTAAATATCATGACTTCTCTTTCATTAATACTCGATGTTTAATCAGCGTTTAACTTTAACAGGCGCTGGTGATATTGGCACTTAAACTGGCGATTACGATTAGTAACAGTCGGGGGCTGATCGTGACTATGCGAGGCACCAGGGTTGTCGACTAATTTACCCAACTGCCCTGTTAACTGTTAAAAAGGAAAGGATATTTTCAAAGTGTAGGGAGTAGTACATTGATAATGCTCCGTCCAGACTGCTCGCGAAGTAGGCCGAGGAAGTGCTCCGCGAAGTAACCCGAAGTATGAAAAGGCGAAGCGAAGTGCGTGCCCACACTGTCTTATTCGGCCAACCTCCGCCTACTTCGCGAGTAGTCTGGACGGGGTATATGTAGCATGGCAAGAAATAAATGTCCATTGCCGCCAATGGATGCAATCCTTTAGAGTTTAGACAGTCATGTCCAGCAATAGCAGTCACAGCCTTTTTAAAAAGTAATCTCTTGAATCGATAAGGACAGACTACTTTTATCAGATTAATCCAAAAGTTTAGTTGTGGGAGACAGGCTAGAACGCTAGACGAACGCATACGAAAATACTGTGACACGACAGAGTCTGTTCAGTGTGCACAGTTCACTGGCTAGCCGCACACGTGCAATATTATTGACGGGATAAATTTGTCAATACTAGTCAACACACACAAAAAAACGGCAATATTGCCCGCACACAAAGAATATTATTGTCAATATGAGCATTATTGCCAATAATATGGTGTGTGCGGCTAGCCATACAAACACATATACGCGCTACAACTAAAAGCTCCAGATCGACAACCCTATTTTACGACACATGTTTATATTTTTACGACATTGGAGCCAAATAGGTCTGAGCTATATAAGGCCAACGGCCGTAAGGTAACGATGGCCATAAGGTCATGAGGCCATGATTTATCGTACCCAGTGGCCACAATTAGAAAACATTTGAATTATTTATTGCTGTCATAAGTTAAAGCTCGGTGAAGCATATTATGAAGTTGATAGCAAAATCCTTCACTTTTACTGATTGGCCACTAACTTATTGGAAACCTTGCTTACGATATAATAAATCTTTATACTTACGAACGAATAGGGGAATGGAGGCAAGATGAAGCAAGGGGTAAAACAGGGTACTGAGCTTTTATATATTTCACGTAGACCGACATCCGTTCTAGCACCTTACAATTGACCGTCGTGTGAGTTTTAAAAATCCGACGTCATATTTTGTTTTAATTAATTGATTTTAGTTGTTACGTTAATATTTAAAAAAAAATGTTATAAGTGTTATAAGCGTATTAAAAACCTTCAATTTTGTATTTTTTTTTTTTTTTTAATTTATTTTTTTTTAATGGAGGTTTTTTCCCAATGGAAAACATCACCCCCATGATACAATCAGACCGACAACACAAAGAACATAACATAATTTATAAATAACCTAACGTCGACCAACACAACACTTAAATACTTTATAAAGAGCTTTAGAAGCTGCTGAATTGGGGGACGATAAAATCGAGTTACAGAAACCAACTTCACTATTAAAATTAAACAGATAAAATAACTCCTGTCTCTCAGCCTCGGCCCGAACACACTCCATCAACACGTGATACACGTCCTCCACCACGTCACACGCCACACAGTTAGGACTGGGCGTCTTGTTCATAAGAAAACCGAAAGCGTTCAATGGAATGTGTCCAGATCTTAACCGAAAGGCAATATTGACATCATCTCGACTTAATTTTATGTTCTCGAACCAAGGAGATCTGCACAACGTATGCTGGATAGTCCTGTACCAGATTCCCTTGGTTCGAGACCTTTCATCAAAATATTCGCTCCATAGATCATTGCACATTGACTTGACTATATGCATAAACTCATTATCATAACACAAACAATCTAAGGAGACTCCATCATGAATAGCCTGTTTAGCCAAAAGGTCGACTTGCTCGTTACCATCGAGACCAATATGGGCAGGGATCCACTGCAATACAATACGCCTCTCTGCTTTATACAGATCCAACATTAACTGTATAATTTGATAAGCAATCGGTGTTCCTCGAAAAGTCGAGGTACAACGTGCTATATGTTGAAGCGCACTTTTCGAGTCGGACAATATAACTATGTACTTAACATCCAGAGAATTTACATATAACAGTCCTTCATATATTGCAATTAACTCAGCGCGCATAACCGAAATATTATTATTTATTCTAAATCGGCAGTTAATGTTGGCCTGGGGATCAAAAAAAGCGGCTCCAACTAAATTTACATCTTTCGACCCATCAGTAAATATTTTGTAGTAATTAAAATATATTTTATTTAAAGCCTCCTCGCAATTCTTTTTAAGACATGAAGCTGTATAATAACTTTTGCTTTTATCAACATGCTGTATTTGACATCTTATGTCAAGATCCACATTGCTGATCCATGTATCTAAAGAAAAAAGTCCTCTTAAAATATTATTATTCTTATGCATGTTTAAGTTACTAAATTTTCTATGAATTTCGACTAACAGAGGAACCTTTTTACGACGCCAATATGGGTTATTATGACTAACCTCTGCTAGAATACCTAAAAGCCCAAAACATTCATTATTATTAAACTTACACTTTAACCAGAATTTAGATGCCAAATAATTCCTTCTGACAAACAGTGGGACAATACATAATTCATTTTCCATTACGTGGATCGGAGTAGATTTTATAAAATTACCTACCAAACGCAAGCATTGATTTTGTAATTTATCAATTTTGTAAAGATTTGTCTGACAAGTGTTACTATAAAACATCGACCCGTAATCAATTCTGCTTCTAATCAATGCAATATAAAGACGCCTCAAATGTGTGGGGTGTATCCCCCAATTAGACCCTCTTAAAATTTGTAGACAATTAATTAACTTTTGTACTCTGATTAAAGTTTCATTTATATGCTTGGTCCATTTTAAGGAGCTATCTAGCCAAATACCTAAATATTTAATTGCTGGTTCAACTTTTAAAATCTTATTATCTATTTTAATTTTTATTACCTTTTCCTTATATCCTCTCTTAAAAAGACATAATTTAGTTTTAGTACTTGACAATTCCAAACCAACTTGTAACAAAAAAAACTGTAATTTATCAATAGAAAGTTGTAAATTTCGAGTGATCTCAAACATATTACTACCAGAAACATACAAAACAAAGTCATCGGCATATTGGGAGACAGAAACAGAATGAATATACCTACATATTTTGTATGTCGCTAAATTAAAAAGTAATGGCGATAAAGGATCTCCCTGCGCTAAGCCTAAATTTGTGTAGCGTGAAAACACTGTATTTACTACTTTTATTTTTAAAATTCTGAGACTAAGGAAATTCCATAAATAGAGACAAAATTTTGAACCTAATCCGAGGCTATCAAGTATTCCGAGTAAAGATGATACGTTAACGTTATTATATGCATTGTTAATATCTACAAAACATGCAGCAGTAAATTTATTTTCTGAAAAACCAGTTAAAATTCTAGACACTAAACAACTAATATTATCAAAACAAGAAATACCTTTTCTAAAACCTGTAACACTCTGAGACAGGACACCCCTTTTTTCGCAAAACCACTCAACTCGAATGCTTAAAATAATATGAAATAATTTACATAAGCAGGACATCATAGCTATAGGCCTCAAGGAAGAAATTGATTCAGGATCTCGGTCAGGTTTAGAAATAGGAACAATAATTATATCTCTCCATTGATGGGGGACAAAACTATGTATGTAAAACTTATTAAATAATTCTAATAAAATTTGCTTTCCATTGCATGGAAGATGTTTTATCATTACATAAGAGATATTATCGTTTCCTGGAGAAGTATTTTTTTGAGGAATACAGTGATTTAACTCTGACATCGAAAATGGTGTATCGAGAATATCATTGCTGCAAGAAAATTTAGGAGTAGCAGGGGAAACATAGTCAGGAGTCAAGTCATAAAGTAATTCCTTTGCAAGCTTTTCGTTAATATCGTGCCTCACCTGCTTATACCCCTTTATCCATTTCATCTTAGTCCAAACAGTGTGAGCAGAAGTCGTGCAGTCTAACGACGAACAAAAACTTTTAAAACTATCAAATTTAGCCCTACGTAATAACTTTTGAGCCACGCGAATTTTTTCTTTTAAAATATCCGAGTTCCTAGGAGTAGGGTTACGACGAAATTTTGAAAGTGCTAAACGGCGTTCTGCAACAGCTTTGGATAATGTGTCATTCCAGTAAGGACGAGGAGTAAATTTATTTGTGGTCAGCGAATTAACTTTTATGTATGGTATATGAAGATCGGCCGATATATTAATAAAATCAACAAAAGTGTCGTAGTCATTTTGTAAATTAGATGAAGCATTAAAATTGTTAAATATTTTTTCTAAACACATTGTATAGGATGACCACTCGGCTTTCTTAAAATTTCTATTAGAAGATAACACAAGTTCAGGAAAAATAGCGATAAACACTTTAATTATTCTATGGTCACTCCCGAGAGTTTCGTTCATTACGCCATAGTTCAATTTAAGCGCTAAGTCTAAAGATGCAAAAGTAATGTCAGGCGAATACTGCTGCAAGGAACCATTCACTAACTTGATTCTCGTGGGCTTGGAACTATTTAATGATATGAAGTTTGATTCAGATGAAGAATCTAAAATGTTAATTCCTCTTCTATCCACTTTGTTAGACCAATTTGTGTGATGTCCATTAAAATCCCCAATTATTATAGTTTTAGCATTTGAAATATTAAATAAATTGTCCCACTGTGATTTTTGAATTTGTACTGAAGGAGGGCAATATACCGCAACAATATTTTTAATTTCATCACAATTAAGTAACTCAATGTGAATAGCCTGAATATTTGAAATTAAATTAGTTATATTACAACGTTTAGCTTTTATTGTAGAATGAACAAAAATCGCTACACCTCCTCGCGAATCATCTCGATCACATCTATAAATAGTATAATCCTTTACCTTTAAATAACTTCGTGGTACTAGCCAAGTCTCAGATATAGCAGCAATGTGGATCTTTTCCTGAATTAAAACATTTTCAAAACTACACAACTTCGGTCTCAAACTTTGCGCATTCCAGTGTATTATCCTCAATTCAATTTTTTTATTTCTACAATCCATTAAAGTATTCTAAGATAAATTTCAACACGGGCCACTCAGATACATTTTCAACTAAGACTAAAATCAACCATTGAACACAGATCTTAAGCATACTTTTAAATTTATCGGAAAAGGTAATGTCTTTTAAAAATAAAATTTCTTTCAATCTTCCAAGTAACTCAGTAAATTTAACAGACTTTTCCTTCTCTTTTACATTTTCGTTATCTTCAACCTTGGTATCATATTGCGACATTTCATTAATCAGTTCACTATAACTTGCTGGGCCATCAACGAAATTATTTTGGTCTTTTTTTGGTTTATGCTGAATTCGGCGTTTCTGTCTAGGATGATGCACGTCGGCTTTAACAGACAATACTTGAGCAAAACTAGGGGAAATTTCTGGGGTCTGGTCCATAGCCTCGATTGATTTTACTAGAGGGGGGAATAAAATATTATCAGGCTGGGAATTTTTAAACATTTTATGGTCAAAATTATTGTGAAGATCTTGAACTGGTGAAGCTGCAACGTGTAAAGAACATGCCTTTCTGTATGTACAGTTAAAATCCGACATTATCTCACGAATCTTTTTTTCTTTTATGTAAATGGGGCAACTTTTACTTAAAGACATGTGATTACCCTGGCAATTGACACACAAGAAAGATTGTATATCGCAGTTAGCATGGAACTGGCCACACTTAGGACAGACGATTCTGTTAGATGGGCATTTGGAAATAATGTGGCCGAACCGCCAACATTTCGAGCACTGCGAAACGGGAAAAATATATTTATCAACCTTAATCCGAAGATGGTTTACTGTTACATGAGTAGGTAGAAAGCTCCCCTTAAAACATAGCCTAACAGATTCGCTGGGTATCCACTCTCCCTCTATATTTCTTCTTTTAAGGCGTAATGCCGAAACTAAAACTGCTCGTTCGTCTGTGCAAATACGATTCATTATCTCCTCTTCTTCCAAGTCCAAGTCAATATCTCTTATAACTCCATAGGAGTGACTCACATTAAAAGCTTCACTAATTTTCCATCCCATACTAATTAGCTTATCACAATTTATTAGATTTTCCATGTCTAATACACTTTCGAATTCCAGTCGGATTTTGTACGGTGACAAATACTTAATTCTCCTAATTTCTTTAACATCTAACTCTTTAAAGAGCTTGGCTAAGGCAAACTGTTTTGGGAATTTTTCTTTACAAGATATGTAGACCTCAAGTCTATCTTGTTTCTGCTTTTTCTTTTCTTGAATTTTCCATCCTTCTTCATTCTCGTTTTCATCAGACCATAACTGGTTAAAAACTCTTTTAGAAGCTTCTTTAGGCATTTTTTCACTCTCAATTATATTCTCTTCCGTATCTTTGTTTGAAATATTTTGTTCTTCTTCCCCCATACATATATCTTCTATATTTTGAATGTTCTCGAATAATTCACTATTTTCAATTTCATTTGAGCGACTCGAATCCTTCTGTTTAATAAGCTGATTTAAATAAGCACTTAGACTTCTATCGTTTGTAGAATCATTCTCTTCACCGCGATCTTTAATATTTTCCATTATGTAAACATTACACCATGAACAAAACAATAGTCAATAAACAATGTTATCTACGCGTAGGTATACGCAACGACACCTGCGCGGCAGGGCCGCGGGGCGCGAGGCGACCGGCCGTAACTAGTAAACAACCTATCGATCTATTGCACTAATAAGGGATCAAAGCACATACGTCCAATTCGCACGCTTACCGACGCGAGACTGCCTTCAATTTTGTATTCTACTATAGTAATGTTTAGGGATGACAGACTGACGAAACCTTTTTCATTTACCCTATTCGACCTACAAAATATAGGTTAAAATTTAAGTTTTAATCTCAATGCGTAGTAAATAAAGTTCAATTTTAAATTGCTATATTAAAAACGCAGCGTCGCGTATCGTCTCGTTACTGTACGCGGTGTGAAATGGGAAATCTAAAACACTACTATTTACCAGCGATATACCACAGCATTATAAGGTCCGGTAAAATCAATTACGGATATTTTGGGCATGTGATCTACCGCTCATATAGAGACGTTTAGGCAGAAAAATAGTTGTCATACTCGAAAAAAAAACTTCCTTTATACGGGCGAGTTTGTGTTGAGTGGAGAGTCACCCATACATGAGATGATTTTTTTCAGTATTACAATTTTTTTTTTGCCTAAACGTCTTTATAATAAGCAGTAGGAGTAAATCATATACCCAAGTCCCAACTAACCATAATTGATTTTACCAAACCTTATAGATACACATCTGGCCACGATGTACAATACATAGAGCTGGAAAAAACGGTTTAAAAATAATATACGTTTAAACGTTGCATGTTTTAATAAGCATGCTTAAAAAAGCGCTTTTAATTTAAAAAGCTTTTTTTCACTTTCAACGACAAAACGTTTTTATTAGCCGCTAACTTTTAGTTTTCTGTTGTAGGTGCTATTAACTAGATGTGGACATTTAAACGAAAAGCAAAAAGTTAAGAGTTTTAACAATCAATGAAATTCCCTTCGTATTTCACAGTTCACAGTCTTAGGACTGTCTGAAATTATGGATGTAAGTTGCCAAACCACTCGCACGCGCGCGTTCTTTTATAATAGAAAGCGTAAGGTACCTACTAGATGAAAAAAAAAACACTGCTTTTAATAACGATTCTTTACTTCTAGACGTCTAAACAATAATCATAAAACAAACAACAATCGACCTATTTTCCTCTAGAATATATAATTGCAAATAATGCAAATAAGGTAGGTACTTATTATTTCCTATGAACAAAAAAGTTAATTTATAAACGAAAGGGTAAACAAACAACAATCGAACTAACCAGTACATATTTACAAATAAGGTAAAATTTCGAATGAACATAAAAAACATAAACAAAAGCATGCTTATCACTTTAAGCTGGATGTGCGTAGAACGATAAGCGTGCTTTATTACTTTTATGAATATGCAGACTTTTTAAGTGATTTTCGATGAATTCTCCACCTCTAGGTACAATACAGGCAGGTAAACACTTTCCCGTCTAATGTAATTACCGTTAGATTGTAATAAAACTAGAGAAATTGTAAAATGTTGATAGACTTCCGACGCGAATATGCTGCCTATAATTTTACTAACTATAATATAATCTAACGAAAAATAATACACATTATTTTTCGTTAGATTATAAACGTATAGTTTTTAATATTTCGACATATTTTACAATTTCGTTATTAGTCTAATGTAAGTACTCGTACCGTCTGTTATCTGCGTTTTGCGTTATCGCCGTATCAGCCGATCGGCCCCAATAGAAAGTTCACAATATTATGATCACCACAATAAACATTTTAATATGCCCATTTCCCATGTAATATTCCTGGTACATTCGCTATAAAACTCGACTATACCTATAAACATAACACATGATATTTTTCATAGAAACGTGGGGTGCGAGTAAATTGAATAGTTAGGATTATGTATTATAATACTAGCGGTTGATGCCCACGGCTCCGCCCGCGTAAGTACAGTATCCCACGGAAACTCTACATTTCCCCGCGATAAAAAGTAGCCTATGTTCTTTCTCAGGCTCTAGACAATCTGTGTACCAAATTTCATTTAAATCGGTTCAGTAGTATTGGCATGAAAGACGGACAAACATACACACTTTCCCATTTATAATAGGCAAGCGAACTGATTTTTTTTATTGCATAAATGAATAGTACTCTTAAATATGAGTAACTTCTCAGAAGAAACCGTATATCAAAAGTCAATATTTTCAAAGGTACAGCGATTTTTATACAAAATTTCGCGAGTCTTTATACCAAAAACTTACTTTTACTCACATCATATACAAAAACATTCATTATGGTAAGTATGAACTTAAACGCACAAATATCGGAGATATTTACAAATATATTCCTGCGGCCGTATACTTTATACCTACTTAATACACTTTAATCCAATAGTGACGTCATTTGTGTGGCGATTTTAGTATGGAGCGTTTTTAGGAGGCTCGCGAAATTTTGTATAAAAATCGCTGTACCTTTGAAAATATTGACTTTTGATATACGGTTTCTTCTGAGAAGTTACTCATATTTAAGAGTACTATTCATTAATGCAATAAAAAAAAAAAGTGTCCGATTGCCTATTGGTTGTATTGATATTGTTGGTAAATACTATCTGGAAAATACAAATTCGTCATTTCGCTACACGTTCTGAATATATTAGCATTAAAATCTAGCTACTAAAAAAGTCAAAATCATTCACCCTTGAGTGAACGTCGAGTGATTTGAATATGCGAATGAGTCATATCGCGTACGAGCCACAACTCACAAACTTCCTGAATGGAGATCTGCAAACGCGACCGTGACACGGGCAATTCGGCCGACCTCGTGGGCATCGAGCGGCATAACACTACGATCTTATTAGATTAGTGATAAGGTTCAAATTTGCTACACCGGTTTGGCGGCGACTCTACATATACGTGGACATTATGCGTGCCCATGTGCGCCCATTGTGATGCAGGGCAGGGCAGTTTCTGTTTAGATTTTGGTGGTCGGCCAAAGGACTTTTCATTGACACGTTAGATGAATTTCCTCGAGATATTTATTACTCGAGTTCAAGGAATAATCAGTAAATTTGAGGGTCACTTCCCACCGCGACGATACGCGACGGGCCGCGGCGCTGCGTTTTTAGATAGCTATTCAAAATTGAACTTTATTCAATACACAAAAAGATACACGTTTCATTGCAAGAGCGGCGTCATCGACATTGACTTAACATTCGAACTCTTGCAGTGAAATGTAACTATATCTTCTTGCGTGGTTAGTGAATTAAGTTCAATTTTGAATAGCTATATCCTAAAAAATGCAGCGCCGTGTCGCGTCGCGTCTCGTCGTTGTGTGAACTTACCCTATGATAATATAATGAGTGCTCGAGTTGAATAACATAAGCAACATAAAATGTCATTCAATATGCTTTGTTCACGTAGGTTAATTAAGAGATTATATTACACAAAAACTTCGTTATATACCTACCTACACAATGACACAGTAGAGGTTGGTAAAGGCAAGAGATTTAAAATTCTAATATTAGGTAAAAACTAAAAGCTCGAAAAGGACATCTTTATCTGGGAGCACGGTAGTGCCCCCGCCAAGACGAACTAAACGAAGCGCAAGGGCACTACCGGACTACCTTTTCTCAAAGCGTTTCGTCGATATTTTGTACCCTCATAACTTGGGTTTGGGTTATACCAGATAAACGAAATTTTCAGGATATGTTCACAGTAGCAGACTAATTAAACTCGTAAAATTTTGATTACATAGGTCTTATGCTTTAAATTTTATTGATATCTAAAAACCCCTGATTTCGTTCTACGATATACTTCCCGTTGTATGGTACCAGTAGGCACTAACATAAGTTCTTCGGATACTTAGCACGGGCCTAGATTGACGTGGTGTGAAGCGTCCATTAATATTATTATTAGACCAAAAACGATGTTTGAGAAAGAAACTAGTGCGATAAAGACGATTCTTTATCGCACTAGTTTCTTAATCAATCACTAGTGTCTTTGTCAAACAAGTAACATCCTAATGTTACATGGAATTTGTCTTAGAGGTATCTCTTGAACCGGGCCGTATTCGCTGTTTACTTTGTGTGAATTGTCATTAAAACACTAACCTACATAGTAACCCACGCAGCACTGATACAATAAAATCACAGCCGAGTGTGCTAAGTACTGGTAATACGAAAATTCTTTAATTTAATTAGGCGAAGCCGTAGAAGGGAATACGTAGTAAACGTCCATAAGGAAGCCTTGACGACTGACGAGCCGTAAACTATCAGAGAAGTACACGGTCCCCAAAATGGTTAAGCTTGGCCTATTTTAGACTTATTTTGGTTACCCAGCATAGCCTATCAATTTGAATGAAATTTAAAATTTCTCTGCTAAAATTCGTCTCATTTCGCTCGTTTCTTCGAGTTTTAAAAACACGCTCTGAGAGGAGGAGTTGTAAATTTTTAATAACACATGGTTTAATTACTTTCCATTAAAGTACACGCTCATCGCATACTTTAGAAGAGGTTTAAGAGGTTTCTTTACTGTCTGAAATCCTGGAAATATCTATATTCTGAGCTAAAAATACAGAATATAGAAAAATGGATTGCAGATTCTGTCTCGCTAAAATTTGAGAACGGCTGGACCGATTTGCCTACTTTAGATCTTGAAATAATTGTGGAAGTATGGGGAAGGTTTAAACGTTGAGAAATTTCAGTTGTTGAACCGTTGTTCTGTGTGAGACAGCTAGGTATTAGAGAATATTAACAAGACAGAACGCGTAGGTAGTCTAGCATTCGAAATACAATGCGGATTGCGGAGACGTCGGGTACTCGCAGATAAGTTTTGACAATACCATCCTTTCACATCCCAGGCCTAGCGGACAGCCAAACAATGCGCCCGCGCATAAATAGACGCATTAATCAATCGAGATTACTGGGAGACCGTGAAATATGTGCTGATCATTAGCAGTGGGAACCGACCTTGTATGGACACACACACATACACACTAATGTTTTGTAGCAAACTGTTACGCTTACGGAATAGGTATGCTACTTATGTTGAGACATTATTTAGACTAATATTGGGATAACAGTGTCGGTGGTCTAGTGGTTAGAGCATTGGCTCTCGACTCGGGGGTCGTGAGCTGGATTCCTTTGGTAACAACTAAAAAATGATTCCAAGTTTGGTTAGGATAATGCAGGCTGATCACCTGATTGTCTGACAAGAAAGATGATCCATGCGTCGGATGGGCATGTAAAAAGTCGGACCTGCGCGTGATCTCTCGTCAGTCGTGTCGATTATCTGTCCCACTGAATAATGAGGTGTAAAGGAAGAGAGAGTGCTATTGTGTACTGCGCACACACTTGGGCAATATAAAATTACTCCTGTGTAACTGGCCTGGTTTCAATGAAACCGGCCACCGTCTCCGATATCGGTGTGGAGAGTTATTAGATATTAAATTAATATTGGGATAAACTTCAGTACTGGACTAGAAGAAGCCACCATTCATCTACGACCATTCTACGACTGGGTTGGTGCCGGTTGATCACGAGATCACTAACGAGATCACTTACTAATAAAATGTACACCATATAATATTATAAAGTAGTGTACCTAAATAGCATATATTATTATCTTATAATAAGTATTTATGATGTCTTAAAGTATTTTATGTATTAAAATAATTTTCCCTTTACCAGTATATTACAAAACATACTGTGTTATGAGTAAAAAGGTTGTCTGGCAGAAATCGCTTATAGCGATAAGACCGCCTTTTATGCTTTTTTTTCTATGCTCTGTGTGTCCTATTTGTTTTTGGTGCAATAAAGAGTTTTCATTCATTCATACATGATGTATGAATGAATGAATGAATTGTAGTATTATGTGTACAATGAATGAATGAAATAAATATT
Organism: Glaucopsyche alexis; assembly: GCA_905404095.1. Lineage (NCBI taxonomy): Eukaryota > Metazoa > Arthropoda > Insecta > Lepidoptera > Lycaenidae > Glaucopsyche > Glaucopsyche alexis. The sequence continues at coordinate 4,425,968 of FR990052.1, forward strand.
AGATGAATGTACTAACTAGTAACTAGTGAGCAGCGCCCTGCGCCACGCTTCGCAGCCTGGGGGGCAATTCTGCTAAATAAAACCTGCATTAATACAATTACAATCAAGTCAAAGAATATACATTACTAACGTAATCAAGTCCCGACATGCTTACACTCTCAAAAAGTGTTTTTATGAACGTTAAACCAACGTGAAACGCGCTCTGATTGGTAGAAGCGGCATAAAAACCGTTCACGGTAACATGACGCTACACTTTCAATCCAAACATAGTGAAGTTGACTGTTTAAATTGTTTACTTTAAATACGAGAATTGAGGTTCTGGTGCAAGCTGCAGATCGGAATTCGAAACTCTTGCAACGAATCCTGTATCTTCTTTTGTAGTGAATAAAGTTCAATTTTGAATAGCTATAAAAACGCAGCGTTCCATCGTCTCGGTGTAAACTGACGCTAAGACTTAATTCTCAATGAAATTCATCACTTAAATAATTTCTTACATGTAAATAATATAACTTTTCTGTAAATAAAGTTACAAGTAGCCTAGCATAAGGTGTGTAGTCACACCTTACCACGAAAGTTACGACAACTGGCTTTAGAAAAGGGAATTACATACGCCGCCGCCTTGATATAAAACTAGTCGATTTTCCAGTCCTTCCACGTTCTTCCATATTTAGTACGTTATTATTCTTACATAAAGAAAGTGAGAGCGGCAACAGGCTTTATGGTTGACTGTTGCTCCTAGAAATATCTAGAATGTTTCATACGATACATATTAAGACATTATAATTAGCACCTTTTGCCTGAAACTAGTTCTGGTAACTTCTCTGGTGTTGCGCACTCGCGTTCCTGAGCCTCTAGTCAAGATGCATTCGATAAATTCCACGGCGAACTTCGACATCATAAATGTATGTGATTTGACATAAGTCATCGCTAAGTGACATGTCGCTTGCGATGCCTTATATCAAATCCCATACATTTTATGGTCGAAGTTCGTCGTCGAAATTATCGAATGCATCTTGACTAGAGGCCCTGGTATTTACAGTACCCAGCGCCTCTTGGGCCTCCGGTCAAAGCACTCACATGCCGAAACACAACGCAAGTGTTATTTCACGCCGGTTCTCTGTGAGGCCGTTGTATTTATATATGTCACCGTAAAATTGTAAAAACCGTTAGATTGTAAAAAAACTAACGAGATTGTAAAGATATGACGAAAGATTAAAAACTATATATCTATAATAATCTAATGAAAAATAATGTGTCAAATTATAGGCAGCATATTCGCGTCGGAAGTCTATCAACGTTTTTACAATTTCACTAGTTTTATTACAATCTAACGGTTTTTACAATTTTACGGTGACATATACAATTTTTTTTTATTCTCGAACTTAAAAACGTTATCTATTCATAACATAACTCGTTCATAGTTTTAAGAAAGGCTGTTAACGGATACGATACCGGACAAGTGCAATATTGATTTCTGTAGTGAAGCTCCGTAGCCTAGTGGGTTGACCGTTTGGTTCGCACTCGAGAGAGTGCAGGTTCGAATCCCAGGTTGTGGCGTGTACCAATGAGACTTTTTCAGATCTCGAGTACATTATACGGACGCTCTAACGGTGAAGGAAAACATCGTGAGGAAACCCGCACATAGTTGGCCCCAGACGTATTGACCAGTTCATTCCTCTGGACCAGGCTGACTATGTTGTGAGAATGCCGTATGTGCTTGAGCAACCATACGATATTTAAAAACCAACAGTCCCAGGCACTACAGTATTTCAAGAGTGGTTACTTCGCTCGGAGAATACTGTATAAATCATCCATTAACGGATGTAAAGGCCTAAGTTTAGTGACTGACAAGTGACATTACCATACTAAATACTACATTATTGATAAAGTTTACTAACGCTCATGCGGCAAGTATGAAAGTTTCTATTCAAATACCTCATTCAATTCAAATTTGTGCCCGATGAAACTTACTAAATAGAAAACAAAGATTTCAAACTTTACCAAACTTTGTACAGAGCTCTTGGATCTTCACTTACCTGAAACAAAAAATAAAAACAGGTAAGTAAAAAGTTTGCAAGCATCTAAAATTATAATTTTATGATAATATTCAACAAAAGTAAGAAATTTTATAGATATGTCAGTTGATTCTATTATAATTTCTTATCAATTATTGAATTCTTATAGAAGGATCGCCATCTTAATTTCAGATTTTGTCAATTACATTATATAATAAGTATGCAAATCGCGGACTAATTATTCTACGTCAAAATGTCAAGATGACAAAATATGACAAACCTCGACTGCCCAAAACAATCACAAAAGTAGGGCAGTTTAAATAAGGACACTTTTTGACTCGACATGCCTCGTCTGTAATATATAGACAGATCTATAATGGTTGTTAAGATTTCGCTTTTCGAATGATATTAACGTTTAACGTTCCCCTTGAATCAATCTATCTACTGCATTTAAATCCGCTGAGCAGTTTAAAAGATCTAAGCGAACAAGAAAAGAAGCGACTTCATTTCATTCTATTTACTTACAATATAAAGATAAAGAGTTTTGCAAAAGTTTTTGTACTGGCAAACCGAGCCCATAAAAAACCCATTTCGTTAACAGTTCAAAACATTTGGAGTGCATACATTTTATCTTCCATTGAACATAATATTTTACTCTCGTACACAATATTCCGCGCACAATGGCAGTATGTGGGACAGCCCGGACAGCGTACAAAGACTCGGAACGGACGGGCGAGCTGTCGTTTTGGCCGGGAAGTGGGAACAGATAGATAGTAAAAGCCTGCGCTACAGAGGTAGGAAAAGTTAGATAAGTCGTGCTTTAGTGCTCCTATTTTGTCAGTTGCAACTTGCAATGTGATTGTATTGGCAGCCTCCATCATACGCTATACAGCCTCCAGGATATATCGGAATAGATAAAAGGGCAAAGAAATAGAAAAGTCATAAGTAAAATTAAAGAAACTAATCACAATTGAAAATATTATGGTACAGTACAAAACGTCGAAGGCAACATTACTTATTCACTTGCTGATATGACAACGTGGAAACTGGAAATGTTTGCAAAAGTGTTACATTATATCTTACATCATTTAAAGGACCTGTGGTAAATGGTAATACTTGCATTGTGTTGCATTGTCTTATAGCATTTAAAGGACCCGTGGTAACACTCTCAGTGACCTATGTATCTACCAGTCATTCGGCTTATTGATTCTACAGACTACCCGCAATTTAATACTATATTGTGCTGTTCTTGTGGTGAGATTTTGGAGTTTATTAGAGTTTACTCCTTAAGAAACGATTTTCATATATAGGCCCGGAGTATGAAAAACTATGGAAGTAAAATCGAATTTACGATGTCACATGGTCACACGGTACGATGTCATACGAATGACGGTTGAATGTTAGCCGAAGAAGCGTCGGTCGCTTTGTATTGCACACCAAAGAACAATGGCAGAGTTCTATACAACGAAATACCTGAAAAAATTTTTGGGCGTCTAAGGTTGCAAAAATGTCTAAAAGATAGCAATTGCATTACGTAATCATATTCAAAAAGAATTTTGTCTTATCGAGGCCACGAAAAAAAGTTATTCATATTTTTGTATTTTGAGGTTATGTCCCTTAATAATTTTAAATATAAGGCCTTCCTCCACTTAGAGATCATTTTAATGCGTTTTCTTTCGCTTTCCTACGTTGCAAACTATCGAAGCCTCAAGTGGTAGACACAGAATACAGAATATGAAGATGATTTCTGAATTACTTTCTATGGAATTAAATATTCATATTTATTTTAAAAGATTTACAAAACAGTATGGTATTTTACATGATTATCTCATAAGGAGCTTAAATCCTTTATACATCCCATATTACTTGAACAAATGCAAATAATACGAAACTATTTTAACATTACAGTGCTATTTCTTACATAAACAGAAATAAGACAATCGTAAGGTAATCGTTGTCCGTTAGAAAAATACAAGTCTCCCTAGAAGGATACTAAGTCCAGGTTACCCCTGGACTTGCCAAGGGTCAGAAAATAAAGATAATCCAAAAATATCGCAATAACAACAACACGTAAATTCGACAAAATCCTAATGTCCTGTCAAGCGTCATGTCAAATATGATTAACGATGTATTTTTTTTATCTTAGTTTTGAGAATGCTTAAGAGATGGCGGCACATTTTAAGATGGCGACACATTTTACGAGCTACCGGAAGGCTACCGGCCACTGTCACATGCATATTTATTTATGTCTTTTTGCTTTTTAGTGTATTTTAAAAAGTAATTTATTAATTATAATATAATTTCATTTAGATATTAGTATTACGGCACTCATGACGTTGCTCACCATCGCTATCTAGCGAAAAGGAAGAGAACTTATTTTTATGACATTTGGTTTATTTTTTTTATTCACTGACATGAGGCCATTTTATTGAAATGTATCCAATTAAGATATTTTTATTTTATAAAAATAATCCCGGCTCTTACATAAAAAAACAATTATGTGATAAAAACCTGAAAAATAAATGATTACTTTCTGTATATGTGACATTTTTAGACGCTTCCAAAAACATCAGGTAAAACCTTGCCATTGTTCTTTACTTTTTAGAGTAAACTCCAGTAGTGCCTCGACGCTGACACACACTTTATTATTATTATTATTATTTTACATATATTTGTCTCGGCTTTAACCGGTAGAATGAAGCAGGTACGGGCGATTGCCAAGTATCCTGTTCATGTAGTGTGAAAGAAGTTTAATTGGTGTGAGTTGTAGGGAAGGATGAAGATGAATTAAGGAAGCGGCGGACTATATAGAGCAGGTAACTATAACGATTGACTTTTGTAACTGTATATATGTGTTTTTGTGAAGGTTAAGGGATTTAAGTGCAACGGCAAGCGTTTTTGGAATAACGCCCGTTGAGGAGATGACTATCGGGATTATTTTTACTGTGTTTTGATGCCACATTTGTTTGATCTCATCTGCAAGCGGTATGTATTTTTGGATTTTTTCTGTGTGTTTCTGTTTCAGGTTGTTGGTGTTTGGAACGGCGATGTCTATAAGGTAAGTGGTTTTTTCAGGTTTAATTGTGAGGGTTATGTCTGGTCTATTGCTTAAGATGGTACGGTCTGTGACGATATCGCGATCCCAGTAGAGTTTTACGGAGTCATTTTCTAGAATGTTAGATGGTTTGTATTTGTAGTACGGTGTATGTGTATCTCTAAGGTTAAACTTGATTGCTATTAATTGATGTATATGTTTGGCTACGTTATCGTGACGGTGAGTATATTCTTTATTTGCTAGTGCACTGCATCCTCCGGTAATATGGTCTATTGTCTCAGTGGTTTGGTGGCATAATCTACACTTATCAGTTTCTATGGCTTCTTTGAGGATAAATTTTGAGTAATTGCGAGTTTTGATAATTTGGTCTTGTATAGCTATTAAGAACCCTTCTGTTTCACTATAAATGTTGCCCTTAGTTAACCAACTGAATGACGCGGCTTGAGCGATATGGTCCTGACTTAACTGGTACGGAAATTTACCATGTAGAGCCTTACTTTTCCATTTTTCTATTTTGTTTTCATCATTAATTATTTTATTTTTAGGGTTAAATCTGTCATTATTTAACTGTAGCGGTGTTCCAGAATGAGGTAAATTTACAATGGCTTTATGAAGTGGGCTTGTGTTAGCTTTTGTCTTGAAATAATTTCGGAGGTTATCTATTTGGGTGTAATGTAGATTTTTTATGTCTATAAAACCACGCCCTCCCTGCTTCCTCTTTATTGTAAATCTTTCAACTGCTGAATGGATGTGGTGAATATTGTGTTTGTAACAAGCGGTTCGGGTTGCGGTGTTGAGGGTTTCCAAATCAGTGTCAGACCACCTGATAATTCCAAATGAATACGTTAATATAGGGATCGCATAGGTATTTACAGCTTTAATTTTGTTTTGACCTGACAATTGCGTTTTTAAAATTTTATCTAGTCTCTGTTTGTATTTATTTTTTAATGTATTTTTTATTTCTTTATGATCTATAGCTGTATTTTGTATATAACTATTATTATTATTATTATTAAATCCGTATCTACCGTTTACTTCAGCCGTGCAATACAAAGAGATCCAACGCTCGGAAAATCTCGTCCTGACTTAGGACCTACACTTGTCCGACTGGTTTGCCCTTCTCCGTAATCCGTAATCACTGATATTGTCTTTCGCTAAAATTAGTCCCATTGTGTTTTCAATCGAACACGACGGTACAGTTTTTGGGACGAGTCGGGTACCGATTGAAAGTAAATGACTCGCATACGATTATCAAAATTCTCGTTCGTTTGTTAGTCCAGTTGCATCGTCCAGTTGAATGGTTGTAAAGGTAGGCATTCACGAGCGATCCATATGGCTCTCGCGCCATTGGCTCGATACTCGATGTCGCGCCGAGCCAAATTCATGGCATTCACGAACACGCCAGCGAGCCGTTCCATTTGATCATTTTGAGTGTAGGCGTCGACAGCACCGGACTTCTTGTCCAGCGGCTAAACGCAAATTAAAATCAAAATGGCGTCTTTGGCTCGCGAGTAACACCATTCACGAACGAGCGAGCCGTATGGCACGACGGCTCAGACCGACCGGACCGTTGGTTTTCTGCATTCACGAGCCCGCCGCCTGCGTATACGCGCCACGCCAATTGGCTCGGCGCGATGGATTTGGAGTTTGGACCGACAGTGTTTTCACATTCATGGACGAATTTTGGATCGACAGCGTGCCAAATAGATCGATGGATCGCTCGTGTTTTAATCTTTGTGTCCTTGCGAGCTGCTACTTTTTAACTTAAGTATTCAAAGTTGACCTTTATTCCTTAGACGAAAAGATACACGTTTCATTGTAAGAGTTCGAATGTCAGGTTGCACCGTGCTGCACAAGCGCATGTGAAGGTTATGACAGATGTCATTATATGAAAAGTGTATCTTTTGTGTAATGAATAAAGCTCAATTTTGAATAGCTAGCCTAATAATACAGCGCCGCGTAGCTTCGCATATCGTCGCGGTGTGAACTGGCCCCTAAAACTATTGACAGAAAATAAATAGTTAGTTAAAAAAACCGGCCAAGTGCGAGTCGGACTCGCGCACCGAGGGCTCCGTAGAAACCTGTAGTGATTTTGTTACAGATTAAAGGTATTATAGACCTGAGTATTTGATATGAATTTCAATTTAATACCTCTACGCGTTCATGAGGAAGTAAGTTTAAAATTATTAAAAAAAAATATTATATGATGCAACTAAAAATTTACGGCTTTCGTAATTTTTCCTGTATCTGTGCTATAAAACGTTGCTTCGTACCAAATTTCAAGATTCTGAGTTCACGGGAAGTACACTGTATGTTTTGATTCCCTTGCGAGTGTCGAAAATTTGCGGAAATATGCGGCATAAACGGCTGTATCTTTTGATTGCGTTGGCTTAGAAGTTTGATTTTTTCACAGCTCCAAGGGACAGGAGACCTGAGTATTTGATATAAATTCCAGCACCACGCGTTCCTAAGAAAAAGGGTCTTGACAGACAGACGGACGGACAACAAAGTGATCCTATAAGGGTTCCGTTTTTTCCTTTCGAAGTACGGAACCCTAAAAAGTAACATGTCTTGCATTATTATTATGCAATTACGTATCGTCGGAAAATGCAAAGCGCTCATTAGAAAACGCATTTAAAAGTAAAAGCGGGTGCGTATGAAGAGCATTAGTATCGAAAGTAGGGTCATTGCGTCGGTTTGCGGCCCTGCGTTAGTAAGCGACCATTTGACGGTGTCACAGCGAAAATACTATGCTAATAAGAATACTGACTCTTTTTTATAGTAACATATTATGTGATTAAGACAAGGATGACTTTAGTAACCCTAATGCGTATTTGAAATATCGGTCAATTTTACTTAACAATCGAAAAATCGCATCTAGTTTTGCACTAATTTTCGCAAGGCCGCGCACGCGTCGGATTTTACAGAAAAAATAGTGGACAGTGGTGCGTTTGAAAGTAAGTATTACCCAGTCTTCATTACATTATGTACTTGGTGAATATTTTAACATGATACGGGAGCTTAGTTAAACATATTATTACATTGTTTAATGTAAAAAAAACACTACGTTCTTAAAAAACTAGGTGGTCGCAAACTGAATAATGAAAATCAGTAAAGTTTTATTTTGCGGCCGGGTGGCCGGATAACTAGCATAACAGTTGAAAGGAACTTTTGTTTTTTTTTATGGCCCGACTGATAGAGTTCAAAGTTTGAGACTTTATTTTGCTTTTAATTTGGGATTATAACGTAGGTTTTAGTTTACGACCATTAATATCACTTTATTTAACTAACCAATCCATTCAAAATATGAATGTGGTCGCAAATTAATATCGACACATTTTTGTTGCTAATTTGCGGCCGTCATATAAATGTATGGAGATTACACGGCCGTAAACTGAATTATTTTTTATTCGTGAGGCGATAGACGACCATTTACTCATAATCGTTAAAAATATCTTTTTTTTTATATATTATATATTTTATAATATATAAAAAAAAATATTATATATTTTATAATTTTGTTTGAAAGCTGACACGATCAAGAGTGTTTTAGCTATAATTCATCATCGTCAGCTCACTTTGCTCACTCTCACTTGACGATTCGGGAGTTACATACATTTTTATTAATTTTGATTGTTTACAGATGCCTTTCTTAAAAGAAGAAATCTGTCAAATATCGACCTGAAGATATAGAACGAGCGTTAGAGAAATTAGGGACGATATGAAAGGTATCAGGGAGACTTGCAGAAAATACTGAATACCCAGATACCCAGTAGGTAGGAGACACGATGTGCTACAAGCTAGGGGGCCAGAGCCATATTTAGGAGAAAAAAGGGAGTGGAGGTCATCCACTCCTGCTGAACTTATACCCGATCCTATAAACATTAAACTGAATACTGCGTCTCCCCAAACACAAATCACGTCTGCAACTGAAACAAGTATGCTCACTTTACAGCAGTGGCGTGGGGTTCCTATAACTCCATTCCTACCGGCTTCACTTACCACTTAGATACCTTTTGAAGACCCTCATCCAAATCCCTACTATACAGACTGCTCTACAGCCAGGAAAAACAAAAGCTGTTAGTACTGCAATGACCTTAAAATCAAAAGCTTTTACGGATAACGTGTTTGCCAAAAAATTATATAAACCCCGACCTTCTGGGAAGTCAAAAAATCATCCAAGATCTACTTTTCCTCCCTATATATCAAGTCAAAATTGGCGAGATCATTATAAAAAAAAAGAAGAGGCTAAATTAGAAAAAGAAAGAGTAAAACACGAGAAAAAAGCTGCCGCAAAACGCAAAAAATTAGGAATCAAAGAAAAAGAAACAAGAAACTCATAGAGGAAAGAAAAGAAAAATTTCTATTAAAAAAAAATATAACAAAGAATGAGACAGAAACAGAGAGAGGAAAAGGATTGGAAGTATATTTAAAAACTTAGTTTGAGAAATACACACATTATCTTGAATTGTGTTGAAAATGTGTGTTCCAGAGTTGGCACCGGTCTTAACGCGTCTTTTTCGGTTCTTCTACTCTTATGGCACAGTCCCGGCATCTTGGAAGACAGCTTTTGTGCACCCGATCCCTAAAAAAGGTGATCGCTCCAATCCTTCCAGCTACGGACCAATCGCTATAACCTCTCTCTTCTCGAAGATAATGGAGTCCATTACTAATAGCCAGCTCCTTCGATACTTAGACGTTCAGCAGTTGCTAAGTGACAAACATTACGGGTTCCGTAAAGGTCGATGGGCTGGTGATCTGCTGACGTACTTAACTCATCGTCGGGCACAGGCGATCGAGTCTAAGGGAGAAGCATTGGCTATAAGTTTGGCCTTTGATCGGGTTTGGCACAAAGCGCTTCTTTCGAAGCTTCCTTCCTATGGGCTCCCCGAAAAATTATGCATGTGGGTCACGAGTTTCTCAGAGACAGAAACATAAGGGTCATAGTCGACGGTGAATGCTCGGATATTCTGTATGTTCATGCTGGTGTCCCACAAGATTGTGTGCTATCGCCTACCCTGTTCACACTGCATATCAATGATATGTTACAAACCAATGGCATTCATTGCTATGCAGATGACAGTACGGGTAATGCCTTATATACCGGCCGCCCGAACATCTCTCGGCAAAACGTCATTGAGAGTCGAAACGAAGTTGTCTTTCAAATTAAGATTTCATTGGAGAAGGTCTCTGAATTCAACCCCTCTAACACACAAGTTTGCGCGTTCACCGCTAAAAAGTTACCGATGGTCGTATGTCCTCGTTTTGAAAGCATACCCATAACTGTCTCCTCCAACATTGGAATACTTGGCGTTAGCATATCGAGCGAGGTCCAGTTCCGATATCATCTGGAGGGCAAGGCCAAGTTAGCCTCCAAGAAGCTTGGTGTTCTGAACAGGTAAAAGCAGTATTTCAGTCCGGTCCACGCCTACAACTCTATAAGGCGCAGGTTCGGCCTCACATGGAATACTGTTCTCATCTCTGGGCAGGGGTGCCAAAGTACCAGCTTCTCCTCTGGATCGTATCCAACGAAGGGCCGCTCGTATTGTCGACTGCCATAGTATTTCAAACGGGCTTGACTCCTTTTTGTTTAAGTAGATAGTTAATATATTTATGTAATTAATCTATAAAATACTAATTATGAAAGAGTAAAGACAGTTAAGTTTGTGACTATTATTTGATTAAATAAAGTTCCTATTATTTTTATACAAAAAGTAGTTTTTTTTTTGTAAAGTATTCTATCTTGTGGTGGTCGCAAACTAGCAAACGAGTGGTCGCAAACCAAAAAAAGTGGTCGTAAACTAACAAATTACCTATTTTTTCATATTTAATTAAATAAAAAATTAACCACTGATGCTCCCACTTAATAATTTTTGAGTTATAAAACTTAATTATATTAGCAACGATTCTACTAAAAAAAATCTTTATAAATCGTTAATTTTTTATAAAAATTCTCATCTTAAAGTTGTAGGCCTCGCTAATCGGTCGCAAACTGGCGAAACGACCCTACGATCTAGTTTCGGTATCTGCCCGGCGCGGCGCCCGCATGTGCGTTACGTAATATGCTAATAGTTTGTGCCGTGTTATGAGAACCAAAACGCGGAACAGATGACCGTACGGTATTGCTATAATACTGCTGGTATACTGAAAACAACACTTTCGCCGTACAGCCTCTAAGACACTAGCGCTTTCTATACGCGGTTACATAGATTGTATATGTAGGTACTTATATCTAATGTCTCGCTGTAAATGCATTTTCCTCCGTGTAAAGACTATCGAGGAGAGTCTATTCACGACCGAAGGCAGGCCCACCGCTAGCTGTTTCGTCGCCCGCGTGCAATACCGATTATGCCGCCCTACGATTACTTAATTACTATGAGTTTTGTCAAAAAAAGGTGATGAGTCGCTCGATTTGTCGCCCCATGGGCGTGCCGCCCTTGTGCGGTGCACGCTTTGCACGCCCGCTTACGGCGGCCCTGCCGAAGAGTTAAAAGGACGTTGGGATTTTTACTATGGAACAATTACCTATGACGGCGACCAAAGATAAAATTAAGTTAGATAAATTTTAACTCACTTCAACGAATATTCAAATAAAATATTGTTAGTTAGTAAATAGATTAATAATAATTTGTGATTATCTCCACTTTTCTCCATGGATCAGAATTAAAATAATTACGAGAAATGAAATGTGAATAAAAAATTGCTACCGTATTTTTAAAATTACCCAATGTCTTTTTTTTCATATTAATGTAAGGAGAAAACAGCATATTGCTGCGAAAAAAACACATCATCATGCAGTTATTGGCACTGTAGTATTTTAGATAAAAAAAGGTTACATTTTAATTGCTGACAGTGACAACAATCGGTTTGTTTACCTTGCATGTTATCAGCTAACATACATATGTGGAAAGTACACTGTCGCAAGGCACTGTCTTATCAGTAGAACTAGAACTAAATAAACGCCTTCAATGTCTATTGCCTAGATAGCCTTGCTGACAGTGGAAACACTACAAAATATAAGGACATATTACTATTATAAATATGAAACTATGTATGGATGTAATTAAGCTGCGACTTCTTGACTGTTCAGGATTCTTCTTACTTTATAGTGGAGTTATAAATTTTACGACAAATAGGATATTCTTCTTAATTTCTTCTTAATAGGATGGATATATACATAGACATGCGATGCTCTTTACAATATAATAACATGCAACAGGATGGATGTTTGTGATACCCTCACGCAAAAACTACTGAACTGATTTTAATGAAATTTGTATTAGTAGTAGTTTAGGCTTTGGAATTTAGATTAACATATAGGCTACATTTTGTCGCGGCCAAATTTACGGTTCCCACAGGATTTCCTTTGGCGCGCACGAAGAGTAACAAATATTATCTATACGTATAACAAACTTTAACGTTTATAATATTCGTAAGATTATTATAAAAATAATGATTAGTCTAATTAACAAAAGCCAATTTCTTCAATGTAAGTAATTTAAAAAAAGGAAGAAGTTTTAGTTAAGCTCTAAGTTTAGTTTAGTTTCGTTTAGTTTAGTTTCAACAACTTTGCAGTTCATTACTGATCTTACTTCAATGATTATCCGGTGCTATATGTCCTAAGAATGCGAGAACTACGTGTCGCGTCCTATATGTTATCTGTACCGAGTTACTGACTACCGAGCCGTTTGACACGCTCTCTTTGCCATACTTTTTCACTCATCACTATGTATTCGCCGTATATTTCGTTACAATGTTAAAATTACACTTTTACTACCCAAATATACATAAAATTTAATTTCCTTTTTATGTAGATGCAGACATAAAAATAAAAGTTTTATATTTTCTTGTTTTTATGCCCGACTTCAAGTAGGTACATACGTTCTTTTTTTGTGATTATTCAACACTTTAAATGTTGCATTACGAGGAGGAAACTTACGTTTTGCCGGCATGCAATTACTATCAAAATCAAATAGCATTAATAGATTTTTGTACCTTTTTTGCCCTGTACCTGAGAATTGGCCCATTGCACAAACTAGCGGATATGTACACAATAATACCACAATATGATATACATTTTATCAGTAAGAACTTAAGGGTAGTCTAGCGGGCCAGGGATCTCAGTCCATTAGGCTAGGTCGCAACTCGCAAGTCGCAAGGCAATTTTGCCAACAAAAATGACAAGTCGATATTTTGTAAAGCGACTCGCCGCGACGCACGGCGAAAATCGACTCATTTACTCTGCCCAGTTAGGCACTAACTGCCCCGGTTAGGTGTTAGATATGCCTGGCCTGTTTAGCAATCGGGACGCGTGTGACATGGCTAATTGCCTCTCAGTTCTCTCACATAGAGGCTTGTGTAATTCAAACTGCAAAATTCTGCTTTGGGCGCAAAAAATGTTTACTTGTGATGTTATAATTAAGAGTGCAGTTCGATTATCAGCTATGATTTATTACCTGACTGCCCAAAATGAGGGTTAGTTTTTACTGTATATTTATGTATTTGTATACCAATTTGGCTATATTATTATAAAAATAGTCGAAAATATGCGTTTCAATAATTTTAATTTATCAAATTCCGCTGCGTATTCGGAACCGCCCGGCGCCCGCGCGAACTTATCTCTTTAACCATTCGTCAAAATTATGTTATTGTGATTATGTGCAGTTAAACTATTAAAAAGAAAAATATTATGTTTTAAACACTTGAGACGATAAATTAGCTTATTTTAAAAGGAATTAACAATTATTTATAACGTATGTAATTCTTTTTTTATATACATATATAAAAATCCACTTTTTGTGACTTAATATAAAAGTTAGAGTTAGATAATATAAGAGTAAAGTTAGAGTAAGCTGCCGCTGCCAGTGACATTTTTGCAGTCACTAAGTATAAACTCTATAAAGCTCTAAAATTTTTCTCTAGAAATCAATCATACATCTCTCATCCTTATCATGTTAGTGAACTTAGCAGATCATTGTCCAGCAGATCAAAAATAAATGTGAGTTCTTATCGCATGCAGCTGAGTTCTACAGTTCCTGATACTTTTTAGAAATAGTTCCGGCGTTTTTACCTTAAAATAACCTAACCAAGAGCATGTCAGGACATGTCTAAGGAGGGTTCCGTAAACTATTAAGTTTACGGAACTTAATAGTTCACGAAATTAATAATAATATTATTATGTAATATCATGTACCTATTATTTCTTTATTATTTTGAATGTTGATTAATAATCAAAATATATAGTGAATACTGAACATACTACCAGATGTTCATTAAGATTAATTTTTATTCGATTTCGATGATATTAAATATTTTAACGAGTTTTTATTAATTTTAATATTAGCTAATTCACTTAATATTTGATTAATATTTGAGCATATTTAAGCCTTAGACGATATCTCATATCACCTATCTCAATGTATAAAGAATACAACCAGATACTTATTACTTATACAATATATCAGTAAGGTTTTCGATAGCGTGATACAGAATTTAAATCCAATAACACAGCGACATCTAGTATTATTTTTCAAAAACAATCGACGATTTAAACAGACTAGCGAGTAGCGCCATATTGTTTTCGTAGGTAAGTAGGTATTAAATTATAATAAAAAACAATAATACTATGGTAATTAATAATACATATTAATGTGTTTTCAGTGTTATTAAGTTATTGTAATAATTGGTAAAAGAGGCACATATTCGTAAAATTATTTATTAATTAAAATTTTACATGTGTTTCAAAACTTAGCTCTAATTCTGGTAAAGAAACATAAATTCGTAACAATCTATATAATTATTGCAGCTCAGTTAATCACAGTGTTTGTCCTTGAATGTAGGTTCAAACCCGACAGCGTGTTTTAGTTATTATTAATTCGTTTTTTTTATTAATTATTAGTTTCAGTTTGTTTTTTTAAATTATGCAACCAATTTTGAAACTTTATTTTAAATAATCATTTCACATTATGTACAATTATTCTTATTTTGCTTTATGTTAATTTGTTTTTCTATAATTGCTCTAGAAATAGAAATTATGACGCGATTTCGTTCAAAATAGTTTTCCTCTTTAGGAAAAGTTTTTAGCATGATCTATCAGCATGGAAATTTGCAAGTTTCTATTTCCTATAGTTTAAAAATGCTAGGGGGGGGACCAACTTACAAACTACTTTGGAGGCCGATTACTCGAAAATGGTCAACTTTATAAAAAAGTAACGTATGAAACCTTGCCTTTATTTTAAAAGACCTATTCTATGATACCCCACACGATGGGTTAGAGTGAAAAAATATTTTTCATCCCCGCTTCACATGTATGGAGAGCCACCCCTAAAATATAAAATTATTATTTTTTTATGATCCCGAAACCATGATTTATACACAATCTATAACTACACCAAATCTCATCAACTTATATTCATAATTACAGGAGCTAGAGGCGCGGACAGACAGACAGACAGACAGACGGACAGAGCGAAACTATAAGGGTTCCTTAAGTATTACGGAACCCTAAAAAGACAATTGACAAAATGATCTGCCAACTTCCCGCAGCAGATCATTTTATATAGCAGATCAGGAATAAAAGTGAGTTCTTATCGCATGCGAATGAGTTATACGGTTCCTGTGTGCTGAGTGTGAGTCCCACAAATTTTTTCGATTACTTTACGATTGTAAATCGAGTTAGCGCAAATCGAATCGAAAATTTAAAAGCTAACGAGTGCGAGTCATTATCCAATCTAACTAATCGAACGCGTTTCCTCACCGAGAGTACGCTTTATTATTTTTGTTATATTGGTAGCACGACTTCACTGTGAGATTAACCGTCCAAATTGAATGTCATTTTTACTGTATTATTTTGTTAAGAAGCTGCTGTCATCAAGATTGTGACGGGTTATATCAAGTGTTATTGTTTGTGACACTGACGTAAGTCGCCAAAATTTTGAATTTTATTTGCAAAGCATGTTATACAATTTTACATTTCGTTTATAATAAATTGTATTTAAACTTAAAAATGATGAAAACAAGTTTTTCTCAGTTTGATACTATAATAACATTCATGGAACAGTAAGTGTGACAATAGGTAAATAATAATTTCCAATAAAGGATCGAAAGATGTACGAGCTCTTGCTTCGTGTTTTGCAATAAAATTGCGGTCGTCTTGAGATTGAGCAGCCGCAAACATCCTCCACGCGAAAAAAACGTCCTGCCATAGCAAATTAATTGCTAAAATGTTCTTTTATAAATGCTTTTACCGCAATTCACTACCTAGTCGCTGAGAAATTGGAAGTGAGCGCGGGGTGACAACTTTTCGACGTCGTTAACACAAATTTACTATTCGAATGTCAAAATGTGCAACTGGCACTCGCAAGACTTTTGAAACAACCAATCAAAGCGCTGAAACACCCACATTCGAACGTGAGTGTGAGACGACGCTCAATTAGTTAAAATCCACAAAACTCACACTGGCTAATTATGTTTCCTATTTTTGCCACTAGGGGCGTTGTTTCGATACCATACAAATTGTAGTTTACTTTTTCATGTCGAGTAGTGATAAAAACTCGCACTAAGCACACTGATACTTTTCAAGAATAGTTCTGTTCTCACGTCCATGATGCCAAATGCCAGCGGATCATGTCAGAACGTTTGACAAGTCGAAAAATATAATTTTTATTGTTTCGAACGATTCTTAAGAGCTAAAACTCTTGGGTTTTCCACAGATCCGTATGAGAACTGCAACCATGGACGAGATTTGGGTCCTGAGCTCGTGTGTGAATGCCCGCAAATCACGTTAGAACGGCAGAAAAGTAAAAAAATACAATTTTCGCCATTTCAAATAATTGTGAGAGGCTGGAACTCGTTTGTTTTTTACAGATTCGTATAGGAAGTGTGACCTGGAATCTGAATAGAGTCCAGAACTCACGTTCGAGTGCCAGCAGATCATGCCAGAAAGACCAAAAAATAAAATATTATCAATTTCATCATTTCAAATGATTGTGGAGGGCTAGAATTCTTCCATTTCCCACAGATCCGCATTGGAACTTTAATTTAAAACTCGATTTGAGACCAGAACTCACGTTTAAATGCCAGCAGATCACGGTACAACAGCTCATAAGTAGGAAAATACTATCTTGGTCGTTTTAAATTATTGTGAAAGGCTAGAACTCTTCCGGTTCTCGAAGATCTGCATCAGAACTGCAATCTAAAACTGGATTTGAGTCCAGAACTCACGTTTAAATGCCAGCACATCACGTTACACCGGTCGAAAAGTAGGAAAATATAACTTTTGTCGTTTCAAATTAATGTGCAAGGCTAGAACTCTTTCGTTTTTTACAGAACCGTATGAAAACCAATATCGAGAACTCGATACAAGTCCAGAACTCATGTTGAAATGCCAGCAGATCACGGTACAATAGCTCATAAGTATGTAATAATCCTTATCGAACGTTTATTCTCCCATTTATTAATTATTATGCAAATAACCACGGAAAAGTATTTAAATTTTTCGAGTTTATATAATATAGCATGTCACAAATAATGTGGCCTTCTATTGGTAAAAAAAATCGGTTTAGTACATCCAGTACCCCAAGCAGGAACATTTTGCGGAATCGTTAGGTGTACGTAAACTAGATATATGAGGAATATTGTATGAAAATTTTAGTTACTTTTACGTCCGCTAGAGGCGCTTTCATGGTTTTCATACTATATTTCTCGCTTACGTACACGTAACGATACCGCAAAATGTTCCTGCTTGGGGTACAGATCGCAATTAAACGTGTATCTTGTGCAGGAATAAAGTACAAATTTGAATCGCTGTCGTAAAAAAGACGCGTCGCGTCACACTCGCGTATCGTCTCGGTGTTTGTTTGTTTGAACGCGCTAATCTCAGGAACTACTGGTTGGAATTGAAAAATTATTTTTGTGTTGGATAGTCCATTTATCGAGGAAGGCTAAAGGCTATATTACATAGCGCTGCTAAGGCTAAAGGACCTAATAATAACAACGCGAAGCATTTTCAATTTATACTAATATTATAAAGCTAAAGAGTTTGTTTGTTTGAACGCGCTAATTTCAGGAACTACTGCTTCGAATTAAAAAAATATTTTTGTGTTGGATAGTCCATTTATCGAGGAAGGCTTTAAGCTATATAACGTTACGCTGCGACCAATAGGAGCGAAGCATCAGTGAAAAATGTTGCAAAAACGGGGAAAATTATTCATATTTGAGGGCTTTCGTTGCGTGCGCTGCGTAGGTAAACCTAAAAAATATGTATGAAGGAATCTTTCCTCTTTAAATGATCTAAAAAAATGTCTTTTAAGATTAACTCAACTATAACCTTTTTTATGGTAATCAAATTTGGTCGAAATTAATGCACCATTAGGTACGCCATCAGTTGACGCGGACGAAGTCGCGGGCAACAGCTATTTACTTATACCGATACGTGCAAAACACGGTTAGTGTGTACTGTGTTTAGTGGTATGCAGATAGGCAAATATCGCGGCGTCATTGAGAAATGCGGTCAAAGGCGTGTATTTCGAGATAAAACTATTACCGACGAGCGAAACTTGTTCTGGGAGCTGCTAACGGGGGACATGTTATAACGTATTGTTGATGAGTTATGACGTCATAGCATGTATGCAGCATAACTTAGGCCTTTGCATCCGTTAATGGATGATTTATACAGTATTCTCCGAGCGAAGTAACCACTCTTGAAATACTGTAGTGCCTGGGACAGTTGGTTTTTAAATGTCGTATGGTTTCCCAAGCACATACGGCATTCTCACAACACAGTCAGCCTAGTCCAGAGGAATGAACTGGTCAATACGTCTGGGGCCAACTATGTGCGAGTTTCCTCACGATGTTTTCCTTCACCGTTAGAGCGTCCGCATAATGTACTTGAGATCTGAAAAAGTCTCATTGGTACACGCCTCAACCTGGGATTCGAACCTGCAATCTCTCGAGTGCGAAACAAACGATCTACCGACTAAGCTACGGAGCTATGCAGCATAATCATTATATTGATACGTGAAGCCAATTTTTCAGTTTTACGAGTTTACAGTTTTACGAGAATTGTGCGTACCTACGGATTACAAAGAAATTTGGCACGACTAAGTTTATGCTGAGGAAGGCGGGCGAAAAGCTTAAATTTCTTTGAATATTGCTTAAAAATAGGTACATGAAATTAATAAAAATATCAGCAACACACACTACCTCACTCATACTAGCATTTTTGTATAAATTACAATTGTTAATGAGTGTCAAATTTCTTTGTTAATGAGTGTCAATGATCGTGATTAGTGCGCGAGGATAAGACAGATTGCCGACTTCCATGGCTCAGTGGTAGAGCGCGTCGCGTCGCGGTGCTCTAGACGAAGGTCGCAAGGTTTGGATCCCGCCAAAAGAATTAAATAATTTTCCGTTGTCTGGTACCCGTTACACATGTTCTTCGAGAACGCTAAATTTGACGTTGAGACCGAGACCAGAACGACGTGGTGTGGAAGAGTCAAAAGAAAGTTTGTTTAATCCAAAAGTGCACGCCTAATAAATTATTTTTCATATATCTAAGAGGCAAAAAACCCTACAAAAAATTTGAAACTTAAAAATAAAAAATACTTATTCATAATGGTCGAATTTCGAACACAGGGCTAGAGGTCTATTATTAGTAACTGGCTAAATATCTGTTTTCTGAAGAAACGTCTTCAAGTTCTATATGGCCTACTTAGGCCTTTACATCCATTAATGGATGATTTATACAGTATTCTCCGAGCGAAGTAACCACTATTGAAATACTGTAGTGCCTGGGACAGTTGGTTTTTAAATGTCGTATGGTTGCCCAAGCACATACGGCATTCTCAGAACATAGTCAGCCTAGTCCAGAGGAATGAACTGGTCAATACGTCTGGGGCCAACTATGTGCGGGTTTCCTCACAATGTTTTCCTTCACCGTTAGAGCGACCGTATAATGTACTTGAGATCTGAAAAAGTCTCATTGGTACACGCCTCAACCTGGGAGTCGAACCTGCACTCTCTCGATTGCGAAACAAACGGTCTACCCACTAGGCCACGGAGCTATGCAGCATAATCATTATATTAATACGTGAAGCCAAAATTTCAGTTTTACGAGTTTACAGTTTTACGAGTTTACAGTTTTACGAGAATTGTGCGTACGGATTACAAAGAAATTTGGCACGACTTAAGTTTATGCTGAGGAAGGCGGGCGAAAAGCTTAAATTTCTTCAAATAATGTTAAGAAATAGGTACTTACATGAAATTAATGAAAACATCAGCAACACACACATATCTCACTCATACTAGCATTTTTGTATTTAAAATTACAATTATTGTCAAGAGTGTCAATTTTCTTTCTAATGCCATAAATAACATTTACATATTTTTATGGCGTATCTACGAGGCAAAAGAAACCTAAAAAAGTTAAAACTTAAAAATAAAAATTCTCATTATTTATGGTCGAATTACGAACACAGGTCGACCTCTAGTATTAGTTATTAGTTAAATATATATTTTCTGAAGAAAGATCTTCAAGTTCTATATGGCCTAGCATATCACAAATTAAAGTTAAACAAAATGTTTATATTCCATATCCCACCAAAAACATTCTGTAAAAAACTAGCCAAGTCTCGATAGAGCTGCTTGTTTATCTCTAAAAAGTAGTGAAATCTAGACAAAGTCGTGCCAAGTCTAAGGTTCCTTACTGCGATTTCTTTATTATTATAGTTAATGTTGTGTGACTTGGCCGTTGAAGGGTACACAATGGTACAAAAGGGGCTCCATGACACCATTGCTCCAATACATGTGTTCTACAATCAACAACAGCCTAAAATGAGACACTACTCACTAGCGTCCAATTACCAATACCAGTATGGGCTATTATCTCGCTTAAAAAACATAGGTAGTTACAACAGATATACATTACGTGTAAACAAAATTGACTTGTACCCACTTGTAACGTATAAAGAATGTTCAACGGCCAAGTCACACAACATTAACTATAATAATAAAGAAATCGCAGTAAGGAACCTTAGACTTGGCACGACTTTGTCTAGATTTCACTACTTTTTAGAGATAAACAAGCAGCTCTATCGAGACTTGGCTAGTTTTTTACAGAATGTTTTGGTGGGATTTCACTTCTTTTTGTAGAAACGTGGGCATATTGATTTATTTTACTAGATTTCAGTGTAATTTGTTTATTTAATTTGTGTAATGATCGAGTACAATAAAGTTAATCGTTCGACTATTTCTTCTTGTAAACTTGTAAATATACGTATAAAAGCCAGTCTAGTCTTATCCAGAGTTTTCCTTTAATTTTATTTATATGCGTATCAAAAGCAGAAAGGGAGGCATTCGCCCAGCAGTGGAATGCTACGGACTAGATTAAATTAGAAGATGTGTCCCACTTCGCTAGGTTTTTGAAATGACAGTCGATTTTTTTATGTACCAATAGTAGAAGGGGGGCATTACCATATCTCTAATCAGCTGAAACCAGCTGAGGATTCTTCATCAGATACTTCAGACCTTCGATTTTTGACATCAAATGAAGCGGCCCACCACCATGTTGAATATTTTTTGTAAAGGCGGTATGTCGATCTCTAATAGTTTGGTTGGGCTCTTGTGTTTTCTAATCAGGGTCACCAGGTACTCCAGATGTTCGATTATCCTAGTTTTTATAGTTTTCCCTTTATGTGGCCATTAAACCCTAACTCTGTACCAAATTTCAGCTCTCTGAGTTCATGAGAAGTACTAGTTCTATTCTGATGATCATGGGTGAGTGACTGAGTGAGTGTCATAAATTCAAAACTTTGCTTTCGCTTAACTTCGGAACTAAATGACCTACAGACTTAAAATTTTGGATTTTAAGTATGTGATTATAGCTTACTAGATGATGAAAATTTCTGCGTTCTGGTCTTATCCAGAGCTCCTGAAATAGGGGCCTGAAAATGCGGCGAAATGGTTCCAGTAAAGAATGGTACGACAGTGTTTGCTTCGCGCTCGACTTGGCGGGGGCACTGCCGTGCCCCCAGATCGACGTTCTGGTCTTATCCAGAGGTTCTCAAATAGGGGCCTGAAAATGCGGCGAAATGGTTCAGTAAATAATGGTACGGCAGTGTTTGCTTCGCGCTCGACTTGGCGGGGGCACTGCAGTGCCCCCAGATCGACGTTCTGGTCTTATCCAGAGGTTCTCAAATAGGGGCCTCAAAATGCGGCGAAATGGTTCCAGTAAAGAATGGTTCGGCAGTGTTTGCTTCGCGCTCGACTTGGCGGGGGCACTGCCGTGCCCCCAGATCGACGTTCTGGTCTTATCCAGAGGTTCTCAAATAGGGGCCTGAAAATGCGGCGAAATGGTTCCAGTAAAGAATGGTACGGCAGTGTTTGCTTCGCGCTCGACTTGGCGGGGGCGCTGCCGTGCCCCCAGATCGATTATCCTAGTTTTTATAGTTTTCCCTTTATGTGGCCATTAAACCCTAACTCTGTACCAAATTTCAGCTCTCTGAGTTTATGGGAAGTACTAGTTCTATTTTGATGATCATGAGTGTATAAGTGAGTGAGTGAGGCCCACTTGCGCCAATCCGAGTTAAAGTTAACCTTGGGTTAAAATATCATGCTTTTTCTTTCACAAATATGAAGAACGAGAGAGATAATATGATTTTTAACCCAGGGTTAACTTTAACCCGGATTGGCGCAAGTGGGCCTTAGTGTCATAAATGCGAAACTTTGCTTTCGCTTAACTTCGGAACTAAATGACCTACAGACTTGAAATTTTGGATTTTAAGTATGTGATTATAGCTTACTGGATGACGAAAATTTCTGCGTTCTGGTCTTATCCAGAGGTTCTCAAATAGGGGCCTAAAAAGGCGGCGAAATGGTTCCAGTAAAGGATGGTACGGCAGTGTTTGCTTCGCGCTCGACTTGGCGGGGGCACTGCCGTGCCCCCAGATTAACCGACCAAAAATATCACTTTTCAGTAACTATATGGCCTTCAAGTTCTATATGGCCTAGCATATCACAATTTAATGTTAAACAAAATGTTTATATTCCATATTAACATTATTACCAAGCCGGTCGCTGGTAGCCTATCTTATCGCGAGGGTGTGTCTCCCCCACGCACGCTGATGCCCACCTGCCGCGGCAGACGCGACGGTTCGCCGACCACCTGACCACCACCTTGTCGGTTGACGGTCGTGCATCTATTAACTACCGCTTACCACTATTGTTGTTATATTTAGAATCGACTGATTAAGACATTAGGTACTAAGTAAGAAAAGTGTTTAGAAAATCGAATTTAAAGGGCACAAAAAGATCGCCCGCGTAAGTACAGTAACCCACGGGAACCCTTATATGTCCCGCGATAAAAGGCAGCCTATGTCTTTCCCCATGGTCTACTTTTTTTCATATGACACACTTAGGGTTGCCATATTTGGCAAGGTTCGTGTCGGGACGCAATTAGGGTCCATCCACATATTACGTCACACCTGATGGGGGAGGGGGGTGGGGGGTCATACTAAGTGTGACAGTACATGTTAAATACAGGTACAGGGATACTAAAAAGCGTGACATGGGGGGGGGTTTCAAAATGTCGAAATTTTGCGTGACGTAATATGTGGATAGCCCCAAAGAGAAAAAAAAGTATGAAATTCTGTGCAAGTCATATTAAAATTAACCTGACACTGTAAAATTGACTCCACAGTTTCCGGCAGCAGCGATTTCTTTCATGCGCGACGTGTCGCAACCGCGCACTTTGAATTGCTTTGAAAGCGCGATAAAACGGGACGTAATAGTGCTTTGTCGGGACGTCGGGACAGAAGGCCTAATAACGGTGACAGTCCCGATATATCGGGACGAATGGCAACCCTAGACACACTGCACGTGCGCTGTGCGGTGCAAAATTCAAGCTCTAACAATGAAACATGTATCTTCTTGGGTAAAAAAAGTTCAATTTTGAATAGCTATCTTCAAAAATGCAGAGCCGCGTCTCGTTTCGGTGTGAATTGACCCTCACTCGTAGACAAGATTTCTAAAAAGTGCCCCGTGTCATCGAAACAAGATGGGCGAAAAATTTTGCGTTTGGTATATTCAGTTGGTCCTCACTCACCAACTCCCTATGTGGACTTAAGCGTATTTAAAAGGATTGCCACGCACTTTTTGTAACTGCTGCATATATATCAATGCAGCGGTAGGTAATGGCATACCATCAAGAAAGTCGTCTGCTTATTTATGAGTTAATAATACCATAAATAAGTGTGACACATTCGTCACAATTTCACCGTCACATCTCGTGTGTCGACGCCATGAGCTCACGGCTCACGGGATTAGCGCACGCGACCGGCGGCGACCGCGCGCCCTTCCGCATTTTTATACATTTCCGCATTTAAATGTTATATGTATGTATAATGTATTATATATTTTCGGAACTATGTCGCCCGTCGCTCAGTGCTCAAAACTGTTGCCTAATATCCCGTACATCGCTACTCGCTGTCAATCTTTTTATGTAGATACTAGCTGATGGCCGCGGCTCCACCCGCGTATGTACAGTAACCTTATTCTTCTAAGTCCTTCCCCATGGTATACTTTATGTCTGTGCCAAATTGTATGATAATCGGAGTGGATACGTGGGATACTTTATTTACGTGAGACTGTAAATAAAGTATCCCACGGGAACCGTACATTTCCCCGCGATAGAAAGTAGCCTATGTCCTTTCTCAGGCTCTAGCTTTTTCCCGCGACTTCGTCCACGTGGAGTTCGGTTTCCAAACAAAATATTAATCCCTTTTTCACCCCCTTAGGGGGCGAATTTTCAAAAATCCTTTTTTAGCGGAAGCCTACGTCATTACAACTATCTGTGTACAAAATTTCATTTTAATCGGTTCAGTAGTTTTGGCGTGAAAGACGGACAAACAGACACACACTTTCCCATTTATAATATTAGTATGGATTATATTACAATCAATCGGTAGATAGGTAGCAGTGGCGTAGGGTTCCTATAACTCCATTCCTATCGGCTTCCCTTGTCACTTACCTTTTGCAAACCTTCATAGAAATCCCTACCTATTATACAGGCTCCGGCTTCCCTATGAACGAGAAGCAGCCTTCGCCACTGATAGGTAGGTAAGTATATCATTTTATTTCTTCATACTGATTTTTTATTGGATTTTACAACAACAATTAACTTGCGGAAAATTGCTAATTAATAATTTGATTATTATTAGTTAATAATAATTTACAATGTACTTCCACAAAGGAACGTTTGATTGAATTAAATTATTAGCTTAATTCTAGTATAGGTATGTTGGAAGATATTGATTGATTAACACAACTTTTGCCGTAAATGTTAGTAACCACACCCTCGTATAACAATTCAACTGAATCAGGGTTTCCCAAACTTTTTTTCACCGAGCACTCATCGGATTATGAATAAGACTTTCACGCCCTTCTGAGTAATTTTAATTTAAAAAACCGCATTTTTATCAATATTTATAACTTTTCTTAATTCCAAAAAAAGAAAACTGTACCTTGTCGAAAATTGTCTAATAACGACTGACGAGTGCGTCAATGAATATTTGTGATAAAATACCGCCTACTCCCTAGGGAGTAAGGGAGGCGCGCCCTACTGGTTGTGAACTCCTGACCTAAAGCAATACGTTGTTTACGTGATACAAACAAACGTGAACGACAACAAACGCTTAACGTGACGTAAACACCACGTGAACTACGTGCCAGCCCACTTGGCTACGACCCTGATATCCACAAATGACTCGCCAGTGAAAATCGTTAAAAGTGAGAGTGAATTTTGATCGCGTTCATTAACATCTACAATTATGATAATGTTATGTTTTCTTTAGGAAAAATGTAGGTAAGTAACTAGAAACTGTTTGAATAATTTCGTAGAATGAACGATTTGTAAGGGGAATTTAGAATATCTAAATATGTAAAAGGCAAACCAGACTGACTCATCTATCAACGCACAGAAGAAACTACTGAACGGATTTTGCTGAAATTTGGCATACAGAATACAGATAACTGTAATGACGTAGGCTTCCGCTAAAAAGGATTTTTGTAAATTCACCCCGTAAGGGGGTGAAAAAGCGATTAAAATTTTGTATGGAAACCGAACTCCACGCGGACAAAGTCGCGGGCAAAAGCTAGTAATAATTATAACTCCCCACACCGATTTCGGTAACGGTGGCCGGTTTCATTGAAACCAATCCAGCTACACAGGAGTTATATTATAGTGTCCATGTGTGTGCGCAATACACAATAGCACTCTCTCTTCCTTTACTCTCGTAGCCCAGTCGGCCGGATGACCAACACGACTGGCGAGAGTTCAGGCGCAGGTCCGAATTCTGACATGCCCAACTGACGCATAGATCATGTTTCTTGCTGGATTGTCTTTCTTGCCGTCAGGTGTCAGGTAATTAGGTGAGAGTGATGAGCTAGCATTATCCTTTAACCATACTTGACGATAGGTATTTTTTGCTGTTACAACGCGAGGATCGAGCCCACGACCTCGGAAGTCAAGAACCAAGCTCTAAACCACTGGACAATTTAAAAGATATTGTCATCATCATCATCATAGCCCACAACTAACATCTCAATCTCTCCACTGTTGGTCGCGTCCATCTTCTCAAAAAAAAATGTTTCCTCACGAAACCTTGCCAAATTGAGCGTCCGTGTCTTAAAGACCTTTAAATTTTATTATAGACGAGGCACTGTCCACACTTAAACTACCCTACTTTTGGGTTGTTTTGGGACAGTCGAGGTTTGATACCTATCTGTCATCTTGACATTTGCATTCAGCAGTATATCAGTCCGCATAATTATAATTGTCAAATCTTCTGAAATCAAGATGGTGTAATTTTTTCTCTCATATAGCCATCCTCCAGTCCGTGTAGAGTGTAGACTATTCTATAACTAGGTACCTACCTAACCTACTGATAAGGTTCTTCATGCCTGTAATTATTAGACGAGACCATAAATCTTTGAATCGTGGAAGACTCAAGGCAGAAACTACAAACAAACTAGGGCATTCCGCACTGCTAAGCTTATCGTAAGCGCCCATTTCCCAGGAGCAAAACCTTAGCGTAACTTACTTGGAAGTTGGAGATTACGTTATTTGTTTTAAATTACTCGGCAAAGCCGTGGGCTGGTTGCATACTTCCATATACTTGCATAATTTTATGGCCCGTCTGCCCAAATTATGTAAAAAATGAGAATGCATGCGACAAAAACCGCAATTCCGAGACGGTAACCCGCGGCGAAAGTATGACGTCACTCGCCTCATCATAACAATGTCGTGAGAGGAATACGTGTCTTACCACAACGGAAATAGTGCTACAATCGTGTGCCATGTTTCCGATCATTGCATATTTGTCGAGGTGTACGGAGCGCCGTGTGTGGCTTGGGAGTATTTTCGCTTGAACACTTTTGTAAGGTGGAGGATTACAAGAGGATATTAATCTTATTATGAGGCTTACGCAAAGAAATGTTGCCCTTTGACTGTGTGCAGGCCAATATATTTTTTTTTGTTTTGAGTAATTTCTTTCGATAAGATCAGAAAAGAGATGTTTGATTTTGGGCCAGTTCTATGTACACTACATAGGTAAATAGGAAAAAAATATGGGAATATCATAAAAATATGAAAAAAATAAATTTGAAGAAGGGTACATGCGTACAAAAATGATTACTTGAAGAGTTTTTTATTGCGAGAACACTATTTTTAGGGCGGCCATGACAGTTGTTTTGACTTGACTTTTGACGTAGTAGTCAGTTTTACGAAGAGACGTCTTGAATGACATACGTCTTTCTTTGACAAAAGTCATGTCATTGACAAAATGACATTCTTTAGTTAATTCTGATCTGATCCGCCATGTTTTATTTTACTTTGTGTTGCTCTCCTTAACGAAGTTAATTTAAATGTACATGGAAACGAAGTGAAATTAAACAAAATAAAGAATAGGAAACGGTTACTATATTATATAGCTATATTTACATATACTGTACATAGGGCTGGCCCAGGCCTCATACATTTCTTGAACATCTCTTATGTTTGATAAATGATAACAGAGTCAAGAACATGGGTAATTCCAACGGAAAACCGACAAAATATGACAAAATATTATCATTATTTATACAAAATTATAGCCCAGACCATTTAGGCTTAAGGCGTTGCTCTCTTTGGCCAGTTTATTAAAATACCATGTCATGTTATGTCACTCCTCATTATGTTAACATGGCATCCGAAAAAAAAAAACAACTTTCTGTAGAAATTATATCGATCATTCCGCGAAGGCCGTGAAAGTAGTATGTAATCATCAGTTACAAAATAACGACTTTTATTGATCCTACAATGATTTGCAAATGTCTTTAACCTTTTACTTTTATTTATGTAACTTTGTGTACCGAATGATTGGCGGATACATAATGTAATTATTAATAAGACTATCTAGTATTTGGTCCTAAAACGGATGTTAAGTGAGGTGCATACGAGTAGGTACATTGTTATTATTATTAATGAAGTAAAACTATTTTACTATTATTTAGCGGCGTTGAGTGAAATTTATAGGTCGCGTCACGCTACGACACGATTTTGGATTTAATACCACCGATATAACGCCATCAGTCGGAAGGCTACTTATACTTATTACGTAACAAGTAATAACCAAACTTTCTAAAATACTTCAATACACAGATGGCGCTAGGTGTAAAAAAAATATTTTTTCTATTCTGTTTTCATGATGTCCTTTAGCGACAGTGAGAGTAATTATTGAGAAACGATTAATGAAATTTCAATTTTAAAGTCTAAATGAACGAACGAAGTTTAACGGCGTTAGCTTTACACCGATAAATTTAACTCAACTAAGGGCCTAGTCAAGATGCATTCGATAATTTCGACGGCGAACTTCGAAATCAAAAATGTATGGGATTTGACATAAGTCATCGTTAAGTGACATGTTGCTTGCGTCACTTTATGCCAAATCCTATCATACATTTAGTTTTCGAACTTCGCCGTCGAAATTATCGAATGTATCTTGACTAGAGGCCCTGTGTAAATTAGGAAAGACCACAGCTATGCGATAGCATAACGACGACTCCCTACTAGTAATATCGCAATGGAGTGCGGCGTCGCGTAGTTCCGCTGCCGTGCAGTGCGTTATTTTTCATACGATTTCATACAAAGAATATTTGGCCGTGTCTCAAACTCAAACTCATTTTTTTTATTTCCATGTAGGTTATAATATAACACTTATAGCATTGTCCTACATGATGCCTACCACCGGTTCGGAAACTAGCCCGGCGAGAAGAACTGGCGTAAGAAACTCGCACGGGGCCACCTTTTACCAAAAAGATGGAAAATTGTTCTTTTAAAATAAAAAATATATAACAATGTTATAACTAAAACTACATAACAAGAGTACAATAGTATAAAGTAGCCGTGCAGGGGGCCACCTCATTCCCAAGGTGTGGTATCATTCATGAAATCATTAAGTTTATAATAAGCTTTACCACACAAACGTTTTTTGACTATCTTTTTAAATTTATTGATTGAAAAATTTTGAACGTTTTCTGGGATCCTATTGTATAGGCGTATACATTGGCCTTTAAACGAATTCTTTACTTTACTGAGTCTAGTCACTGGTACATCAAGCTTATTCTTATTTCGAGTGTTTCTATTGTTTCTATTGTGTCGCGTCGCGTATTAACGCCTAGTCCGATCGCTCCTTTATCGTTACGTGTGTAGCGGCCATTAGTGTGTTCCGATTTCCGAAGATTATAATTCTTCTCTCCACCTGTCAAATATCATGACTGTCGTTACTCGTTAGACGTTAATGGTAAGGTGCGGAAGGAACACGCACTCATTAGTCATTACAACACAATTAATATGGAGAATCGATATAAAAACTGTGCATGTAGCGGATGTAGATACAAATTGGTATAATAACAGTTGCAGTGTTAGCGGATTTATGTCTTACGTAAAATAAAATTAAACACATTTTACTGAGGTAAAATTCACAAAGAATGTCTAATTAATTTATGTAACCTCTGAATTATCAATTAGTTAGAAAGCTGATGATGATGAATTATAGCTAAGAATACTCTCGATCATGTCAGCTTCAAATTAAAAAAAAAAGATCAAAATCGGTTACTTAATACGTTTTAACGTTTGTCAGCTACGATGCCACGGACACACACACGTCAAACTTATAACACCCTTTTTCGTCGGAGGTTAATAATGTGATAGTAATAATGAGACTAAATAATAATGTGATAATAGTAACTAGATGTTGCCCGCGACAACGTGCGCGCAAAAGGAAATATCGAGAGAACCGTACATTTTGCCGCAATAAAAAGTAACATATTACCTTCCCCGTGGTCTATTCTACATCTGTGCCAAATTTCATCAAAATCGGTCCAGTAGTTAAGGAGCCTATTGCAAACAAACATTGCACCTTTTCTCTTTAAAGTTACATCTTCTTACCGCACCGGTTCTTCTCGTCGGGTTAGTTCCCGAACCGGAGATTGGCATCACGAAGACAATTCCGTAAGCGTTGCTTAGTAATCTATATGGAAATAAAACATTTTGATTTTTAATTTTGATTTGTACATTTTTAAATGAACATTTAAGTGATAATTCCAATTCATATTTATTAATAGTGTAGTTTTTGGAGTTGGAACACCCGTAACTTTCATGGTAGATTTTGACCGGCCCCGATAATCTGGGCGGTAAAAGTTTTGTTTTATGTCTGTCGCATTCGGATCGTACAATCCGCCGTATTGAATAACCTATCGCAATAATAATCCGGCTACTGGTCGAAACGTCCGATTTCAAAACGGCCCTGTTCTTGATAACAGCCAGCCGTAATGTAATAAGGCAGATTATACAATCCAACTGCGACATATTATATCCTCAATTAATTAATCTGTAATGTAGGTACATTAAGAGAAAGGTGGGTAAATAGTTGAAATGTTTTTGGAGTGAAATGCTATGTGAAGGCTGGTTATGGGACGAATATTTTTAGTCCGAAAAAAGGTTCAAAATACGTCCAGTCTACAAAGTAAAGTTCCCTATTCACACTATATTTATTATATATCAAACGCGGAGGCTTATACCTTTTAGAAAGTCAATGACAAATTAGAACGAAACCGAAATCCATTCACGACTACAAAACACGCCAGCACAAAGTTTACATGCAGTCATAAATATGTTACACAATGAATGTAATAAGTAATATAGCAGAGCCCATCAGATGTTAAAGAAAGCGGATCGCCATTACAGGGAAAGTCGCGGTATAAATTAAGTAAACAGTAGGTATGTATAGGAGATCGGCGGCGGAGATAATGCGAGATTGAGGTAATGATATCGAATACTATCCCATGAGTACTATGGAAAGTAGCTTAGGAATGGAGGATGGACGGCATATTTATCAGTAATAATAGATTAGGTAGATATTGCTTTATTATTATTTGTGTATCAGTAGCGTGAGGTTCCTATAACTCCATTCCTATCGGCTTCCCTTACCACTTACGTTTTGAAGACCTTCATCCAAATTCTTACATTAATATACAGGCTAGGGCTTCCCTATGAAGGAGTACCGGCCTTCGCCACTGTTGTGTCTACTGTATAGTAGACACTAAACAAATCCTCCAAGGATCTTCAAACACATTTCATATCATTGACGGACGCTGCATAATTTACGTTTGCTTAAATAAAGAAAATTCAATAGAAGATGGTCCATGACAGTAGTCGGCTTGACCAGATACATCAACTGCCCTATTACCTAATATTATGGACTTCAACTGACTTAAATTGTGTTTTAAAAAGTTCGCACGTCAAAATGAAGACCATTCCCAGTTGTCAGTTAAAGTCCACATGTGTAGATAATAGGGCAGCTGATGGAAAAACAATAGGCAAGCGGACTGATTTTTTTTTATTGCATTAATGAATAGTACTCTTAAATATGAGTAACTTCTCAGAAGAAACCGTATATCAAAAGTCAATATTTTCAAAGGTACAGCGATTTGTATACAAAATTTCGCGAGTCTTTACACCAAAAAAAAATTTATTTTTTTTGCGAAATTGGTAAACAAAACCTACATCATTAGTTTACTCACATCATATACAAAAACATTCATTATGGTAAGTATGAACTTAAACGCACAAATATCGAAAAACATTCATTATGGTAAGTATGAACTTAAACGCACAAATATCGGAGATATTTACAAATATATTCCTTGCGGCCATATACTTCATATACTACTTCATACTACTTCATATACAAGTGACGTCATTTTTAGGTCGACTTTAGTATGGAGCGTTTTTAGGAGGCTCGCGAAATTTTTTATACAAATCGCTGTACCTTTGAAAATATTGACTTTTGATATACGGTTTCTTCTGAGAAGTTACTCATATTAAGGAGTACTATTCATTTATGCAATAAAAAAAATTGTCCGATTGCCTATTAGCATCAGCTATGACATAATAACACAAGAAAAGACTTAAATGCGCTACCGGCATTTCAGCAGCCCTACTACACACTACCTCTAACAACAGATGAGCCAGTCATGTGACGGATAAGAACCTCAATTCTCGTATTTAAAGTAGACAATTTAAAGTCAATATTACTTTGTTTGGATTGAAAGTGTAATGACATGTTACCGTGAACGGATTTTATGACGTTTCGACCAATCAGAGCGCGTTTCACATTGGTTTAACGTTCATAAAAACACCGTTTGGGAGTATAAGCGTATCGAGACTTGATTGTAATTGTATTAATGCAGGTTTTATTTAGCAGAATTGCCCCTCTGATCATATGATTATGGATGTATTTATTATATAGGATTTGAAACAAACTTGACCAAAATGGAAACACCGAGCCAATGGCTGCTCAGTTCTCACTTTCAACAGAACATGTGTGCTCATGAGTTGTAAGTTGTAACTTGTGAGTATTTCCGAACCTACGCTCGTGGCCTTGAAGAGCAGAGTCTCTTTTAAAGTTTAAAAATACAACAATAAGTGTGACACAGATATTGTACGTTGACCTTGCAAAGCAAAATCAGTTTGTTAGATACGTCATAGAAATTGGACCACTTCTATTCGGAATCTTTGGAGTCATTTGAGGAATTTATAATTATTGAACACAAAAGTCTCTATAAACGTCCTTATCACTTGCCAAGCGATCTGCACCAACGGACCTGTACGGGTAAAAAAAGGCAAAAAACTTATGCCTAAGGATATTTTACTATTCAGGATCAATTATCCACAGTGACCAAAGACAAAATTAGGTTAGATGGAAGCGTAATTTCATTTGGATTACATAGGTCGTATATCTGAAGAAGGTGAGGTTTAACATCTGTGATATTCTAACTCACTTTGACGAATCTTCATATGAAATGTGATTAACAATTTATTGAAAATGAAATGCGAATGAAACCAATAACTACAATACAATAGTCTTTTGGATTGTAGTCGCCACTTTTTTAAACAATCTCCCAACAATAGCAAACTCCGACCAAATATGCAGCAAATTCTTTAATCGTGCAGATAAAAAGAATCCAAAGGTCTTTGTACACTTTTACGTAACAAAGACTTTGTGAAATATACGGTAGTTATCTTTTATCGTAGTACATAGTAGGACTTAGGAGATCCCTAATATCCCTTCATATCTCGTGATTCACCGCGACACGAGACACCGCCCTGTGACTCCTGTGACTTGTGAGTCATCAGTAATTAAGGTTCGCGTGCCGGCCCTCAGTTAAGCAATCGCTGTATGACATCTGATTAAATGGCGGATGATAATGTAATGAACTAATGACTGTTATGTAGCAATGACACTCATGGTTGTATAATCATAAGATTTATTGTCAGCTTAGCTGACACGACACCCGTTCTGTCTTAACTATAAACTGGAACTGAAACCTACTTTCCTACCTACCCAATGCCCACAATCCACATACACTACAACCTACGCCACCTATCTACACCTGAACCTACACTTAGGTACAACCTACCTCTACAACCTACACCTACTGAGGCCGGCCGCTTTAACATAACACGCCTTTTGTGAATAAAAAAAATGGTCTTGCATTGCAACAAAATTTCTGAGCGCACCTATATCTTACAGTACTTGACTTTATCCTACCGAATTTATTCCACCGAGGACGTATTTTAAGTGCCTAAATATGCGATCCTAATACCTAACATTTAAAATGTTGACTCAAGTTTGAGCAATTAAATCTGTAGCATAGTTAGAAAAATAAAGAGCCAAAATCTGCTAGGACCGCAATTAACAAGAAAAAGCGATTTTTAATCATTTCTCTGCGTTGGATTCGAATCTGATTCGACCATTTTAATCCTGAGCTAGTAATTAAGAACAATAGGATTTATTATCTGGCTGTGCTCTTGAATTGTCAAGCGCCGCGCAGCAGTCGTCAATCAAATCCGGCCCCCTCGGACGTGACTCACAAATGGAGTTAAAAGAAAATAAAACGAAAATTGATTTATCTTTTTTTTTTATGAAATATGGGGGCAAACGAGCAAACGGGTTACCTGATGGAAAGCAACCGTCGCCCATGGACACTCGCAGCATCAGAAGAGCTGCAAGTGCGTTGCCGGCCTTTTAAGAGGGAATAGGGTAATAGGGGAGGGTAGGGAAGGGAATAGGGTAGGGGATTGGGCCTCCGGTAAACTCACTCACTCGGCGAAACACAGCGCAAACGCTGTTTCACGCCGGTTTTCTGTGAGCCCGTGGTATTTCTCCGGTCGAGCCGGCCCATTCGTGCCGAAGCATGGCTCTACCACGTAAAAACTTTTCTTATGAACTGCCTTCATTTTGCGATGGTGAAATGCTTGTAACTAATTGGCGATTAAGAAAATTTGAGTTTATTCTTTTCTTGTTTTAATTAGGGACTTAAAAAGTCAAGCTGTCGGAAATATAAAAACTTCATTAAGATACAGGTAGGTACATATATTTTGCTTTTTCTTTGCATTATTATCCAAATATATTTTTTGAAAATGTATGTTTAGATAGCTTCAGTAGTTTTGGCTCGGCGTTGATGAATCAGTCAGGCGTTGTTACTTTATAATAATAATAAAAGATATCCCACCAAAAACATTCTGTAAAAAACTAGCCAAGTCTCGATGGAGCTGCTTGTTTATCTCTAAAAAGTTATGAAATCTAGACAAAATCGTGCCAAGTCTAAGGTTCCTTACTGCGGTTTCTTTATTATTATAGTTAATGTTGAGTGACTTGGCCGTTGAACATTCTTTATACTTTTGTGGGTACAAGCCAATTTTGTTTACATTTGTAACTACCTATGTTTGTTAAGCGAGATAATAGCCCATACTGGTATTGGTAATTGGACGCTAGTGTCTCATTTTAGGCTGTTGCTGATTGTACAACACACGTATTGGAGCAATGGTGTCATGGAGCCCCTTTTGTACCCTTGTGTGCCCTTCAACGGCCAAGTCACACAACATTAACTATAATAATAAAGAAACCGCAGTAAGGAACCTTAGACTTGGCACGATTTTGTCTAGATTTCATAACTTTTTAGAGATAAACAAGCAGCTCCATCGAGACTTGGCTAGTTTTTTACAGAATGTTTTTGGTGGGATTTCACTTCTTTTTGTAGAAACGTGGGCATATTGATTTATTTTCCTAGATTTTAGTGTAATTTGTTTATTTAATTTGTGTAATGTTCGAGTAGAATAAAGTTCGAGTAGAATAAAGGGGCCTGAAAATGCGGCAAAATGGTTCTAGTAAAGAATGGTACGGCAGTGTTTGCTTCGCACTCGACTTGGCGGGGGCACTGCCGTGCCCCCAGATCGACGTTCTGGTCTTATCTAGAGGTTCTCAAATAGGGGCCTGAAAATGCGGCGAAATGGTTCCAGTAAAGAATGGTACGGCAGTGTTTGCTTCGCACTCGACTTGGCGGGGGCACTGCCGTGCCCCCAGATCGACGTTCTGGTCTTATCTAGAGGTTCTCAAATAGGGGCCTGAAAATGCGGCGAAATGGTTCCAGTAAAGAATGGTACGGCAGTGTTTGCTTCGCGCTCGACTTGGCAGGGGCACTGCCGTGCCCCCAGATCGATTATCCTAGTTTTTATAGTTTTCCCTTTATGTGGCCATTAAACCCCGACTCTGTACCAAATTTCAGCTCTCTAAGTTTATGGGAAGTACTAGTTCTATTTTGATGATCATGAGTGAGTGAGTGAGTGTCGAAAATGCGAAACTTTGCTTTCGCTTAACTTCGGAACTAAATGACCTACAGACTTGAAATTTTGGATTTTAAGTACGTGATTATAGCTTATTGGATGACGAAAATTTCTGCGTTCTGGTCTTATCCAGAGGTTCTCAAATAGGGGCCTGAAAATGCGGCGAAATGGTTCCAGTAAAGGATGGTACGGCAGTGTTTGCTTCGCGCTCGACTTTGGCGGGGGCACTGCCGTGCCCCCAGATATATAAGTACTACTAAATATATATTTTTGTACAAAATATTAACTGCGCAAAAATAATAAATCCTACTATTATTATAAAATATGTGAAAGTTTGTGATGATGAATAGATGGATTTCGATATAATTTGGTATGGTACTAGTTTAGGGTCTGGATTAAAACAAATGCTACTTTTTATCCCGAAAAAGTACAGTCTTCCCGTGGGATGTGCAATATATATTTACATGGGCGAGGCGCAAGCGAAAGCTAGTACAAAATAATATCATTACTGGGAAATCTCCAAGTAGGTACTTAAGTAGATACTTAGAAGTAAAAACAAATAAAATTATTATTTTCAAGAGAAAAGACATTATACTCAACTACCTAATTAGTACATTTTAAGTATAATTGTACATTCGCGTCACAGTTCTCAACGATTTTCATTAGGACAATTTAATTTCCGTACACAACTTCCTTCACACGATTCGAACGTTATATAATAATCTGAGATAAGTGTACCTACCTACGACTGGAAGTTAAAATAAATTCGCTACTGCACTTTCTAACTGCGCCCGTGACTAAAGATCTCGGATAGATTTACCTTATCAGCTCGAAAAACAAACAAAAAGTGTTTCAACAGCTGTACTAGTTGTGTATTACGTCATGATGCTAAGATAAGGCAAGAGATACGGAGAGCAGCTCTCAATGCGTTTTTTTAAACGGTTATATTAAAGCCTATAATAGGCTAAAGGCTTTAATATAACCTAAGGGGTCGTCCAATCACGTGATGCCTAAAGGGGGGGGGGGGGGGGTCCGAAAAAAATCACCAAGTATCACCAAGCGGAGGAGGAGGAGTTATAAGGAGACATCACGTGTATTAATTTTCGAATCTAGTCTATGCATACCGAAATTATTATCAGTTGCAGATTCGTAGTGTTGTTTAGATACTTACAAGACAAATGACTCGTATAGTTTTTAATTGCTTAAATTATTCGATTAAACAGTTTTTTAAGTTAAAGTTTCTCTTCAAACATGACCTGCTTACTATTTTTAAAAATATTCACGTGATCTTATGTGGGAGAGGGGGGGTAGTATAAAACCTCACCACGTATCACCAGGGGGAGGGGAGGGGTCTAAAAAGTTGTTAAAACATCACGTGATTAATGGACGGTCCCTAACCTAACCTACCTTTAAAATGCAGCATCACGTACCGTTGCGGTGTGAACTGACCCTTAGATTAAAATAAGATTAAAATAAGATTAAATTTCTCTTATCATTCTCTACCATGACTGCCCATGTTATGTCGTATGTATGTAACATTCGTAACATAGGAAATGCGTGTAAAAACTAAATTCAAAAGCGTAACATGCACTTATCAGTACAGATGTTATCGGGTTTATATGCGTCGGCACTTCTGGTGTTACGTATGCTATGTGAGGACGAAAGAAGTTGAGAGCGCTTCGAAGTTCCGCCTTAGAGGAAAATTATCTTAATAATTATGCTACAAGGTTCATGTTGTATCTATTAAATTACTTTCGAAGTGAATCTGTTTTATGAATGCGTTGAGAATTTCAAGCCTGCGTCACGTTTCGCGTCACGATAGATAGACACACATACAAGATAGATGTACACATTTTAATTTCTCTATACTTATTTGAAGTGATGTTCCTGGGGCTACGATAAGAGTATTTTTGGATTTTAAATGATTACTGAAGTTCCACTTCTGCCACGTGCACTCTGCATTATCATCAGGTAATGGATGATTAGTATAGTTAAGTATGTTTTGTTTGCCATAAGGGTGCGTTCACACCATACTGACTGTCAGCCGCCGAATGTGAGCAGGCTCACTGTGAGCCACTGGGGCTCGTGAACGTGAAAATAAACGATATTGTACGTTCACTCTATACTGACAAATCGGCCGCCGAATGTCAGCGTCTACGCACAGCGTAATAACGTATTGTCGGTTAGGTGTGAACGGAAAGGTGAATATGTATGGAAATACCATAAACTGCGTAACGCTAGCTCACTTTCGGCGGCTGACAGTACCAGACAGTTTGGTATGAACGCAGCCTAAATCTTTCATTTAGGTACAAAAGACGCCAGTGCCACAAACCATATAAGATACAAAAAGGCTGCTGTGAAAAAACTGAGCACAGATTTCAAAATAGCACCGTAAAAACGTATATCAGTCATAATATTTCATGCAACAAAAATGCTGTTCCCTTGTGAATCACTATCGCCAAACGACGTAAGTGTGGCCCTTGTATCACAATTAACTTTGTTGATTGCAATAATCATGATCAAGTAGGTATAACAGACATATTGCTCCAATTAATCGTTTAACGTAACGCGTACATAGCACAACCTTCTTGTTTAACTTCCTGAATTATACTTACCTACTTTTAGGGCGAGCGCTCACTTAGGACAAGTCAGCCTTAAGACAGTTTGTCACACATAGACAAGCCTGTCTTACGAGTTACGACTAAAACACCAACAGTTTTAAGACAGATCTCTCTTAGTAGTCTGATTCACAAGATCCCTGTCAGTGAATTTCTGTCCAAGGGCACCGAAAATGATGATGTAGTCCGAGGGTGAGTAGAGGGTCCGTACTATCGGTAAACGCTGGCCGTGTATCACCGCTCTTAGCGCTATTTTCACCTCTAAGTTAAAATTATAAATATTGGTCATAGAGATCCGGGAGTTGAGACATTTTTTAGGAAATTTTCTCTTTTTTAAGGATTTTTTTCATAATTCGGATATCTTTATTAGTTTCCGAGATATTTTCAAAAAATATACCCCTTTTTGTTTCTTACTAAATTGTTTATAAGTTATGCAATTTTTTCGAGCCCCTCTTGAAATTTTTCAAAAAGTTTCTAGAGGTCATTTCGAATCGAATGATCCCTAGATCATCATTTTCAGTGCCCTTGGACAAAAATTCACTAACAGGGATCTT
Source organism: Glaucopsyche alexis (assembly GCA_905404095.1). Classification (NCBI taxonomy): domain Eukaryota; kingdom Metazoa; phylum Arthropoda; class Insecta; order Lepidoptera; family Lycaenidae; genus Glaucopsyche; species Glaucopsyche alexis. The sequence goes on from FR990052.1 coordinate 4,465,429, forward strand.
GTGAATCAGTCTGATTCACAAGATCCCTGTCAAGAAGATAGACAGATCCCTGTGAAGATAAACAATTTCGTCTCTGAGACGTTTTGTTTCAATTCACCTTCAATCGCAAGACTGTCATGGGATGGGTTACTATATGATCCCGAAATCCGGCGATCCCACAAAAATTCAGAGCACTGAAAATAGAACTCTACGCTAGGAAAATAGAGTTGAAAATGGAAGTGTCGGGTGTCGAGCTGCCATATCTGCCGTCCTCAAACAAAAGGCGCTTAAATGACAAAAATAATTTTTGAGGTAGAGCTAAGAAACATGGGATTATTTTGAAATTGATGCTAGTGATTTTCTATAAACAATTGTCATTGTTGTCATAAGACATTTGAATGACAACATTAACAGTTGTTTTTACAAAATAACTAGCATCAATTTCAAAATAATCCCGTGTTTTGTCAATTATCCGCCTTTTAGTTTGAGGACGGCAGATATATGACATTGACATTTGACTAGACACTCATGTGTTCGATTTTCCACTCTACTGTTTTAATGTAGAGTTCTATTTTTAATGCTCAGAATTTTCTACGGCCTTTCGGATTCCTGAGCAGTCCCAGCGTAAGTGAGCGCTCGCGTTTTTACTTGTTTCGTTTTTAATCAACTTAATTTCGAACGAGTAAATTATTTTATTTATGGTTTAATATCCGTAAACAAAGGTAACTAATTAATGCTGGTCAAACAGGAGAATTAACGAGTGTTAATAAGAGTGCAGTCTAAAAAATGGGCAAAGCAAATGCATAAAGCCTCGTCCAGACTACTCACGAAGTAGGCCGAGGCTGGCCGAATAAGACAGTATGAGCACGCACTTCGCTTCGCCTTTTCATACTTCGGGTTACTTCGCGGAGCACTTCCTCGGCTTACTTCGCGAGCAGTCTGGACGGGGCATAAGAATTTCGCCCGCCAATCGATCGCAGAGCGCGCGGGTGCAAATCGCCGAGGCTGCGGTTGATCGCGGCCCGCGCGATAGGCAATCGGACAATTTTTTTTATTGCATAAATGAATAGTACTCTTAAATATGAGTAACTTCTCAGAAGAAACCGTATATCAAAAGTCAATATTTTCAAAGGTACAGCGATTTGTATAAAAAATTTCGCGAGCCTCCTAAAAACGCTCCATACTAAAGTCGACCTACAAATGACGTCACTTGTAGGTATAGTATATGAAGTAGTATATGAAGTATATGGCCGCCGGAATATATTTGTAAATATATCCGATATTTGTGCGTTTAAGTTCATACTTACCATAATGAATGTTTTTGTATATGATGTGAGTAAACTAATGATGTAGGTTTTGTTTACCTATTTCGCAAAAAAAATTTTTTTTGGTATTTTTTAAATGTATTTTATTAGTAAACTACACATAAAATAATATATTTTTTTACATTTACCAGCTAGTAATGCCTCAATATTTCTGAATATATTAACGAAACTAAATATTTTAGATGTAGTCCGATCCCCTATCGTGACAACGCAAACAATCGCGCACGCCGCGGGGGTAAATCGCGTCGCGAGTTGTGTTTATACTGTGGTTGTACTTTAATTTTTACATATGACCCATACATATTTGCATTCTACAGAAGCTGCGGGCCCGCAAACGCGACGGGCTCGACTGTAAATCGTTCTAAACTGGCGATTTAAAGGAGAAGCGAAGACTTTTGTCTAAATAACATTAAATACAATCAGCTGTATGCGGTCAATGACCTTAACAGCCCCGTAGAGCGTTATGTAATTTTATGTGATAGATTTTTTAATTTTTTTATTATTTTTCTGCCCAAACGTCTTTACACAAGCAGTAGATCAAATGCTCAAAATATTCGTAACTGATTTTGAACAAGCTTGTATACAGTGATTCTTTTGTTGTTTAAACGTTTGTATAAACACATCAAAAGAAACATCTATTATACGACGTGAATGGGCGTTCGTGTATAAACCACAGTTGCGGTTAAAAAATAAAACGCCTTTCCATTCAAAGTTTACATAACTTTTGGCGGGCCATTGTTAAGTTTAACTTGCAAGTTAAATGACGATTATTGTGGTTAAATTGATATGTTATTGTTGGGTGACGATGGAGAAACAGTTTTGAAATCTTTCGTAGTCACAACAAATGCTTATATTGTTGCGAGACCTCAAACTCGAGTCAACATATTTTTAGGTACATATATATGTATAATGATTAATGTTACTCCACTAAGTAGGACCACTATAGGTATAGAATTGGGTGCGTATTTGCCTACATGTAAAATTTAGTTTTTAAATATTCGGAAATACGTAATTAGATATTAGGTACAACTTGATAAAAGCAAAAAGAATTTAGATTTTAGGTGTAGTTCTGTACCTAATTAGGATTTTTAAAATATCGATTTTTATATATTGAGACTAAGTATTCCTTGTGTAAACTTTCTTATTTCTCAGAGCACTATTTATTTTAAATGTAACAAAAAAATTACAGGCATTACCCTGCTCTGGCTTATTATCTCGGCCTGATGATGCACTGGGATTTTCAGAATATACAACTAAACCGCATTATACACAAGTCAGTTGACTATTACAAATTGATTTTGAGTTGGCAAAAGTTTGGCATTTGAGTGTCAATTATTAACCGACTTCCAAAAAAAGGAGGCAGTTATTTTCGAAACAGTATCTAACTTAACCACACAGGTCTGGCAACTTACAAAGCCTATCAGTACCTATTAGTGGCGTGGGGTTCCTTTAACTCCATTCCTATCGGCTTCACTTACCACTTACCTTTTGAAGACCCTCATCCAAAACCCTACCTATTATACAGGCTTGGGCTTCCCTATGAAAGAGCACCAGCCTTCGCCACTGGTACCTATAACGCGTCTACATCAAGTATGTAGTTATTAATACCTCTCTTAATGTACACATCTTTCATTCTTTCTCCGATTCTTTCATTACCCCTTCATAAGCGTGGATCAGTCCGCAGACCAATCGGCAAAGCCAGGCAAGCTAAAGGGCACCACTACCGCACTACCGACTTACATAATCGCTTGCCTCAGACACGCGATTAATATGCAAAAATGTATCTAGATACATAATGGTCTTATTGCTGAATGGGTTAAGTGGGTCACTAAATACTACGGAGTCGCTGACCGGACGTGTGTCACTCGTAGTGGTGTTAGTCACGCGACGTGCTCTATCGGAGTCATCTAGCCTAGCTCTGGCTAAATGGTTTTCTAACATAGTTTCTTCGATTTCGAGTCGTTAGCCGACTGTTACTATTTAAAAACCAATATGGTGTCGCGGGAATCTTGGAAGTTGGCACAATCCATCCAAATCCCTACCTATAATACAGACTAGGGCTTCCCTATGAAGGAGAACTGGCCTCACAGCGTACACTGTACACCAATGAAACCTTTTTAAAATAATTTTCCATTGGCAGATGTGAAAAATCGAAATCGTTTCAATGTAGCATCATCCATCTGCCGTGCTTGAGCATATTAGACTGTCCAATCGTCCTTTCCATACTTCCATGTCATAATCTGGTTCAAACCACCATTATTGCCCATGTGAGCACTTTCAGTTTCGTTGGCAGTCTGTCCTGCGACCGGCAATTATGTGATACGCTACTCGCTCCGTGATATAATAGGTGTATAGGTCACATTATGGTATGCACAATGTAAGTGCTTCAGCTACTACGACATTACATCATCTGACGAAACCTTAAGGTAGTAATTGCCCTGTTTACATAATTTAAGTATAAATTATAAAATTAGGTAAGCAATTTATTCCTTGATATAAAACGCAGGCTCCTATAAACGCAGGCTTATGAGACATGGATCATCTATGACGATGCATGCATTGGGAGAACATGTAATCCAATATATCTACAGTATTAACGTCTTTAAAAAGGTTATCCCACAACAACTGTTCAAGTGTTCTCATGCTTAGCAGTCAGCATCTGTGCTGGCATTCATTGAAACTCCCGCCTCATTGATAAGTCAAGTACACTATGGCCGATGTATCTTGGCGAGTCTGAACTTAGGCTCTGAGAAATTTGGCGCATGTACAACTAGTGAAGAAAACTGTTATTGGTTTTTTTTTATATATATCTATGTACGAATAAAAATATTCCTAATACAGTGGACCAATTAGTACTAATAAAAAAAAAAACGAAAACAGTTATTGCGCAACCTTCTGCGCGAAGTTCAGACTCGCCAAGATACATCGGCCGTATTGTAGGCAGGGGTTTGATAGATCTCTATTTGGTAGCGACAAACAAAAATAGCTCCTCGTGAACACTAATCCTATCAAATATGACGAGGGTGGATCACGTGTGACGTTCACGTGTAGTTCGGACGTGCGACGGACGCAGCCGGTTTACCGACTAACAAGGTTAGTGTACTCGAATGTCAAGGTACTTGTGGCATATTAGGCTTAATATGAAAAAAATGACATTTACCTGTCTTTATGCCCATATAACGTTACTGATAGTTTGCATTATAATGATATTCGAATCAAATTGTCCGCCAATTCTCAGTCAAATGAAATGCAGAAAACTTATAACAGCCATTTAATCGGAATTTTGCAATTAGGAATGTGGCACCAAAAAAGCGGCATTTTCGCGACAGTATTCCTGTTTCAAGATATCGGGGTTAAAATTATATATTTCGTCACTAAACAGGATTAAATAAAATTTCATCAAAATCAAAAACGTACAAACATAAAAAATAACCTCAATAATGAGCTGACTGAATAAAGACCATTAAATTATTTATTCAAAGCAAACTGCAATGCGCTTTTTTGCAGACTATTCGATAGACGCGCCGCAGCCTTCGGGCGCCAAACTATTCGATTTTCCACAGCGTTCTGACAATATCGCATTTCATTTCGCTTGAAAATATGGCATCCAAGAAAATTTGGCCTTCGGGAGCAATTGAAAATACGTCCAAAGTCCAAACCTACAAAAACAAGATTAGATGCCCATTTTTAACATTTTCATTTTTAGGGTTCCGTATCCAAATGGTAAGAACGGGACATTACTAAAACTACGCTGTCTGTCCGTCTGTATGTACCAGGCTGTATCTCAAGAACCACGATAGCTAGACAGTTGAAATTTTCACAGAAGATGTACCTATTTCTGTTGCCGCTGTAACAACAAATACTAAAAATAAAATAAATATTTAACGAGGGCTCCCATACAACGTGATTTTTTGCCGTTTTGTACGGAACCCTTTGTGCGCGATTCTGACTCGCACCTGGCCAGTTTTCAATTCACATACAATACGAATCATGATAAGTTTCCAGTTTCCTGTAGGTATGCATGGATAAGTGTAGCCATACACCATACCTACTGGTGTATGAAGCTCTGACACTAGTTCAGTTTCTAGTAAACCAAGCATCCATATTATTACTATGGAATTATGTATGTATCTGTCACCGTAAAATTTTAAAAACCGTTAGATTGTAATATTACTAGAGATATTATACTTAATATGCTGACAGATTGTCAAATACAAATTTCTCCATAGAATTGTACGCATTATTTTTCATTATTTTATTATTATGAAAAAGCAAACAAATATGGCGGCGCGGGGCACATACCGTTTAACCAATCGGCACGGTAAATATTACAATATAACGAAAAATAATGCGTACAATTCTATGGAGAAATTTTTATTTGACAATATGTCAGCATATTATAATATCTCTAGTAATATTACAATCGTTCGGTTTTTACAATTTTACGGTGACATATCCACTATCCAGTCAATACGGGTCAAGCAACGTTGGTTAACTTTATTTCATTTTTCTTTTCACAAACACACTCTCTCTTCATTGTTTTTACTTATATAATCAGGTATTTGTCATATGGCCTTGAATCTGGCCTGGCCTGGCCTGGGTCGTAAATTGCCGACCAGTTTCGCCGGGTCGAACTGACCCAGCCTCGTAAAAATCGCCAACGTGACATTCAGACGCGACAGACACTTTAAAACGCTTAAAAGGCTTTATGATAATGGAACACTTGACGGGTTTTCTTAAAACATCACCTATAATCTGAAGAGAATTTTTAAGGTTGTTTTACATTCATTCAATTACACGAAATTAAAAGTTTATACAATTTACGCCTAAAAGCTGTATTAATTTTCTTGGTTCTGATAAATACCAATCAAATATCATACCTACTTAAACGAAGCACTATTAAATATCACGTACCTACATAATATGAGCCAATTACACTTTAACCACCTGTAGTTATAGAAAACAATGGATGTAGTAGATGTAGTTCTCAAGGAAGTTGACTTACCTGAAACAAAAAAAACGTAAATCAGTTTAAGATAAAAAAAATTGTATTTACAGTCCGTTCAGAATTATTTTACCTCAGATGGGACCTTTATGACATAAGGAATTAGGACTCTTATAGAAACTCCTAGGTAAAACAACCCTGAAGCGTTCATAAATACTTATACATGTCCATTGTGCAATAAATTATGTAATGTTTTTACTACTCTAGCTTTTATTATATAAATAAATTCAACTTCTCTCAAAAACTTAAAGATTTATTTGTATAAACTCGAGTTTATAATAGTCTTTATTTTAATGATGATACGTTTAAAATTACTTTAAATATATTATTTTATTTTATAAAATGGTATTTTTACGGTATACGGTAATAACAGTAAATTATAGAGTCGATATAACAGATAATGAAATAGGTAAATAACGCAGGCATAAACACTAATGTAATTTATATGTGAATGTTAGATTTTCTAGGAAATATTTTATTCAAAATATAATAATTAATCCACTTTTAAATTTAAAAAAACTTGGTCATTTATTCGGCAACCTTGGAAGGCCGGTTTTGCAAAAATTATGACCGGTTCTGATTTCTGACTGATGTTAAATGACATCTTTGAAATTGAATGAAATTTCTCGCGGAGGCGAAAAGCGGACCATGGAGACACGCTTGGCTACGTTGAATGTAAGAGGAAGAATGGATGGTAAAAATGAAAGTGGACGAAGCGAAAGAAGTATGTAAGGATCGTAGCAAGTGAAAAGAAGTGGTCTCTGCCTACCCCTACGTGAAAGAGGCGGTCCTGCCTACCCTTACGGGAAAAAGGCGTGATTATATGTATGTATGTTAAATGACATGATCAAAAATCCATACAAAAAAAGACTCGACAGCAATTAAATGTTTGCCAATGGGTTCACTTTATCATATTTGATGCAATACAATTGCATAACGAAAACCTCACAACTGATACATTACATATGTATTTCATTACGAACGCGATGTGGGGTGAAATCCAGCATTAATACATCTGGTATTTAGCGACAGCTTACCCCAAAATGAAGAAAATAAAAAACTTAGGTCTTTTCATCCGTTTATGGATGATTTATACCGTACTAACTTTTGCGCGCGGCTCCGCCCGCGTATTTACATTATCCCGCGGAAACACTACTTTTTCGAGATAAAAGATATCCTATGTCCTTTCCTGGGACCCAAAGTATGTCTACACCAAATTTTATTAAAATCGGTTCAGCGGTTAAAGCGTACAGACACACTTCCGCATTTATAATATTAGTATAGATTTTCCGAGCGAAGTAACCGCTCTTGAAATACTGTAGTGCCTGGGACAGTTGGTTTTTAAAATATGTCGTATGGTTGCCCAAGCACATACGGCATTCTCACAACATAGCCTAGTCCAGACTCCAGAGGAATGACTGATCAATACGTCTAGGGCCAACCATGCGCGGGTTTCCTCACGATGTTTTCCTTCACAGTTAGAGCGTCCTTACGTATTCCGGACTATAATACAGTGCCAGCCCCGAGCCGGTTCATTTTGTTGACCCTACCAGGGTTTCATAAAACCCCAGCAGCCACAATTTGGCAACGATATGCTCTGTCTGCGAACTCGGATGTAGGGCGGTGAACGCGCTCGCGTTACACCTACCTACCTACCTACTAATACATTGTATAATATTTACATTACATAATGTTGTATGCAATTTGTTTTTATTTCTCTTTTACCTGCTGTTTATACTTTAACTAGTTCTATTCGGCGGAATAGCTCGCGTGGAATCTTACTACTATTTTAAATATGAAAGTTTGTGACTTGCGAATTTGCGATTATTGATGGATAGATGGAAATCTGGTATATTAGTCGTTTAGACTCTAGATTACCTAATACCTGTGTCAAATTTTTATCACAACAGAATGTACAGTTCCCGTGTACGAAGTTACCTAAGTGCTAAACGACGGTAATTTTGTAATCTTAAAAATTGTACTACACGGCAATAAGTTTGTAAGTGTGTGTGTAGTGTAGCTACGATTGAACAAAAATACATACATTAATAGACTGCTAAAAATATAATAACTATTCCTTTTGGCTTCGCCGTAGTCTACGCTAATATAAAAAGAGAAAAGGTTCGTTTGTTTGTTTGTTTGTATATTTGTTTGTTTGCATTGAATAAGCTCCGAAACTACTGGACCGATTATGATGAAATTTGGCACAGATGTAGAGCAGACCACGGGGAAGGACATAGGCTGCTTTTTATGTACGGTTTCTGCGAAATTAACTTTTGCGCGCACGAAGTCGCGGGGAACGTCTAGTCAGGTAATAAATTACGATCAATCATCTAATGTGGGTTCCCTAGCGTTTAAGGGTTCAATTTGGAATAAATGCGATCCCTGCGTTGTAAAAACATACGTTTTAATTTACTTTATATTTATGATTATAATTTATAATATTATATTAAAATTCCTACCTTAGTGTTTACCAATTTAAGACCTAAATTGTAAACATCTGCACAGTAAATTGCGGAATTCCCTAATCTTCTATAGCGCATCCGGCATTAGTGAAAACTTTTGCCGAAAGTTATAAGCACTGTTTTATGTAATGCCTACCTAGTATGTAATAATAGCATTATTTATATATTAGTCTAACGGATTATAATTGGCATATTAAAACATACAAATCAGTTATTTCCTGCGGAATTGCTCGCTTAAAATAAAAAATATTTGCTACTTCCGTGGGAAGAATTCTGTTAAAGTACCTATCTAGAAATTGTAGAATGTTTTATAAAATTAATCTTTTTCCTGAATTCTATTATAACCCCAGTCATTTGGTCAAGAAAAAAAGGTAACCTGGAAAGTTTCCTCTTAATTACTTATATACAAACCTTTCCTCTTTATTATATTAGTATCTAAGAAGTATAGATTTAATCATAAAATTGGGTCTCGTGACGTCACCGATTAACGAACTTCCAAAAACGGCGGAGGTTGTATGTTCGGCTGTGGGATATTTTGACGAATACGTATCATGTCTTAGTGCCGAGGTGCGAGGGCACGACTTGCAATCAGCTGGGCGGGAGGGTATTGTGCGAGGTCAGTGACCTCCCCTGGGTCCGGCAGGGGAGAGGTGAATTGGAGCTAACGATGATTTAGAGTTGAGGGAACGTCACACGCACCGGTTGTTGTCCGTGCCTATGTCTATGTATGATATGTATATAGATAACACATAGGAATTGTGTGTTTGGTCGAGGACTGAGGTCTGGGCACAGATTAATAGTTACTACGTCTGTTACTGTACAAAAAGTTACTGGTTTGGGGTAGACAGAAAATGTACCTACTATCGTCTTTACTTGTTTTTTTCTCTGAATGAAATAGGTAGTTAAATTTATGACGACGCAATATCCTAATTTTTAGGGTTCCGTAAATCCGTACCCAAGGGGTAATAAGCAATAACTATAGTAATAAAAAAACCCGACTGACTGCGTCAAATACTTTTGATGTACCAGTACCACTCTCACGACATAAGACGAATCTAATGATCCCTTTGAGGCTTAGCCGTTTAGGCTCTAGGTCTAGAGGGTGCCAAAGAAATAAACATACACTCGAAAAACATAACCCTCCTTCTGGCGCAGTGGGGCAAAAACGGGGCCCCATTACTGTCGAGACTTCGCTGTCTGTCCATCCGCCCGTCCGTCTGTATCTCATGAACCGTTATAGCTAGAGTTGAAATTTTCACAGAAGGTGCATTTCGGTTGCCGCTATAACAACAAATGCTAAAAACGGAATTAAAGAAATGTTTAAGTGGGACTCCCATACAGATTAAACTTGAATTTTTTACCGTTTCGTACGGAACCCGTTTTAATTTGCCAGTAGATAAAACATTTCTTTACCTCTTTTTAATATAATACATCTGTTTGTTTAGTTTGGAGCAGTGTTTTTCAACCTTTTTCATGACGCGACCCCCTTTGTATGAAAAAATATTTCGCGACCCCCCGATCCTTCGCTTTTTTATCATGTATGTATGTGTATGTTACAGTGTTACAAATATTCCATACGACGTTTTTATGCGTCTCCATAATTAGGATTCGGATATAAGTACATAATATATTAGGTCTTTACTCTTTACCTATGAAATTGCCGTTTTGTATGAAAAAATTCAAACTAATTTTTTTCATGTTTTTTTTATTTGTATTAATCGAAGTAATCACCCATGCAATCAATGCATCTTTGCCAACGCAGTGGCAGCTTATTGATGCCCTTCTTAAAGTAATCAGCTGGACGGGAGGCAACAAATTCTTCAAAGGCATTTTGTACTGCCTCTCGGGTATTGAATTTTTTTCCCGCCAAGAAGTTATCCAAATTCTGGAAAAAGTAGTAGTCTGGTGAGTAGGGCGGATGACGGAGAGCTTCCAACCCGTTCTTGCAACTTGGAGACCGTCTGGTGTGCAGTATGAGGTCGCGCGTTGTCGTGCAGGAGCAGCGAAGACGAGCGATTAACCAATGCTGGTTGGAGATGTGCCAGCTTCTCCATCATTGTGCTCAGTTCTTCACAGTACACATCTGCAGTAATGCTCACCACGTTTGGTAAGAAGCTGTGATGAATCACACCGGCGCTAGACCACCAAACAGTGACCATCACTTTTCTAAGGGTAAGTTTTCGTTTAGGGAATTGTTAAGGTGCTGAACCAGGATCCAACTGACTTGCTGAGCGCTTGCGGTTATCAAACATAATCCATTTTTCATCGCAGGTAACAATGCAGTTCAAAATTCCTTCATTTGTGTGTCTGTTGAGCAGTGCAAGGCACGTCTCGACGCGTACTTCGCGCTGGCGATCATTGAGTTCGTGGGGCACCCATTTGACAAGCTTTTTACCTTGCCAATTTGACACAAATGGACCAATATTGTTTTGACGTTAACGTCAAAAGCTGCTGCTAATTCAGCCGTAGATTGTGTATCATCAGCTTCCACAATCGCCTTTAATTCGTCATTGTTGACCAAAGTCTTCGGACGACCGCGAGGTTCATTTTTCAGGTCGAAATTTCCAGAACGGAAGCGAGCAAACCAATAACAGGTGGTGCATTGGTTTGTAGTGTTAGCTCTGTAAACGTCGTTGATGTTGCGTGCCGCTTGTGCCGCGTTGCTGCCACGATGGTACTCATATTCCATATTTACTCGAATTTTTAACGTATCCATGATGACGAAAAAGATTGAAATGCGATGAAAATGTAAACTAATCAATAAACCACCGACTACTTTTGGAAAAAGAATTCCATGTTTTTAAAATAAAATTAATTTGAAATTAGAATTCTTAGCCAAACGAAAATTATTTTGATTTGAAATGGCTAGTACTGCAGAATTATGAGTATATCATTTTGTTAAAATTCTCTTACGTAATTAATCAATATTTAAGAATATTGATTTATTTATCTATTGTTTTTTTACTAAAGTTCTCTCGACCTCCGGCGACCCCCCTACAGAAGCTTCGCGACCCCCCAGGGGGTCGCGACCCACAGGTTGAAAAACACTGGTTTGGAGCATTAAATATAGCTCTCAATGAGGAAAATTAATAGTTAGTATTTATAGAATAGCCACATAGCTAGAACTTCTCAAACAAGCGATAGCCCGCAGCTTCACCCGCATTATTACACAAGTACCTATCCCGTGGGAAAATGGAACCACTTCATCAAAACAAACTTGAAAACATTACAAAAATAAAACAAAACTTTATTAATAAGTTAATAGTTAATGGAATAAAATCATACTCATACCAAAGAGTAAACATATAACAAAGAATTATATATTACTAACGTACCTACTACTTATACGGCCTTCAAAATTTCATGCTTTTTTACAAAAGGGATACCTATATAAATTATTTTCTGTATCGACGTTTACCACTCCATTGCCATTTATTTAGCACAACTTGCCAAGAGAAACGATCTCTTGTCGAGAATATTATATCATTAGTCATTACTATCAGTGGCAAAGGCTGGCTCTCCTTCATAGGGAAGCCCTAGCCTGTATACTAGGTAGAGATTTGGATGAGGGTCTTCAAAAGGTTAGCGATAAGTGAAGCCGATAGGAATAGAGTTATAGGAACCCCGACGTCACTGATAACTATATTTTTCGTAAAAACGATAACCCGATAAAACGATAATAATAATAATAAATGTAGGTATGTAAATTATTGTAAAGCATAATATGTTACCCGGGGGCCGGGGTATTATAGCCGGATTATCATAGACCGTCAGTATGGCCCTTAATAGGTCTATTACATTAATCCAGCTTGCAGGATCTGCTGACTTTAGTTGATAAAATTATGGTTTTTGTCCACTTATTTTTAAGGGTTTATCAACAACATTAATTGTAAGCAGATATAATAATCCTGCATGTTGGACCAATGTAATCGACCTCTCACACGATCGATCGCTCCAGACCGAGATAACTTCTGTGTGGCCATCATCCAGATGATCCCTTATTAATGACGCGTGTAATTACTACGTGTCACTCAAAAGTCACGGCGTTTAATCACCTCCTAATTGCTCGTTATAGAAGAAACACACGGGGCAACTGCAGGCTTAGCATGGCGATCCATAAAAATACATTTAAAGTAGAAATATTCTATCCAAAACAGTTCATTGCAAAATAGTTCTTAATCCATGATAACAAGGTCGTCAATAGAAGTCAACATTTCTAAACAGCCATATTTTTAAAATGGTTGCCGGGAAATCTTCTGTCAAAAACGAACAAATATTCAAGTATATGACTCAACGTAAAGAAACTTTTTGTCTAGGACCGCCATGATGTGGAGTGGTTGACATTACTGTGGGACTTTTTGACATTAAATTAAGAAAACGTTTCTACTTTAGCTGTCAAAACAGGCCATTTTGTGCGCTCATGCTCGGGAAGAAAAGAAACATTATTTCTCATAACAATGATACATCGACCTTGCTACCTTATAATAAGACCTATTTTGCTCCGAATGGTATTAATGTTTCTTCAATCTGTCATATTTTCTATTCTTCGTTGTTTCTTCTAAGCGCATGCTAAGCCTGCTGGTGTTGACTGTTGAGGGATTCGATTCTTGTTTTAAGGATCACGGCTTCAAAGTATTTCGACAACGAATATTATGTATTCTTAGTTCAGATTACATTAAATATGTCGTAGGATAATTGGAAAATTACGATATTTGCGAAAATCATTGCTAAGAGGCGTCAGACGGATTATTTAATTCTGAGATAGAATTTAGCCATCTCGCTAACAATTTTCAGGATCTTCGCAAAGAAACCGACTGTACTAGGACAGGGTAGAACAAAGGTCCAGCTTTTTTTGGTTAGGTATGTTAATTTTTCTTTTCTCCTTACTGCTTGTTTCAAGAAATCTTAATCGTGTCTACATTTAAATTCAGTGATGTTTATTTCATAAGGGCATTAAAATTGTAGTCACACATCTAGGTTACATTTCCATGCAATTTGGCGAATAAATCCCAAAAGCGAGTGGTTACAAAACCGGCAATGTGTGTTAGTATAGAATATCTAATAGGGCTAATCTCCGTTTTCACGAGCGGTTTTACACTGCACCCGACACCGCAGCTGCATGTTATTTTCTAGTGTAAAAAATAAGGATTTATTAAAAAAATTAAATATAAATACCATTTATTTCGGGCTGCATAGGCCCATATTATAAATCTATATACAGAATGTCCCAGAAGTCGACGTCGTCCCTTCGAAGGCTGACAGACCAGCTCATGACTCATCAGAATATCGTAATATGACCTTAGTAAAAAATCTTTTGTTTTCGAGATATTGGCACTTTTAATAATTTCTTAAAAATTACACCTCATGCCAGTTTTTAGACTGCCGCAACTACAATTTCCCGTATTGTGGGATACAAATTTGTATTGCGGAATCCTGACTAGTTCTGCTATTGACCACGGTTATAAACAAAGCTAATAAAGTTTAAACTTTGTAGAAAAAAAGAAAACTTTTCCCTAATCGTGATTTCAAAAACTTTTTCTCCTAACTTTCACTATCCATACTGAACAAAAAATACACCACAATAACCTGGGTTGTTACTTTAAAAAGATGCTCATTTTATGTAGTTTTTAAATTAGTAAAATAGTTGCTATTAAGCTACGTCAAAATTTTTTTTTGCTATTTTAAGTGCACAGAGAACAAATTTTGAATGTTTTTCTTTAGTTAGAATTTCGAACAAAAACACTCGTTACATTGAAATCAGCCAGATGTTTACTTAGAAATTGTACGTTAAAGTTAATTAAATAATTAATTAACTTAATTCATGCTTACTAAACTTAGAAACTAAACAGAATACAAGGACTTTTTTTTAAACTGTAAGGAGAAATGCAAAGAAGGAGAACACATTAATTTATTAATTTAATGAGTTAGACTCATTAGAGTGAGAGAATAGGTGACGCCATGCACGTCTTTTGTTTGTTCTATACATGAGATTGTTTATTAGTTACTAGGACGTTACGCTATTAATGTGCATCGTTTTGTTAATTTCTTACTTTTAATGGATTTTGCATTGTAATTTGGACTTCGTTTGCCTAGTGACTCGGACTTAAGTGTGCTTGGAGACAGTAAAGAACTGACATGGCTCTCTTCTGGACTTTTATGTTTCTGTGATACGCGTCTTACTACCAGTCATTATGGCGTATACTATACATCAGTATGCTAACATGCATTACATTTACAGGGAATACAGAGGCAACGGTGCTGCTGCAGCTAATTTGTATCGCAAAAGGTTAAGGTACTCAAGTCCAGATTACAATGCAAAATCCGTTTAAAGTAAGAAAACAACAAAACGATGCACACCAATAGCGTAATGTACTTGTAACTAATAAACAAACTCATGTATAGAACAAACAAAAGACGTGCGTGTCGTCACCTACTCTCACTCTAATGAGTCTAACTCATTAAATGATATTATTAATGTGTAGTCCTTCTTTGCATTTCTCCTTACAGTTTAAAAAAAAATCCTTGTATTCTGTTTAGTTTCTAAGTTTAGTAAGCATGAATTAAGTTAATTAATTATTTAATTAACTTTAACGTACAATTTCTAAGTAAACATCTGGCTGATTTCAATGTAACGAGTGTTTTTGTTCGAAATTCTAACTAAAGAAAAACATTCAAAATGTGTTCTCTGTGCACTTAAAATAGCAAAAAAAAATTTTGACGTAGCTTAATAGCAACTATTTTACTAATTTAAAAACTACATAAAATGAGCAACTTTTTAAAGTAACAACCCAGGATAGTGTGGTGTATTTTTTGTTCAGTATGGATAGTGAAAGTTAGGAGAAAAAGTTTTTGAAATCACGATTAGGGAAAAGTTTTCTTTTTTTCTACAAAGTTCAAACTCTATTAGCTTTGTTTATAACCATGGTCAATAGCAGAACTCGTCAGGATTCTGCAATACAAATTTGTATCCCACAATACGGGAAATTGTAGTTGCGGCAGTCTAAAAACTGACATGAGGTGTAATTTTTAAGAAATTATTAAAAGTGCCAATATCTCGAAAACTAAAGATTTTTTACTAAGGTCATATTACGATATTCTGATGAGTCATGAGCTGGTCTGTCAGCCTTCGAAGGGACGACGTCGACTTCTGGGACATCCTGTATATAAAAGAAAGTCGTGTTAGTTACACCATTTATAACTCAAGAACGGCTGAACCGATTTGGCTGAAAATTGGTAGGGAGGTATCTTAGAACCAGGAAAAGGACATAGGATACTATTTATCGCGGGAAAATGTACGGTTCCCGTGGAATACTGTATTTACGCTTTTACGTAAAAACTACTTAACCGATCATCATGAAATTTGGCACAGGTATAAAGTAGACTACGAGGAAGAATATAGGTTACTCTTTATTGCATAAAAATGTACGGTTCCCGTGGAATACTGTATTTACGCTTTTACGTAACTACTTACCCGATCATCATGAAATTTGCTATAGATACAAAGTAGACCACGAGGAAGGACATAGGCTACTTTTTATTGCAAGAAAATATACGGTTCCCGTGGAATATTGTATTTACGCTTTTACGCAAAAACTACTGAACCGATCATCATGAAATTTTGCACAGATATAAAGTAGAGCACGGGAAAGGGCATAGGCTACTTTTTATTGCAGGAAATGTACGGTTCCCGTGGAATACTGTATTTACGCTTTTACGTAAAAACTACTTAACCGATCATCATGAAATTTGGCACAGACATAGAGTAGACTACGAGGAAGATCATAGGCTACTATTTATCGCAGACAAATATGTTTGGGGATTTAGTAAATAGGGGATTTAGGGATTTACAAATAATGTGATTTACGCGACGATACTCAAAGGAAAATTCGAAGGTGAGGAAGTTCTCATTCCGAAGATCCCGATGATCCCTACCGAATACCGATATGCCGTTTGAGTTCAAACGACTTCAATTTCCGATCCATCTTGCATTCGCCATGACCATTAATAAGTCACAATTTTTTCACCTGGTCAATTATATGTGGCATATTCACGGATCAGAAGACCATCTGCGTTATTTATTCTTGCTCCTGATAATAAAACGAAAAATGTCGTCTATTACAAGATGCTTTACTGAAGATTGCAACCCATGCACCAAAATACATGGCCTATTTTAACCATCATTAAAATAATTGATTTCTTTTTAATTATATCTATTATCCTAATGAAAAATTGCACTTCATGAAATCCAAAATCTGCTCATTTATTACCTCTAAGGTAGAACAAAGTTTGCCGGGTCAGCTAGTACCTTATAGACTAACATACATATTACTATATTATATTATTTAACTAACACTAACACTAAACACGTACCCCCTTACTAATAAACGCCGTATAAGCTTTGAATAGTTATACAGTGTTTTGTTCACGTCACACAAGTGACATTTTTAATTCGACTGAAGAAGACAAAACACTGTATAACTATTCAAAGCTTATACAGCGTTTATTAGTAAGAGGGGTATTGTCTGCGACGTGAGGCGCGAAGTGTTCGGGAGTCGTCCTCTGAATCAATTTAATTAGTCTGAAAATGGAAACAGTTGTGGCACATCTCAATACATTTTGGACAATGTGTTGTATGTCAGAAAGAATTTAAATAACTTTAAAAAGAAAAGCGACAACCATTGTAGGAATACTAGAAATATGAACAAGTTAGAAATACCGGTGATCAGACTAAGCAAAGTAAGTAAATCGTTTAAAGGTTCATGTATACGCCTTTACAATAGAATCCCAGAAAACGTTCAAAATCTTACCATTAATAAATTTAAAAAAGCTGTTAAAGAACGTTTGTGTGCTAAAGCTTATTATAAAGTCAGTGATTTCATTAACGATTGCACACCTTGGGAATAGGATGGCCCCATGCAAGGCTGCTTTTATGTACTTAAGTATGTTCTATATACTTATGACTAATGTTATATAGATTAAGTTACAACATTGTAAAATATTTTTTGAAAAGAACAATTTTCCCATCTTTTTGCTAAAAGGTGGCCCCGTGCGAGTTTCTTACGCCGGTTCTTCTCGCCGGGCTAGTTTCCGAACCGGTGGTAGGCATCATGTAGGACAATTCTATAAGTGTTATTTCATAACCTATATGGAAATAAAAATTTTGAGTTTGAGTTTGAGTGATTGGTTTCTTCCTAGCTTCTTATAACACTAATGAAAATTAAAATATTGAAATACTAATAGTCTACTAAGTTTGCGATTTTTCAATACATAATTCATAATACATTGTCACTGGTTTTACTACGTGCTATTACACCAAAATTATCTATGTATAGCATGTCTAGCAACAAACTAACCCTCTACTCGCATTTGCAAAATGTGTTGTTTGACAGCAGACGACTACAGACTGACTTTTCTATATGTTTTACGTGCCCAGACAGTGACCATGTCTTTAGCTATGGTAAAATAAAAAAAAATGAGGACGCGAAATTTTTGAAGAGACTTAGGTACTTAAAAATACCTTTTACCAAATCAATTTTTAATATTGTTGTATTTTTTAGCCATTTTTAAGGTGTATATTGTGTAAAATTGCTTTTGCTGTACTTAAAAAAACATAATTACTTACATATAAGTTATATTTTTAATTATTTTACAGATAAAGAATTAACTACCTACTCCATTTGTGACAATTGTGAGTTTTTTAGGATTCGGTTTCATTTGCTTGCCAAATCGGCCGAAAAAAAGTCAATTTATGTAAAATTTGCAAACTTGTCCTTAGGTATCTAAACGCTCAACTAAATAACACAAAAACCATTTCATTCAGAACGCGATACTTTCGACAGTAGCTTGCGCTCAGTACGAACTACGAATGTGATCTCAGCTAGGGGGCATCGACCGCTCGCGGGCGCATTGTTTGTCCACACTCCACACTCCACTAGAGGCTAGAGCCGCTGCACTGGAGCTAGATTCAAGGTCGGTGCCGATTTCCATGGCGCGGGCGTTGAGATTAGTTGTTCAACAAGCAGTGCTACCCAATATTACCACGGCCTGTGCAGTAAAATCACGTCGCTTATATCTTTCGGGAATCGTCATCTATTAACATAGAATAACGCTGATTGCCGAATGCCAATAAGAACTTGGTTATACAGTATACTGTTGTGATAATTTTGTGATTATAAAACCACAATAAATAAACTGTTACACACAGTCTTGTAAAAAATCTTCGTATTACTGTCCAAAGCAAACTATTAAAGTAATATAATATGATTTAAGTGTGTGCAGAATTAACGTTATTAAGCAATTAAATGTGTACCTGCATAACACAATAATATTGTTTATTGAATTGTTTTTTAGTATTAGCTGGCCACGTGAAGTTTGCCTACGACCTACACGTGCCTAGAGCCCACACGATCACATTTAGAAGAGCCCAGAGACTCGTGAAGGGAAGTTTCCTGTCAATGGTGAATACCTTTTAGAGTTTTAGAGTTTCCTTAAGAATCATGATTTAGCAGTATTTATAGAATAACCCAAATCAAAAACAGTGGCCAAGAATTAGCTTTTGCGTTTTATTTAGATTTTAGTGGATTCAATTTAATATGAAAAATATTTACTTAATATCTCGTTTTCAATTAAATTTAATTTATTGATTGTATTTTATAGTTTTTTTTTTAATTTGTTTCCTAAAGAGGTGAAATGAGGGTCCAAAGTTTGTATAGTGAAATATCAACAGCTGGTCGGATTACTTAACATTTTTTCACGCAGATAGTTATTATGAGGTGGAAATCGGTAGGTACTAAAAAGGATTACACACCCCAAGGGGGTGACGGTGGTGTAACGCGGACGAAGTCGCCGGCAATAGCTAATAGTCTATCTCTTATGTTATGATCACAACATAAAAATTAA
Organism: Glaucopsyche alexis; assembly: GCA_905404095.1. Classification (NCBI taxonomy): domain Eukaryota; kingdom Metazoa; phylum Arthropoda; class Insecta; order Lepidoptera; family Lycaenidae; genus Glaucopsyche; species Glaucopsyche alexis. Next base: position 4,485,102 of record FR990052.1, read on the forward strand.
AAAAAAATCAAAGCGCATTTACATGTAACGTCTAAAGTGCATGTACAACTTTTCGCACGGGTTTGATAAAAAAAAAATCACCAACAATGTGCTGTAGAAAGCGTGGAGTATCAATATCATCCAGCTTCTTGCACCATTGTCGCTGTAATTAGATGAAAGTGCACGAGAAAGTTATGTGTGAATTTGTGGGGTCGTTACGCTAACTACATATTGGATAACTCGTTACGATTAGGAGTATAATGTAATGGAGCGTGCACATTTATATGAGAAATAATACATTAAATGGTTACATAATCCGGTTAAGATGATGTCATCGGGTGAAAATGGGAAGTCATAATGAAACAATGGGCGTGATTAAGAATAACAAACAATTTATTTTAAGGTTAGATGATGCAAGAGAAGGAACTGGCCATCTTGCCCCCTCGACAACATGTTACATGATGTATGTTGTATAAAAAAATATTGCCACCTAACTACCGAAATGTCAAGTAGTGAGATGATGAATGATAGCGAAGAATACTCGATCATGTCAGGCTTCAAACAAAAAACAACGTTTGGGCGTTACATTTCCGCGGACAGACACACACACAGACAAATATGTCAGCTTATCATACCCCTCTGTTTTCATCGGGGTTAATAAAGTATTAAAGCAAGCAATCGGTTCAGGTACCAGTGGCGAAGGCTGGTTCGCCTTTATAGGGAAGCTCTAGCCTATATAAGGTAGAGATTTGCATGAGGGTCGCCAAAAGGTAAGCGGTAAGTGCAGCCTATAGGAATGTAGTTATAGGAACCTCATGCCACTGACAAGTACACATTTTTATTTAGGCTAAACCGCAATGTCCATCAATCAGCTCTGTTTTCGATGTGTAGACAAGCCAAATTTTAAGTTCAATTGTTTGAAATAAAACACAAATAGACATCCATATAACAGAGAATTTAATGCGATCAAATGACTTGTACCGTTTAAGCAATTAGTATAGCACTTTAATTGCTACGTTTAAGATAATTCAGCAAATGTGATGGCGTCAGAGGTGTCTTTGTTCAGAGGTTTCTCAAGCTTCGATCGCTTCCCTATTGGAATGTTAATAGCAACTATTAAAATCTGGTTGAAATGATGCCAATTTAACTTAATAGTCAAATGCTTTTAGAATCCATCAGCTAAATTATTTTTACTGGGCAACCTGATCACGATCGGTGAGAACTAAAAAAGGAATAAATAACCTTTGGGTAGGACCTTGCGTTGTATTCTGTTTTGTCTAAATCTGTGTGTCTATATGACTGCTGATTGTGCACAAGAAAATATGTTTTCATTTCATTATCATTCATTTCAAGTACCTAAGTATTATATATTCCTACCCCTTATAAGTTGAACATAGATAAAAAAGCGAAACTGTATTAAAAACAGTTATAATTTTAGAAGTATCTTCTTCAATAAAACAAGTGGTGGCAAATGGTAGAAAGTAACCACAATGAATGAATCGTGAAACGTCCCCTCTGAATGTTTGTGCAGCGCACACAACGATTTGGCCAATTGACTGACTTCCTCTACGCCAACCAGATACCAGATTTTCATCATCATCATCAACTTACCAACCATCAAGTTTTTTTCTAACAGAATCTTCACACCCATCTTCATCTAAGACGCTGGGAGCTGAGTAACAGGAGTTTATACTAGTGCAGCTCCCAACACTTACTACAGAATAAAGAATAATTAGGTACATTTAATGTACTAATAAGATTTCAGAATCTGTAAACATCATGATTCATGTAGGTATGTGATTTGGAAAAAAAACTGACAACATTGAACATACATAACCGAAGATTAACCGTCGTTTATGCAAATCGTCCGAAATGCGATTAACCTCTGCTTAACTTAAACAGTGCCCTAAATCCGTGGCGTGTTATGCTCGGTGCTGTAACGCAGGTATGCCTGTAACGGTCGGTTTGGCAACGGCCAGCCGTCAGGTGAAACGGTAATATGCCGATAATTTTACAATAACATTATCGTATTGTTCGCGTATAATAAATTCGACGATTTAAGTGCTTGCTTACGAAAACGGGTTAAGTATTTACAATTGTATGTATTTACAAAGATACGGCAATACCTGTAGTTATAATAAGTACAGATATAACATTTGCCACTTTAGGTTCGAATGTATTTTTTAACCATCCAACCGTTTATCCCCCATAAACGGTTGGATGGTTAAAAAATACATTGTCATCCTTACTAATATTATAAAACGCGAAAGTTTGTATGTATTTATGGACGTTTGATACTCTTTGACGCAATAACTATTGAACGGATAGTAGTTTAGACTCCGTATTGCTTAGGCTACTTTTTATCGTCGTGTGTAATGTGTCGAGCTCGCGAACGGACGCGCTCCGCGTTATACACATGCAGCAAATATTAATTATTTGATTAATATTTATGCGAATCGCGCGGCTGATTGCCGCTGCACGTGATCATGGCGCTCGTGGTCAATGAGTTGCTGGCGTTTATCCAGCACGCCATCGACACCATGGACGAGGTCAGCATAATGCAGATCTGCAAGTCTTCTTTCACCAGTGAGGAGATTTGCAAAGGCAAGCATTTGCTGTACGAGACGCTTGGCCAGAGCGCGAATATGCCATCGCGAAGGAGAGATGGAACCGAAAGAAGCGTGCAGGACATCATCTCCCTGCTGAAGCAGACGGATCCGGATGAAGTGCCAGCTTTTGTAGCGAAAGAACTGCATAAGCTGCCGCCAGTGACACTGGACCACGTCGACGTCGTCAGTCTACTGAAGGACATCAAATTCCTGAAGGAAGAACTGGCCGGAGTTCGAGGTAGATTGCAGGCATCAGAGTTTACCATAAGTGATCTACGTAGTGAATTATCACAGCTAACAAGTGTTAATTCAATATGTAGGTCACCTGATGCAGCAAACGTCACTCGTCGTCGAGGCGCGCAGGCGGTCACGTTTAGCCCGTCAGCATTATCCGGCGGGTCAACGAACATCGTCACCGCCCCCGCTGCCCGCTCCCCGCCCGCGCAGGCGCCGGTGCCGAGTTACGCAAATGTCGCCGCTTGCGTCCCCCCGCCACCTCCCCCGCGTTCGAAAAACAAAGGGAAGAAGGAGGCCCCTGCAGAACGTCCTCTTTCAAAAAAGGACCGAACGTGCGATGATGACGGGTTCATCAAGGTCGAGAGGAAGAAGAAGAAACCCGTCGTCCGCAACCATCGCGGCACCGCACCCGGAGGACCCGAGCAGCTGTTGCGGTGTGAGACTCCCGCGACACCGCTGTACGTGTCCCGGCTTCATTGGTCTACGACGGTCGAGCAGGTCGTGGACTACATAAGAAGCAGAACTAACTTCGCCTTGAGGGTCGAGCGGTTGGAATCTCATCATAAAGTGAATTTTAATTCCTTTGTGGTGAGAGTTCCAACCCATCATTTACCGACCTTCGAGAAGGAGGAGTTCTGGCCGATTGGAGTCGTCTACAGAAGATTTAGAGGACGACTCCCGAACAATTTGCGCCCCACGTCGCAGACAATACGTGTTTAGTGTTAGTGTTAGTTTAGGTATATATTATAGTAATATGTATGTTAGTCTTTAAGGTATTTATAATATGGGCCTATGCAGCCTGAAATAAATGTATTTATTATTATTATTATTATTTTATGGTAGCAAAATTTACGGTTCCAGCGAGATTTCTTTTTGCGCGTACGAAATCGCGGGCAAAATCTAGTAGGTAAGTATTATACCTATTAAATTAGTTGCTGATCAATACAAGAATATATAGATATTATGATGTTTTTGGGTTTAGTTCGAAATGAGATTTATTTTGAAAAAAAAAGTTGGATGAAAAAATTAATGTAGAGCTGATAACTCGACTCCATCGATGACCCTAGAACAGTTAGAAGGGTTCATCGAATTGTACATCCAGGGTATGCCGTTTGCCTTTTCACCGCCTATCTAGGGTTACCACGTCTTGTTTACAATTTGCAATCAACAATTGCACTTGATAATACATTAGATATGAGCGCCGCGCCGCCGCCGCGAAAATACATCGCCGAGTGAGCGAGAGGGATAGTCATAATGTGTAATTTCAGTCAGTGACTATGAGCATGTAAGTCACACCTATCTCATCGAAAGACTTCTGCATGAAAGACAAACATTCTTACAAGAAAGGCAGATCTACTGAATTGATGGAGCTAGTAGGTCGCATTGATAAAGCCATTGAGGATAAGAAGTTTGCGCTAAGCACCTTCTTAGATATTGATGGCGCGTTCGGCAAAAACTCAACCTGATCTATTACTCTGATAGCCTGGCTTCAAGAATTACTATAGAGTGGATCAAAGCTACGCTGAACAACAGAGTAGCGTCATCAACTATCATGGGCTTGACGCTCAGGAGCAGGTTGGCCCAAAGATGGCCACAGGGAGAGGTGGTCGCCGCTGGAGTGGTCCCTGGTAGTGCTAAAAGAACTGAACAAATAGTTCTATGCTCAAGGATACGCTGACGACCTAATAATAAAAATATATCTCCATACCGATTTCGCCTTTCGGTGACGGTAGCCGGTTTCATTGAGAGAGTGCTCTTGTGTGCTCTTGCACAGAAGAACACTCTCTCTTCCTTTACTCTCGTAATCCAGTGGGATGGATAAACGACATGACTAGCGAGAGATTAGGCGCTGGTCCGACTTTTCACATGCCCATCCGATGCATGGATCACCTTTATTGTCAGACAATCAGGCGATCAGCCTACAATTTCCTAACCAAACTTGAAAATAACTTTTTTTTGTTGTTCCAATGCGGGAATCGAACCCACTACCTCCGAGTCGAGAGCCAAGCTCTAATCCGACCTAGCGATACAAGTGGTGGGCAAAGGCGCATCAGTAATCACTAGGCTAATGCCTAAATGGAATCACTAGGGAAACATTAAAAAAGCACCACTGATTAATAGTCGGTGTGCTTCACCGTGATTGCCGTCGACTTTCCAACGCTGCAGAATGATGACCACAACGCAGCGTCATGCGGACTCATTGTACATCGAGTGCACAGTCAAAACCAATGACACGTGCCAATTTTTTCGCGTTTCGTCTGAATTTCTTCGATCGTCTGAATTTCTTCGATAACATTGGTACGTCTGTTTCTTTTTCTAAAGAGGGCAAACCTAGTTTGAGTCCTTGTAACATATGAGACGAAACTTTTTTAAAGCCATTAGGGTTTATGCTGACTAACGGCCCATTTCAATAACCAATAACTATTTGTTAAAAACGTCAAATTTGTATCGCAAAAAACCGGCAAATGATTGAATGACGACGTTTTTAACAAAATATAGTTATTGGTAGATAGGTTATTGAAACGGGCCGTAAGTCACCAAGTCACTACAACTAACCTAAGTCATGAACTGCCTGCCTATCTGCACTCGTGACTGTACCAGGCGAACATAAACGCTCTGTATGTATACTGTCCATACTAAAATCGTGAACATTGGCATTTTACGAGCGAGCTCTCTCTGGAATTCAAAACTTTCAGTTTTAATTAAAAGCTGATGCGTTTTCGTTATTGTGAGTGATCTCTTTTTTGATTTAATTATTACACGTCCAATTAAAAACTTTGAACGCTCCAAACACTTTCCATAGTAAGTCATTATTATTCACGTCATTTGACAGAATCTGGGTTAAATGTAGCTGAGCGAGGCCGAGATAGTTTGGAGTAAGGCGATGCAGTAAGAAAGTCCATTATAAAGTGCATGACGTGCAAAACTTGGTCTGGAGTAGAAAACGAGCGTATAGCACCTGATACGATACACACTGTAGTGCTGTAAAAGTGTAGCCTCCTTCTTATGACCAACCATAATCTACTAGGATTACATGACCTAGTGGTAGATCGCTAAAATTGTGAAAGATCGTTGTGCAAGACTCGGGTGCTATGTAGGTATGTGCATGTGAAAATTGTCATTTTGTGTCTCACCTACCGGGTATGTTACTGTAATCTAACTGAATATATATATAAATTCACTGTACAGCGTAATTTTATTTCCTTTAAATAACGGTAGGTGTCACAACCTAATACGATAACGATGCAATGTGTCGTTTAAATTTATTTATATAATATGCAAAATGCAATCCCATGTCAATTGCCAACATAACCCTTATCATAACTGTAGTAAAGGTTGCAATACAAATGCAAGCATTAATGACTGTTGAAACTAAGTGAAAAAAATTATACTTTCAGGAATAAACTACGTAATGTCACATACAAGGGAATATATTCGCTCACATTTACGTACTGAAGAAAACCAGCATATTTCGACGAGTACCTACCTGCCGAAACTACCCCCTACCTATATTCGCTAGGGTCCCTAGGTAGGGATGGTGGATGTGTAACGTAGTTACATTTTATTTAATTAAATTTCGTAAAAACGATACACCCAACGCCATCTATGGTATATGGTGGTAACTACGGCTATGGGTTCAAGTCGACATTCTCAACGCCATCTATGGTATATGGTGGTAACTACGGTTATGGGTTCAATAGTTATCGACTTATCGATTTGAATCTAATTCTTTTTAAATCTAAACATCATAATCTTTTTTTAAACAACTTAAATACACCAGTTTTGCGTTATTAGGTTATCATTCTAAATAACTCAATATATTTCTACTGTGGCAAAAAGTCTTAGCTGTGTAGTCAATGTAATTTAAAAAAAAGTTTTTTTTTGGTCGGGTATATAAGCCTGACGCGCGATTGTCATAGCCTTTTTCATAACTCTTTTTTTTGGACATCTAAAATTGAGTGTGGTTGCTTTAAAATTCCACGTTTCTAAGTTCAAGTAGTTATTTTATATATTTTAAACCCGTCTTCACGGTGAGTCTGTGTATCTGTGTCGTGTAACTCTTATAATTGTGTAGTTTTTTATATTGTTCTTTTCCAAATTAATTTTACATCAAATTGTAGGTAAATGTCAAAATTGATTTCTGGAACACGTGGTGGTTCCCCGTTTAATAATTAGATGCTAATATCATGGTGGGCCTGTTTTATCAACACGCATTCTTGTAATTTCGCCTAGTTTTATATTTTTTATGTTTATGCGTGTTGTAAATTTTAAGCTGTCAAATTTTTTTTACATCATTTAAGTTTGCTTTGTAAACCTTTTATTTTTTAAAACGTACTCTTAGTACCTTTCATTTTAAACTGTAAGGGACCAGGGCCCTGATTTCGAGGATTCGAGATCAAGGCCACGGTACCTTAAGCAAGCTCTGCATATGTGGACCTACCGTTCCAGGGTTCTGAGTTCCGGCTGGAACAGTTCCTGTATGGACTACACCTGATCCGACCAGATACCATTGTTCCGGTCTGGACAATCCCAAGCCACACAGCATACCAAGGACTGTCGGTCTGAGCTTGGCCGTTAGAGTTGTCGGACCCTCGTCACCGGACCTCGCAGACCGTGGGATACTCCTGACTGCCTTCGATCAGCTAAGTGCCGTGTGCCGATTATCCCAATACTACACCTCCACCGCCCAGGGCTGAACCAGACTTTGCCGGCTAACCGACCCACGCCCCTTATCTAGACATCTTAAATTTTAAATATAATTAATTTGTTACAGTCTTGTGTTTCTCTTCCAAACACCCCGTAACAACTGGCGCCCAAACGTGTTTAGTCTGGTTCGGCATAGGGTGATTCCAGGGTCTGGTCCCAACCTGTGTGTGTGTCGTGCCGTCTCCATATATCCAACTCTCACAGTATATTCCCCATTTAAGGCTGGGAGTAAGAATGTCCTTAAGCCGCCTGTAACCGGCACGTGTAAGAGGCAGGTATCGTTACAAGCACACACCCGCTATATATATATACATATATATATATATATATATATTTTTTTTTTTTTTTTTTTTTACATACCCTCGGTAATTTTTTTTTTTTTTTCTCAGCGGACACAATATTAAATTTATAAAAGTATTATATTTATTCCTTATTAAATATATCCTGTTCTGTCTTTTGGCAGGGCAAATATTGTATTTATTATTTTAATTATATTATTTTTATAAATTATTTATATTATAACTCATTTTTACATACACACACTCACACACACTTACACTATACATTTAAACACAGCAACATCATCTTCAATGATGTTTATGTGATTTTGGCCTTAACCTTTTTTAATTTCATTTAATTTTTTTTAATTTAACTTTTTAATTCTTGTTAACATAAATAATTATAACCTTAAATTCTTAAATATATTCCAAATTCTTTGCTATAAACTTATAATTTTACTTGTAGACTCAAATTTCACTTTTAACTTTAACTTACTTTTAGGGTTGGATATACTTAGGTAGTTATTAGTACCTTGTTATCTTGGTGTAGCGTTTATATATTGTAATAAACTCTATACTGCTCATTTTTTCTGTAGACTGTATACTTAGTACTGCATTATCTGTAGAACTCATTTTGTAGTTAGTTCTTATATCTTGCTGATTTGTAAATCATATACTTTTTTGTATTTTTTGGAGAATACATCTCATTTTTTTGTATTTTCTCGACACAGATATACTCACCTTTAAGATTGTGGAAAAAATTTCTTGAATTTTATTGGTAATTTAACTTTTAAAATAGAATTTAACTTTTGATAAACCCGCTATTGACTTATACGGAGAAAACTTAATTTCTTTTTTTAAACTCAAATTTATTTAGTAACTTAACTTAATAAACATTACAGTTGACTACTCACCTAACCTACTTTGGAAAAACTTTACTTTCTTTTCAAATTTTAAACTTTTTTTTTCAAATCTTAACTTTTTTCAAAAAGTTTTTTTTTAATATGCCTGGAAAAATAAAATTTATTTCTCTTCAAAAGGCAGAATTGGAATATGAGGTCTTAGTTAGGAATGAAATACCAGCTTCTACCGTTGTGGAATTAAGAAAACAAATACTAAAATTAGTTGAGCTTTACCCGTCGGAGGACATCTTAGACTCCTGTCTTCCCATAAAAGATGATTTGTTAGGAATTGAGGAAACCCTGACAAAAGTTAAATCACAGTTGGATTCTCACTCTGACGGTAACTCGTTGCTTAGAGCTGAAAATAACTTAAACCACATCGAGTATAGAATTAATAGAATTTCATCCGATAATATTGAACCTTTTGCCGAACAATATAATTCTTGTTTACAAAAACTTCAAAATTATTTAGGTTTATTACACCAATTGAAGGGGTCTAGTAGTAATTCTGTGTTGCCAGCTCCTGCTGCAACACCTATACCTCCTTTAAATATTACGGTACAGTGTGAAAAAAATAATTTGGCTGATTTACATAAAATTAAGTTTGATGGCAAGTCTTGTGTCCGCGCGTTTATAACCAGGGTGAATGAGTATTGCACACAGCATAACATTAGTGATTCAAAGATTCTTTCTCATGCTTTTGACCTTTTTACTGGTGATGCTTTACACTGGTACAGAAGCATTCATCAAAATATTAACAGTTGGTCGGAACTTTTAAATCTTTTATATAGTGACTTCGACAAACCGAGTTTTGATTATAGGTTCATGTCAGAGATTCGTAATAGGACTCAGGGCGAAAAGGAGACCATTACCATTTACGTTGCTATTATGGAAGGAATGTTCAACCGTCTTGTTAAGCCTGTCCCAGAGAGTGAGAAAATAGAAATCTTATTACATAACATTAAACCTTGCTATGCAAACATCTTAGCTTCTTCACCTACGGTTGTCACTATTGAGCAACTTAAGTCTCTTTGCAAAAATTATGAGGACATTCAGTCTCGACTGACCTTATATCACGAACCGCCTAAGGTAACGTCGGATACCTTAGCGCCTGACTTAGCTTATAATTTTAATAATGATAAATCTGATAACAAACAAAATTTTAATAAAACTTTTAGGCCTTTTCGTAATAATAATTTTTCCAATAATAATAATTTTTCTAATAATAATTCTAATAATAATAATAACTTCGCTTATAAACAATCCCATAATCAGGTTAATAGTTTGCAAACAAATAATCCTAAATTTTGTTTACGTTGTAGGGTTAACTCGCACAGCTACTATGAGTGCACAGCTGATAAATCCAAGATATTTTGTTTCGGCTGCGGCAACCCTGGCGTACGACGGCCAGACTGCATCCGCTGTCGTAGTAAACCTACTCATTCAAAAAACTAGTCTTATCGGATCGTGTTATACCTAACCATACCGACCTTGAGGATCGGAAACAATGGGTTAAAACCGTAGGTACTTTTTTCAAATTCTATACAATTAATACGGTCCGATGTATTGATAACAATAATTTAGATTCTCGACCTTATGTCAATATACATATAGACTCTTTTAGCATGCGCGGTCTTTTAGACTCTGGTTCTTGCGTTTCTTTGTTAGGTAATAATTCTCATTTAAATATTATTGAGTTAGGCTATCCTCTCAATAATGACGATAATAATATTTCAATTTTTGCTGCGGGCGGTCAATGTTTAAAGTCTATAGGCTATATAAATTTACCAATTAATTTTGAAGATCAATTTCATATTTTAAAAGTATACATAGTACCTCAGGTTACTTATGACCTCATTTTAGGTATTGACTTTTGGCGTATTTTCAAACTTTGTCCTAAATATTTAAATTCAATTAATTCTAGTACGGCTAGCGATCCAATCACTTCTCATCAGGTGACCCAGCCGGCTATTAACGGCTACGAACATTTAAGTTCGTCTGAGCGCTCAATAGCCGATGATATAATTAAACAATTTCGTTCTATTTCTTTTGAAGAGAAAGGTTTAGGTTTAACTTCACTTATCACTCATAAAATTGATACCGGCGATGCGTTACCTATACGTCAACGTTATTATAGGATGTCGCCTGAAAAACAACGTATTTTAGTTGAACAGGTTGACGAAATGTTGTCTATGGACGTCATCGAGCCGTGCCAATCTGCTTGGAGCTCTCCTGTATTGGTTGTGCCCAAGAAGAAAACAGGTGAATTTAGATTTTGTTTGGATAGTCGTAAATTAAATTCTGTAACTAAAAAAGACGCTTATAGTTTACCGTACATTTCCGAGATTTTGGACAGCTTACACGACGCTCGTTATTTAAGCACTATCGACCTTTCTAACAGCTTTTGGCAGACAGCTATTAACGAGTCTGATCGTGATAAGACTGCTTTTTATGTTCCTGGTCGCGGAATGTTTCGTTTTAAACGTATGGCTTTCGGTTTGACGAACGCACCTGCTACGCAGCAGCGTTTAGTAGATGCTTTGTTTGGTAATTTTGGTCATAAAACTTTTTGCTATTTGGATGATATTGTTATTATTAGTGAGGATTTTAATGAACATGTAGCTACTCTTTTGAGGGTTCTTCAAGTCCTCAAAGAGGCAAATTTAACTGTTAAGTTTGAAAAGTGTAAATTTTTTCGGCCTCAACTTAAATATTTAGGTTATTTAATCGACGGTAACGGTCTCCGTACTGATCCTGATAAGGTAGCCGCGATTGTAAATTTTCCCACGCCTACTTGTAGGAAAAGTGTTAAACGCTTTCTTGGCACTGCCACCTGGTACAGAAGGTTTGTGCCTAATTTCAGTACTCTGGCAGGGCCTTTAAATAAGTTGACGTCTACACGTAAGAATGCCCCTCCTTTTGAGTGGACTTCAGAGGCGGACTCGGCGTTCAATAAACTGAAGGAGAGTTTGGTCTCCGCGCCAGTACTGCGCTGTCCCGACTACAATGAACCCTTCGAGGTTCATACGGATGCCAGTAGCTATGGTATTGGGGCCATGCTCACCCAGAAGTTCGAAGGGAAAGAACACCCTGTCGCATACATGAGTCGCTCCTTGACTAAACAGGAGAAAGTCTACGGGATTACTGAGCGTGAGACGTTAGCGGTTTTAGTTGCTTTAGAACACTGGCGTTGTTACCTTGAGAACGGTAAAAAGTTTACGGTTTATACCGATCACAGCGCGCTTAAGTGGTTCCTGTCTTTGTCCAACCCCACTGGTAGGTTAGCTCGCTGGTGTGTCAGACTATCCGAGTTTAATTTTGAAATTAAACATAGGAAGGGCTGTGACAACGTTATACCGGACGCTTTATCTCGTGCGGTTAACGTGAACGCAATTTGTAGTTGGACAAACTATACCGGCGCTGATACCTGGTATCTTAATATTTTTAACGGTTGCCATAATACGCCATCTTCTTTTCCAAATTTTACTATTAAAGACAGTAGATTATTTAGGCTTTCTAAAAATAAACATAATTTAACTTCTGAATTTTCTTGGAAAGAGGTAGTTCCTAAAGATTATCGTGAGGAAATTATTCGCGCTAACCATGATGAGCCCACTGCTGGTCACATGGGAATTTTTAAAACTTATAGGCGGCTCGCACTTAATTACTTTTGGCCTAATATGTATCGCGATGTCGTCACTTACATTTCTAAATGTTCTAAATGCCTACAATATAAGTCTCAAAATCATAAAGTTTTAGGTGAAATGGGTCGTCCTAAAGACTGTTCACGACCATTTCAAGTCATCTCGGTTGACATTATGGGACCTTTACCTACTACTAGAAAACGTAATAATTTTATTTTAGTTGTGACTTGTTGTTTTTCTAAATTTTGTCTTATTTTTCCTATGAAACGTGCTACATCCGATATTATAATTAAAATTTTAGAAGATAGTGTTTTCTTAGTGCACGGTGTTCCACAAACTATTTTAATGGATAACGGTCCTCAGTTCATTAGTAACGAGACCAATAGACTTTTCAAAAAATATAATATACCTAAAGTTTATTTAACACCGCGTTATACCCCCCAGGTGAATACGGTCGAACGCTACAATAGGACCATTATCACTTGTATTTCGACCTACGTAGAAGAAGACCATAGGTCATGGGATGTACATATACCCGAAATACAATTCGCTATCAACAACTCGGTGAATGAGGCAACCGGCTTTACACCATCTTTCTTGGTGTATGGTAGGGAACTAGTGTCTTGCGGTACTCACTACTTAGATACAGACAGTATTAAGGACCTTGTGTTTTCGCCTCGTGACGCCTACGCGGAAAATTTAGGGTGTATGTCATCTATTTTCGATAGCGTTCAGATGCGTCTCTGGCAAGCTCATGTTAAGAGCACTGCTCAATATAATCTGAGACGTAAGCCTGCGGAATTTAACGTTGGTGATGTCGTTTTTAAGAGAACTTACTTTCTAAGTGATAAGGAGAAACATTTTAGCAAAAAGTTGGCTCCTAAATTTATAAAATGTAAAATTGTAGGTAAACGTTCTCCTTTAGTTTATGTCCTGCAAGACATGCAAGGTAAAGACCTTGGTGCCTGGCATTTGAAGGACCTTAAGCTTCCCATCTTATCAAAATAATGGGTCAGCTGTTGTAGGAAGGCTAGTAGATTCGCGCTTTACTCAGACGCTGTTCGTTATCCTTTTATAATAACGATATAGCTAAGAACTTTAATATCTTAGACTGGTGTTGTTTTTTTCCTCTTTATGGAATACAATACTCGTATGTTAGGGCGTCTCGGATCATTATGTTGTGTCCGAGTTGCAAAATGCAAGTGGATGTATGTATGTGATGTATGAATATAGTGTGAACGATGTATGAAAGGTTGTCGGTTGTTGCGCGTTGACACAAGACTAGCATTTAACTTCCACTGTCGTAATTTTTTCTTTAAACCTTCTTTTTTTAAGTTTTTTTTTACCCCAACCAATGTTTTCTTTTCTTTTGTCTGTTTTGTAGTTGTTTCAGGATTTTTTCCTGGCAGCAGGCAAAAATCCTTCGGTAACAGGGGGGGATATGTAACGTAGTTACATTTTATTTAATTAAATTTCGTAAAAACGATACACCCAACGCCATCTATGGTATATGGTGGTAACTACGGCTATGGGTTCAAGTCGACATTCTCAACGCCATCTATGGTATATGGTGGTAACTACGGTTATGGGTTCAATAGTTATCGACTTATCGATTTGAATCTAATTCTTTTTAAATCTAAACATCATAATCTTTTTTTAAACAACTTAAATACACCAGTTTTGCGTTATTAGGTTATCATTCTAAATAACTCAATATATTTCTACTGTGGCAAAAAGTCTTAGCTGTGTAGTCAATGTAATTTAAAAAAAAGTTTTTTTTTGGTCGGGTATATAAGCCTGACGCGCGATTGTCATAGCCTTTTTCATAACTCTTTTTTTTGGACATCTAAAATTGAGTGTGGTTGCTTTAAAATTCCACGTTTCTAAGTTCAAGTAGTTATTTTATATATTTTAAACCCGTCTTCACGGTGAGTCTGTGTATCTGTGTCGTGTAACTCTTATAATTGTGTAGTTTTTTATATTGTTCTTTTCCAAATTAATTTTACATCAAATTGTAGGTAAATGTCAAAATTGATTTCTGGAACACGTGGTGGTTCCCCGTTTAATAATTAGATGCTAATATCATGGTGGGCCTGTTTTATCAACACGCATTCTTGTAATTTCGCCTAGTTTTATATTTTTTATGTTTATGCGTGTTGTAAATTTTAAGCTGTCAAATTTTTTTTACATCATTTAAGTTTGCTTTGTAAACCTTTTATTTTTTAAAACGTACTCTTAGTACCTTTCATTTTAAACTGTAAGGGACCAGGGCCCTGATTTCGAGGATTCGAGATCAAGGCCACGGTACCTTAAGCAAGCTCTGCATATGTGGACCTACCGTTCCAGGGTTCTGAGTTCCGGCTGGAACAGTTCCTGTATGGACTACACCTGATCCGACCAGATACCATTGTTCCGGTCTGGACAATCCCAAGCCACACAGCATACCAAGGACTGTCGGTCTGAGCTTGGCCGTTAGAGTTGTCGGACCCTCGTCACCGGACCTCGCAGACCGTGGGATACTCCTGACTGCCTTCGATCAGCTAAGTGCCGTGTGCCGATTATCCCAATACTACACCTCCACCGCCCAGGGCTGAACCAGACTTTGCCGGCTAACCGACCCACGCCCCTTATCTAGACATCTTAAATTTTAAATATAATTAATTTGTTACAGTCTTGTGTTTCTCTTCCAAACACCCCGTAACAGATGGATCATAGAGTTTTAAGGCCAAAAACGCACTTCTAACATATTATCTAGTGTTGGCGACGGTGCTAGCTAATGCGTTCCCTAAACCTTGATAGATAGATAGTTTTATTTGCCAAGAATGATTTTTCAGTCTTATTTAAAAATTCTGTAATGCTAATGAACAATCTTCGTGCGTCATGTCTTAAGTAATGCTTTAAAAACAATTACAAGTAAATCGCTCACTTTCCTGTTTAGTGCACAATCACTTGGAAAAATAAATGTAAACATGTAAACAGGTGGTCAGGAGCCCGGCACGTGAATACTAATGAGGGACAGATCAATCGCATCTCATTAATGTTAACTACAGTACCATTTGGCGAACTACCCACGTGACCAGAGTACTGGGGACTTAATTAAAAGATTTTCCACTAGTCGGACTCAACAAAGGCTTGAGCTTTTCCAAACACGCGATTAGAATATAATTATGTGGAAAGATTTCAGTTCATTTGCATTGTTGGTTTATATAAAAATAAGGCATCATGTTAAACACGCATTTGATGAAAATGAAAGAAAATTTTTGTTAAGCAAAACACTTCAATATAATATAGGTATCTAAAAATAAACTGAAACAAAAGAATTATACAGGTACTTAATATACTTACATTAGGTACTAACGTATATTTTAAACATTAGGATAGATAGATTGTCATTTGTCAAACATTTGCGGTCATTGCCAAAACAACAAATATTATGTAAAAGTGTGTCATAATAATTTGTATAATTTAATATTTAAATGTAGCGAAAACATACAGCCACTTGGCACAGGCGACTCTGACACATTTGAAGCGGCGAATTACAGTTTGTCCTAGATTCCTGCGAATTCCATACTAAATCTTACGGATTTATTTTAATCTTGTTTTGACATCTCATTTTTATAAATTTTATTAAATTAAATAGTTCATTTAAAATGATTTAGGTTAGAGGCGGTAACAGCGTTCGTTACCTAAAAGCTCTTAAAAATAAACCTAATACTTTTTACCCGGCTACGGCGAAGCAAAAAGGAAGGGTAATCATTTTGGCAGGCGCCTAAACTACTGGTCCGATTTTAATAAATCAATAGATTCGTAGTAATAGCCCGGGTAACATAGGGTATATAATATACGTAGTAGGGTTAAAGTTTTTTTTTAATAAAAACTAGTTATTAATGGCGCTTTAATTTTCTTTGTAGGTACGCTTAAATTTTCGAACTGAGCTGCGGGACTAAAAAGAAGGAACTGAACTTAATGCAGGCAAACTGGGGCCAAGGGCTAGTTTAGAATAAAAATTACTTGATACACAACCACTCGGTAATTGGCTACACTTTAGTCGATTCGCGTCAAGTTTGCAGTGAGTTATCGGTGCAAATGTCAAACTTACTTCAACCGGTAAATTGCGAACACGTCACTTTTAACTAAAGCAGTATATCCTTTAACGTGGTAGAGCCATGCTTCGGCACGAATGGGCCGGCTCGACCGGAGAAATACCACGGGCTCACAGAAAACCGGCGTGAAACAGCGTTTGCGCTGTGTTTCGCCGAGTGAGTGAGTTTACCGGAGGCCCAGTCCCCTACCCTATTTCCTTCCCTAACCTCCCCTATTACCCTATTCCCTCTTAAAAGGCCGGCAACGCACTTGCAGCGTTCTGATGCTGCGAGTGTCCATGGGCGACGGAAGTTGCTTTCCATCAGGTGACCCGTTTGCTCGTTTGCCCCCATATTTCATTAAAAAAAAAAAAAAAAAAACTATGTTATCATACAACAATAGAGTTTTCAAGGGGAATTACTTAATTGCAATGTTTGTATATCGATGGTCGATGTTGATTGTTGATAGTTCCATTGCAAGTCTCGAGTGTTTAGCACTAGGCAATCGGGCATTGAGCAACATTTGAAGTACTAAAGTATCTAAGGCGTATCTAGATGAAAAAATTCACCAAGATACGCCTGCGATTTAAGTTCGCGACTAACGGCCAAACGCTTCTTAAATGTATGAGGCTCTCAACTCTCAAGCCATAGACTGTCACTGTCTGCTTCACAGAATGGCTGCTGTAATTTAAGTGAAGCCATACACCATACTGCCTATCGTCCAATCTGCATGATACCACCGAATGAATCACTTAGAACTGACCGTGTACGGGCGTGGACTGGCACGGCAGTTTATACTATTTATGTCAAGTGTATCTGACCCAAAAACACCACTTTCCATCTCGCACTAAGCAAGCGTGGAGGACTACAGCAGTCCTCCTGACATTGAGCACCTGCCGCCTCATGCCGTAACGATGTTAAGAGTCGAGAATGACGTTAAGTACTTATGTAAATGAGCTCTGAATACCTGACAAATAGTCCGAATAATCGGGTCTCTACATGAAGCCTGTGAACCTCAACCATGGTACAATGACAACGCTCAATCGGTGACCTTCGAGGTCATGCTTGGTTGACGCTGAGTCCGATGACGTCAAACCGATTGTAATGACATGAGAATCTCCAAAACAAAAATTAAGTAGGTATATCATTACATAGTATAAAACAAAGTCCCTTTTTAGGGTTCCGTACCTCAAAAGGAAAAAACGGAACCCTTATAGGATCACTTTGTTGTCCGTCTGTCCGTCCGTCCGTCTGTCAAGACCCTTTTTCTCAGGAACGCGTGGAGGTATGAAGCTGAAATTTATATCAATTACTCAGGTCTACTGTCCCTTGAAGCTGTGAAAAAATCAAACTTCTAAGCCAACGCAATCAAAAGATACAGCCGTTTATGCCGCAAATTTTCGACACTTGCAAGGGAATCAAAACCTACAGGGTGCTTCCCGTGAACTCAGAATCTTGAAATTTGGTACGAAGCAACGTCTTATAGCATAGATAAAGGAAAAATTACGAAAACCATACATTTTTAGTTACATCACATAATATATTTTTTTTTAATAATTTTAAACTTACTACCCATTTCCTCATAAACGCGTAGAGGTTAGGGCATCGAGACCGGTTTTACCCGAAACCGAAAACCCGGGTTTTCCCGGGTTTTCGGGCCTACAACAAAACCCGGTTTTCAAAATATTGAAAACCGGTTTTCGGTTTTTTCGAGCTTTTTTTCATTATGAAATTCTACAACAGTTTATAACAGTTACAGTCACAAACCGAACGTTATAGTGGCTTGTGATTGTCAATGTAGAATTTTAGAACAATAGTCATAATGTTTTCATGTTGTATGTAGTACATTTGGGGGCACGGTAGTGCCCCCGCCCCGCCAGGACGAGTGAGCGAAGCGCAAGGGACCAGACTACCTTTTCTCGAAGCGATTCGTCGATTTTTTGGACCTTCATAACTTGGTATAATTTATTATTCGGTTCCATCAGCGCTCAGTGCGAATTGCTCTCCGTTCCCATGATACCCAAAAATCGAGTGGGCCTAACGGAATCCGTCCCATTGTGTTAAAAATGTGTGCTCCAGAGTTGGCACCGGTCTTAACGCATCTTTTTCGGCTCACCTTCTCTTATGGCACAGCCCTGGCATCTTGGTAAACAGCTTTGGTGTGCTATCGCCTGCCCTGTTCATACTGCATATCAATGATAATATTATGTGATGACGACAGTACGGGTGATGCCTTATATACAGGTTGCCCGAACATCTCTCGGCAAAACGTCATTGAGAGTCGAAACGAACTTGTCTCTCAAATTAAGAATTCATTGGAGGTCTCTGAATGGGGTAGACTTAACTTAGTCCAATTCAACACCTCTAAGACACAAGTTTGCGCGTTCATCGCTAATAAGTTACCGATGGTCGTATATCGTTTTGAAAGCATACCCTTAACTGTCTCCTCCAACATCAGAATACTTGGTGTTAGCATATCGAGCGAGGTCTAGTTCCGATATCATCTGGAGGGCGAGGCCAAGTTAGCCTCCAAGAAGGTTGGTGTTCTGAACAGGTCAAAGCAGTATTTCAGTCCGGTCCAACGCCTACAACTATATAAGGCGCCGGTTCGGCCTCACATAGAATATTGTTCTCATCTCTGGGCAGGAGCGCCAAAGTACCAGCTTCTCCCTCTGGATCGTATCCAACGAAGGGCCGCTCGAATTGTCGACTGCCATAGTATTTCAAACATGCTTTACTCCTTAGAGCTTCGTAGAGATGAGCATCGCTCTGCATCATATATCGGTTATATTACGGGGAGTGCTCCGAGGAATTGTTAGGACTGCTACAACTTTTCGCTATCGTTCGAAGGGACAAAATATTTATCATCCTCATCACCAACTGTCGCCAACAGTATTTCCGGACCATTACGACCTGCACACCTTCAAGAAGACAGCGTATTCCATAGATAATACAGATATATATTAGTATAGATGCGCAACTCTAAAATTGAAACTGAGTCTTGCAAAAGTTTCGGAATGTCGTTTTTAGATGGCGTTGTACCGTTTTAGTTACTATCAAACCCGCTAGATGGAAGTAGTACCGCTTGATAACTTTTGCTGAACTGAATTATGGACAGAAATTAAGTTTTATCGAAAGTCGTAAGACATAACAACGACCAAGTTCCTCTTTAATAGTGGGATATGGTTAATGTATAGTAAAATGTTCGCGAGCCCTTATACATACGCCTTGTGTTAGCGATAGCGCGATGTAGAAGTCGCTTAGTGGCATCTGTTGTGACTATCCGAAAACTTTCAAACTGTTAGTACCGGATATTCATTTTTAGATGTCTCTGTTCTCTGTTAATTTGTGCATGTATGAGAGTTTCACCCCCTGGCGTATTCCCTCCTAAAAGGCCGGCAAAGCACTTCTGTTTCTACACGCCTTAACTCTACAAGCCTAACTTTACAAACTCTACACTTTAGTCAAATTATGTGGCTTGGCCATTTCGTCAGGCAACGTATTTTGACTAAGGTGTGAAGTTTGTGAAAATATTAATTACTTTACATGAAAATGTTTATGGTGGGATCACATTTTACCAGTATTACGTTGTTACAACAGAAAGCAGCTGATAAAAGTTAATTTTAGGACATTCCTAACAAAATTCTACAAAATCAACAAAAAACCCGAAATACCCGAAAAAACCCGGGTACCCGGTTTTGATGATGGCTGAGACCGAAAAACCCGGTTTTTTAAAATACGACCGGTCTTCGATCCCCTAGTAGAGGTATTAAATTGAAATTCATACCAAATACTCAGGTTGCAATAAAAATACCATAGTTATGACTCGATTGTCGTAATGAACGAACTTTGTAAACCTTGCAGGTTTGTACGGAACCCTCGGTGCGCGAGTCCGACTCGCACTTGGCCGGTTTTTTTGTCTGTATAGGGACAGACAGACAGCTTAAATCTTTAAAACTACGCAACAGATTTTGATGCGGTTTTTTTAATAGATAGAGGGATTCAACGGGAAGGTTTTTTATGTATATCTATACATATAAAATCCTTTGTCCTGAATGACTGACGGATCAACGCACAGCCTAAACCGCTGATCGTAGAGACCTGAAACTTGCAGGGCTTACTCTTTGTAATGCGTAGGGATCCGATAAGAAGGGATTTTTCGAAATTCGACTCCTAAGGGGGTGAAAAGGGGGAAAACAGTTTGTATGGGGCAACGTGATTCCTTGGTCCAATCTACTTCATATTTTGCACAAACATTATGTAACAGAATTGATGGAATTCGTGTATCATAGTTTATTGAAATTCGTCCCCTAACGGGAATAAAAAGGGAAAGAAAGTTGTTTGGGAGAGATTTGTTTAAAAGTTGATATAAATACTCCTTAGTGCTTTTGATTTAAAGCTCCCACTCACAAGCGATCGATCGATTTAGTCTTTACAATTTAAACATTTACTGGATTCGTAGTTGCAAGTAAATCGGTTTGGATAAAAACTGAATATAGTCTGAGATCGTAGGACCACCTTACTATACTTTTTATATGAAACTCGTATATATACGCGTAAATTTTGTTCCAACTTTTGACCCCCACTGCAAAAACTAGCTGGTAGGTCTTACACTAATCATTTTGTGTAATAGTTTGTCGTTAGCAATTTACTTTCAAATACGAATTAATTTCCAATTTGATCGAAGCAATTGATAGCCCGTGAGTAGGAAGCTTTATTTTTATTTTGACATCATAATATATTGTCATCATGTTGAAAAATAAATCTGACAAGAATGCGAAAGTTAAATTTGATGAAAATGTCTTTGAAAAACTAGGCACCTAAGACTATGTCCAGAAACTGCGTATTCTTACGCACGCAAGGTCTACGCACGTAGTCGAGGTACTAGGGCCCCATACATTGCGTCCAGAAGCTACGTGCGTATTATTTTAGCTATGCGCGTATCGTACAAAATTTCGTCAAAAAGAAACGATAAGATAAGAATCTCTACGTGCGTAGGTTTACGCAGGCTTACGCACTTTCTGGACAGAGTCTAAATATTTGCGATTGCTGCATTAAAATTATATTCTTAATACTTATTATATTATATATACCATTTCAGTAGAATATTTTGAGTGTAGGTATAATTGAATTTCTTTCTCTTTTGTTGTTATATGTAATATTTAATTTATTTGTGCTTGATTTATCACTGTTTAATACATAGGTTTTTACCAACCCAAAACAATGACTTTTAAGATTTTCTTAAAAGATTTCTGATCTGTACGTTTGTTGCGCGCTAATCTCAGAAACTACGGAACGGATTTTTATAAAATTTGTTACCGTAGTAGTTTAGCCCTTGGATAAACACAAAGGACTCGCTTTTTATCGCGAAAAATTTTTGGGTACCTAACTACCTACGGATTCCACGCGGATAGGATAATTAGGATAGCTTTGCTTATAATTTTGTGTAGGTATTTCAATTCAATCGGTTCATACCTACAAAAAGTTTTATCAATCTCAAAAATAACGTAGTATAAAATGCTATAAAATAACCAGATATTTGAATGGGTTAAAACTTTACCTAGGTTAATCCTAATCATGAATGTGTATGATTATTATATGAGGAATAAGTGAGAAGCTAGATGGCTTCGTGGTCGTACTGCTAACTCATCTCTCTCTCAAACTCTGTCGTGGTCTCAACTAGGATGGGCGATCACAATCCAAATAATTTTTATTAAGTTCAAAGTCCACAAAGTCTTCCCATTCAAAAGATTTTTAAAATCGTTAAAATACTCATTATCGGCTACAAAGAAATCCTTACTATACCTAAACGCGAAAGTTTGTATGTACATAATAATATGTTTAGTTTTTCATGCAATAAAGTAAAGTAAAGAAAACACGTAAAGAATTTTAATGAAATCAGGTATGGTAGTAGGTTAAGCAGAATTAACACAGAATACTTTTTGCAGCTTATTAAATTTTATTTATGGTACAGTTCCCGGTAGACTTCTTGAGTGTACCTACGAAGTTGCAGGAAACATTCAAATAAAATACAACTGATACGGCTGTGCAGTGCCTACACCATTATGTATTCAATTTTGGTATTGGTATTTTCCCGAACAAGCTTTCCCTCTGACGCGAGCGAAGCTGCGGGCAAAAGCTAGTAATATATAAAATGCATAACATAGTAGAGAAACACAGATAATTTTAGAGGTTTCTAATGTCCTAAATAAACACATTTTTGCGCTAAGCGCTTACATTGCAAACGCTGGCTGAACCCTACGAAATAGATGAAAATAATGTCCTACAGTTTTGTTCATCTTAAAAAAATCTACGAAAAAGTCCGCGATGGCATACATCTATCTCTTAAGAGTGCGCTAGTCAACGGCTCGAACTCAGTGCTGCGCGCGGGAAAAATGCTTGTTATTTCACCTAATATTAGGGAAAAAAGGATATACCCATAAAATAGTAATCTATACTTATAAGAGAAGCTATACTACACACATTTATGCAGCTGTGTAAAGTATTTTAGAAAAGGCGTCTTCAAATTACGCAAATCGTCACTCAGCTGTTGGTGTTTTATGAAAAAACTATATAATATTTTTGTCTGAAGTAAAATTATCTCAATTGCTGAATAATTAAACTGTGTCGGTACGTGCTTGATTTTTTATTATCATTCTTCGTTTAATTTTTATTTACGTTCAAAGTTGCGCTAAAAATGCGATGTTTGGAGGCTATTATTTTCTACACTAATTTGAATTTCAGAAATATAAGCAAATACCGACCTAGATAAGTGTCATAAAAATCGATATTATGCTAGAATTTGGGTCTACAATGTTTGACTTTGGAGTAAATCACCAACAGCGTTTGTATGGAGAAAAATCCGACTAGCGCAGCCTTAAGGATAACCCACAATAACCATTTTTTTATCATTTACTTTGATTTAAATTTAATGGCTTATTTACGAAACAATACAGCAATATAGCCGCGGACAAAAGCTACTTTAATAATATACCTAGGTACTTAAGTATAAGTTGGAGGCTGAAAGGATACCTCCACATCTAGATAGTTGACTTGATATACTATCTAGATTCTAGTATAATAGCTAGGACGACCACAACTAATATTGCAATACATAGTTGCCACTGAGCTAATAAAACTTACTTTTATTACTTTGTTTATCAAGCTTCTGCTGTTATTTTTTATTTGGTATGTTTAAACAGGTGAAGGAAATCTAGATGCAAGTATCAAATGCGTAGTTTGCCATAGATAGCTAGGAGTTTTTGCTATTTAAGACTGGCATACTAATTATGTTTACGAATAGTCATCATACCTTATGACAACTATAATTTAATAGATTGTAGTTATGGTTGGTCATTAATAGGTACTATCTATTACCTACATAAATATCAGGTAATAATAATACTGTGGCCCATTGAAAAATATATCTTAATTGCAAAAGTGAGGCTAGGGTCTGATTAATGATGAGAAATTTCGGACTGAACGCCACTCGCAATAGAGTGTAGATTTTCCTCGTCGCCTTTAAACCGCAAAGACTACTCAACCGGCAGTTCGGCGAAGCTAAAGGTCCTTTGCAAAGGTAGGCAATAGGCATTAAACCCATTCTAAATAGAAACACTGAGATAAATCATCCAAGCTTCTAGAAATTTCGATCCCTACAGTTAATAGTGAGTGATTGATAAGAGTAAAAGTTTCACTCCGCCCGTCGCGTCGACATGCTAATAGACGGGTCGCGCTAGGCGTATTCGAGGTGGTAAGTGGAAAAAATTCTAAAGTCGCTGAATTTTTGTGTGTTGATAAAGTAGTCCCTGGGGAGCTTATCATTAAGTTTTGTGCCATTTCTGCCCACTGCGTTTTCAGCAATTCCATTATTTGTGGTTGATTTTTTTATATGGCTATAAAAGTGGCAATATTAATTTAAAGTTTGAAATATTAATGGTATCTTAACTGGGACAGCTTCCAGAGTATGGAGACTTAATTTGCGTCGTTTTCGTCCAGTAAAGAATGACTTAGGGTCATTTTTTGAAAACAGTACCGGCAAAAATTCTAAAGTGTGATAAACGACTATTTTCTGTTGAAGACCACTAAAATAGGCCTAATTCCAAATTTTGTGCCACATTAAGCGACTGCGATTCGAGAAATTAAGTTTTTTAGTTTCCCTAAGCTAAAAGCGCTCCAAAAACACATAATCGTTAAATAAAGTTCACGTACCTATTCAATATTATTAAGTCATAAAGAATCTATATTCCAAGTTTGTGCCTTTTTCATGGAGGGTTTAAATAATAAAATGCAAAAATAATATTATTATAATATGCGGTCGAAGTATTGTGGAATATTCGCACTACAACATACACATTACACATATTATACGTAATTATGTGTGTGATAAAATGTCATTCATTCGACTACATTTCAATATTTTTATATTTCGCATTTTACAGCGATTACAAAATTTAAACTTGCTTTTGCCCGCAACTTTGTTTGCGTAGCACGAATGACGAAGCTGAAAGTAATTGTCGCCTGATTTTATACAATACATAAATGCACAATAAAATTTGATATCCGATAGGCTTCCACATGAAACTTCGGTTATCTAACACCAAAAAAATTACAATTTCAAATACCTAATTTTAGTTCTTGTAATTAGTCGTTTAACCGAATAGTCTCTTCAGCTACATCATATTTATTGTATATATAGTATTATTTAATAAAAATAAACAAATTATTTCAACGCTTGAATTTTATACGTAGGTTGCTGAATACATGTTTCTAATACTCGTGGTTAAGGACTTATTTATTAGGTTATTAATTGATTGTAATAATTTATATAATTAAATACATTTTACAAACCAACAAAATAATATTTGTATATATTGTTATTCATCCCGTTGACAATTTTATATCTAGGGGCACGGCAGGGCCCCGCCAAGTCGAGCCTAGTGAAACATCAGAGCACTACGAACGAATGTGGACCGATCCTTGTACTGCTTTTCGATATATGTTTACTATGTTTAGCATTAATTTATAATAATGTTAGTCTTATAAAATAATTGATTTATAATACCTAACGTTAGTCTTAATTTAATTTGTAATTTTATTATAATTTTTAATTAGTATTATAAAAAGCATTAATTTGTGAAACTGGAAATAAGAGGTTTTTATTTTTGAATTTTTATTTATTTATTATTGCTTGTTAGTTTTATGTTAAAACTAGCTGATGCCCGTAGCTCCGCCCGCGTAGGTACAGTAAGTAGTATTAGAAGCTATGATTTTTTGTATCTTTAAGTTATTTTGTTTTTTGTATAACTGACCTTTGAATTACATCAATTTTAAACTTTGCTTGCCTTTTTGGGAACACTCCTTGACTTTTTATTTTTTTAAAGTCTCACGTTACGCAGCCACGGAAAAATTAACCACAAATAATCGAATTGCTGAAAAGGCAATAGGCAGACATGGCACAAAACTTAATTATTAACTCCCTAGGGACTACTCTATCAACTACATATAGGTACAGAAAAAATTCAGCAACATTAGAAATTTTCCACTTCCCACTAAAAACAGCTAGCGCGATCCGTCTAATGAGTCAAAATGCATAGCTTGAGCGTTTCATTACTTCATGAGCTTTTGTATAAGGCACACCGCACACTAGCAATATTCGAGCGTCGTCGTTGTGCCAGAACATTGTGTTCTCTAACAGAAAAGCTATGAACAGTGACTAAAATATTTTTATCTTAAGCCTATTTTCTACTTTACGAGTTTGTAAATTCAAGCTTTATAGAGTTAGAGAACGTAGAGTGGAGTCAGAAGGTTCTAGACGAGATCTGAAGACATTTTTTATTGGCGAGTCATAATATTATGGTCTCGTCTTGGCATCATTAAACATGAAATAAATTTAAAATTGAAATTATAAATTTCGCATTTAGAACATTATTACTTGTCAAGTTGTCACATAAATTGTCATTTCATTTTGTCGTATTAATATGAAACTTGGGCCCCTCCCCGCGTGGCGAGAGGCCCGCACCCCGTATTCGCCATTGATACATGATAAAAGTTGGTTTTTTACATTCTAATAAAAAATCCCGCGGATAACATGGTTAAACTTATAGAAAGTATTTTTTAACACCATAATCATCATATAGATATGAACTCTACTAACTAAAAGTTTCATTAGTAGTTTTTATAGCGAGTTTGAGGAAAAAAAATGGAATATCTTTATACGAAATTGCCGAATGTGGCACATCTTTCTTACAAACTCAGATATTAACACTCTGAACAGTTTTTTAAGATTTGTCAGACATTAGAATAGTTGTGGGCCTGGTGAGATCATGTTTTATATAGTAGCCGAATACCAGGAAACCCCTGGTTAGATACGACTCTAACTGCATATGTGCATCGGTTACTCTTTCCTTAATATCGTGAAAGTAAAATTTTTAGCTATAATTTACTTTTGGGCCAATATCCATGAAAGACACAAAAACCTAAATTGCTACAAACGCAGCCATCCAAAATGGCACAAAATCAAATTTTAGACTAAGAAGAAGGTCCGGAAACTATATGCAAAAAATAAAAGACTTTAGAATTTTTGCACCCTCAAAACTTATCCAGACCCGCCTATAAACCGACTAATCTATGCTATTACTGTGCACGCGACGCATGCGTACCGAGAGTTTCAGCGCGTGCCGGAAAGAAAACAGAAACACTGTGAAGTTTCAAGTATTCCACTGACAAAAGAAAGTGTGGACTGACACGCCATAGGTTGAAATCGAGATTGTTGGCCTGAAGCTGAAAAAAATTAATAGTGATAAATGCCACACCGATTTCAGCGGCTGCTTTCGTCGAAACCAGTCCGGCTACGCAGGATATACTATTTTATAGTGACTACTTTATAATGCCCAAGTGTGTGCGCAGTACACACAAGCACTATATCATCCATTACTCTCATAACCCAGTGGGACGGATAACTGACACGATTGGCGAGAGATCAGATGCAGGACCGACTTTTTACATGCCCATGCGACGCATGGATCATATTTCTTGTCAGACAATCAGGTGATCAGCCTGCATCGTCCTGATGAGACTTGAAAACATTGTTGTGCCAACGCAGGTATCGAGTCTCCGAAGCCAAGCTCTAAAACCGCTGGACCACGGACCTCGGAGGCGTTAAAATTAGCCTTAGCATTCAGTAGTCAGATACGCTTCGAAATCTTTAAAGTTCTAAATACTGGAAGAATTTTATACCTTATTGTTGGTGCAGAAGCAGGAAGGAAATCTTTACAAGAGCATTGTCCTGATACGGTTATTTCTAAATGCATGCTTTTTCACCATTACATAACAAAACTGAGGCCCTATCAATACTCGCAAAGCATACATGGTTAATAATAAGATAAATACTCCAGGATAATAAAATTAATTAATTTCGCGAAGTGATTTTTCAAGTTGTGTAATAGGCATTCAAGCCCTATAAATCGCTCCGCAAAGGTCTGTCCGAAGGCCGTAGGGCGTGTTTTTTCGCCCACAATTCTGATGTTGAGGCTGTGGCATATATTTTAACACCTGATGTTAGTTGTGATCCGACAACCGGTTTGGTGAAATTCGAACACACCGAAATGAATTCGTTAAATTACCATAACGTGTGCACTGTGCAAGCACATTTTTCAATGCTACAAGTGACTGTATTCGTAATAAAAATATAAACTTTTTTGGATTTAGCACGAATACAACATTCCCTTTGGAAACATCTAAAGAAACCTTCTCTTAAAAATAGTATGATTTGGTACTTATGGTTTATTCAGGAAACATAAATTGGTTACAGCTTTTTGGCTTAAAAATCGACATTTAAAGCAGAGCTATAGGAAAAGTAGCACCTAATATTATATTGGCCACAGTCCTAGCATATCTAATACATTATGTACATATTTAAAATACATTGTTAGGTACACTTTTAATATGATGTTCTGAATAGTCTGACAGGTCCGAATTGTAAGGATGATTGGACTATACACAACTTTCAAATCATTATCTGTTTCTGTACTCCATTTGGATACAGTGTAGGATATCACGAACAACTGACAGTAGTAAGGATCGCATTTCGTTGGCCGTACTGTAACTGTCCTACGCCAAGTCTTCGAGCGGCTTTATCGCGCCAATATAACAAATGTGAACTTTATTCCTCAGTCAGACGACTCAATTTGCTTTCATCACTCCAATATTTTGCTGATATCTTGTTAATCTAGTGCAGTGTTTTTCAACCTTTTTCATGATGCGACCCCCCTGTATGAAAAAATATTTCGCGACCCCCCGACCCTTTGCTTTTTTTATCATGTTTGTGTGTGTAGTTACAGTGTTACAAATATTCATTCCATACGATTTTTTTATGCGTCTCCATAATTAGGATTCGGATATACCTACATACTTAAGTACAATAAATCAATCTTTTTAATCGGTATTGTTTTTTTACTAAAGTTCTCTCGACCTCCGGCGACCCCCATACAGAAGCTTCAAGACCCCCCAGGGGATCGCGACCCACAGGTTGAAAAACACTGATCTAGTGCAATGTAATAGATGCACTACGTGTAAAATTACTAGCAATATGTAATCCCGTGACCCGCTTATCGAGTTACGTCACTACTACGTAATTATAAATATACCTACTCAGTACTACAGGTATAAGTTAGCGTCGGTTCACACCAAGACGCGGCGCGGCATTTCTACCCGACTGTCAAGAAGGGTTAAGTTTTACGCGCGTATCTTGTACATGTATGTATGTTTGTATGTATGTAAATTCCTTTATACCCATGTTTCTTCCAAACTGCTGGATGGATTTCGACAATTAAGGTATCGTTTGATTTGTCTAAATAACCCAAGTGTCCTTAGATACCTACCTAGTTCAAAGAAAAATATACAAGATGGCGGATTTTCGCGCCAAATTGTAAGTACTTAGTTCAAATTTTTTTTAAACCAAACCTATCGAGTAGGGTATCAAAATTAAAAGGAGATTTCAAAAATATACATATTATGTCATGTATGATGTATTTCAATTTAATCAGGAAAAATTACAACCATTTTGATTAAATCATTCGAATAAATTTGTAATCAATGCATTAGTCCTTTTGCATTATAAATTGTACAAATATACAGGAATACTCTTTCATCGGTACAATAAATTTTACCACGTCATTGATATCGATAATAGAGTAAGTACTTAAGGCTGCGCTAGTCGGTTTTTTCTCCATACAAACGCTGTTGGTGATTTACTCCAAAGTCAAACATTGTAGACCCAAATTCTAGCGTAATATCGATTTTTATGACACTTATCTAGGTCGGTATTTGCTTATATTTCTGAATTTCAAATTAGTGTAGAGGATAATAGCCTCTAAACATCGCATTTTTAGCGCAACTTTGAACGTAAATAAAAATTAAACGAAGAATGATAATAAAAAAGCAAGCAAATACCGACACAGTTCGATTATTCAGCAATTGAGAAAATTTTACTTCAGACAAAAATATTATATAGTTTTTTCATAAATCACCAACAGCTGAGTGTCGATTTGCGTATTTTGAAGACGCCTTTTCTAAAATACTTTACACAGCTGCATAAATGTGTGCAGTATAGTTTCTCTTATAAGTATAGATTACTATTTTATGGGTATATCCCTTTTTCCCCAATATTAGGGGAAATAACAAGCATTTTCCCCGCGCGCAGCACTGAGTTCGAGCCGTTGACTAGCGCACTCTTAAGTACATTTCACAAATAAAAAAAATATTTTTTTTTAATTTCAATTAATTTATCCTATAACCAATCCAATACCGCATGGGCGCACTAACTACAAGGCGTCAACGGGTGCGGTATGAGGTAGGGGGCGGCGGGGTGGGGTAAGTGATCAACAAAGCATCGATAGATGCGTAATGCATCCACATTTTGTATTAGTTTAGCGGATAAGTTCGGGGATTGATAATTTTGTTTTTTTGTTCCTAAGGGATAGTAACAAAAATCGCTAGTAATTTTTATTTTTGACAACTATTACGTATGTTGATTTATTGTACTGGTGAAAAAATAATCCTGTATATGGGCCCCACCTGCTTACAAACATAACGCCAATTATTTCACTTAGGCTTTCAGCTCATAGTCTGTTTTCTCAATCTTGTTTCGGTCTTTTTAGTGCATTCCTTAGGTATGTGTCGTTTTTAGCAGTCGGGTTTTTTTTAATTACTTATTAAGATAGCGATTAAAATTGAACTCTATTCACTACACAGGAAGATAACACACGTTTCATTTAAAGAGTTCTAATTTGGAGCTACACCAGGCTGTGCAGCAATGAAACGTGTGAACTGACCTTAACTATTACCCGCGCACGTTATCAGCCGAAGGTCACGTACCGCACACAACCTATGTTATGTCGATTTGTTGGGTAAGGCTCGCTATCGTACGCATTTCACCGATTTTTTTACGGCGCAATATAGGTGTAATGAAAAAAAAAACCGGCCAAGTGCGAGTCAAACTCGCGCACCGAGGGTTCCGTACAAACCTGTAGTGATTTTGTTACAGCTTAAAGGTATTATAGAAATATAGACCTGAGTATTTGATATGAATTTTAATACCTCCACACGTTCATGAGGAAAGGGGTAGTACTTAAGTTTAAAATTATAAAAAATATTTTTATTACTTAAGTAGGTATATAGTGTAACTAAAAAAGGGTTTTTGCAATGTTATCTGTGATATAAGACATTGCTTCGTACCAAATTTCAAGATTCTGGGTTCACGGGAAGTACTCTGTAGGTTTTGATTTGCGGAAATTTGCGGCATAAACATCTGTATCTTTTGATTGCGTTGGCTTAGAAGTTTGATTTTTTTCACAGCTCCAAAGGACAGTTGACCTGAGTTATGAGTATTTGATATAAATTCCAGCTTGATACCACCACGTGTTCCTTAGAAAAAGGGTCTTCACAGACAGACGGACGGACAACAAAGTGATCCTTTAAGGGTTCCGTTTTTTCCTTTCGAGGTACGTAACCCTAAAAATAGCAAATAGAACAGGTAAATTATAAGACTTAACTCGAGGCTCTAGAATGTTATTCTTTACTTTTGTGTCTAGATTCAGAAGGAATATTTAGATCATTTTGCAATACTATTTATAGAGGTAGACAAAAGTTTAATTCTAACATAAATTATTGTTTATTTAGAACGCTATTTAAGTTCTGCAGCAAACACAAATTTGAAATGACTGGAATTTAATTAAAATAAAACATAACTGTTAACTGAGAGTGAGACACTTAAAAACTCACTGTGAAAAATGTAGTTGCGCTATTAAGGAAACTACCGCGGCAAAGCAATCAGCCTCGGCCCTCGACCACGGGCCAGATGGTTTTAATATCATCGTCATCTTTGAAGTGATTCTTTAGCGGCGTTGAGCACTTTTCTTGGGATAAAAAATGTTGAACTCGCGTTAGGACACGTGACCTGATCGAAAATGCGTAAGATTTAACTTGCAACTGTTTGCTGTCTTAGTTCCCTTACGCGAGCATAACATGAAACTATTTTGGTTAGTATCTTTTAACCTAGATGACGGTTTTTCCAATTTAATTTTCAAGTGTTAAACTTTTTTTCCTTTCGGAAGATGTTTCAAGCTTGCGCGAAATAAATCTCATCTATTTTAATTTGATGTGAAAATTTCAACCACTTTACCTACTATAGGCGATCCACCAAGCGATAGGCAGCAATCCGAATTAGAATTTGATTGTGGATTAAGTTATTAATTAAAGGCGTCAGACAATATCTGATCGAAATAGAATCACGATCAATTTCGAGCCTCGCTACAATAGCTGACTGACTCTATGGCGCTGTCACCTCTACATTTAGTTGGATGCTCTAAACCTCTACAATACATCCATGGATCGGATCGATGTAACGAACTACATCCATGAAGTGGTGTACCTACCTATTACTAACGAACTCTTCATTTGTTATGTTTGAATCGACAATTGTTTTTCGATTGATCTACATTATTTTATTTCAGTGTGCTGAGTGTGATTTTTTGTTCGAATCGAATTAGTTACCATTGTTTGCCACTAGGGGCGTTGTTTCGATGCCATACAAAGATAACGTCTTCACGGCGAGCAGTGGCAAAACTCGCCCTCACCACACATACCAACACCAGCACTCGGTAGCGTATGTGTTTAGACTTGGGTCCCATTTTCTCCTATCCGATACATTAAAGTGTAGCAACGTTCACGTAGCTAAACGATGCTGTTTTTTGCTGAATCACTGCTTCAATCTTACGTGCGATTTCTCTTCAAGCCCCGGGTTATATTGCTGGTTGTATGATTTACCGCTATTTAAGAGAGTGTCATTTTCATGTCGTTTAAAAATTACAAAAATTAACATTTGAAATTACAATATAACTAGTAGGCTTTAATAAGCTAATATTGTTATTTTTAACCTGAAATATTTTGTTGCTAACTGAATAATAATAAGGCTTCTATGAATTAATGCAAAAATTAAAAACATTCTACTACATATTTTTATCTCGTCAAGGTTAATTACTAAGAAGACACAATGTATCTACCTAATTAGTAATTACTGAAACGTGTTAGCGGAAATTATTTCACATGCCATAGTTTCGTGAAGTTTTGCACAATCGAGACCTGTTGGCCCCCCAGAATTTTATTCTATTTCAGATTAAAGTTATTCTAAGTATAAAATTTACGCTCCTTTCGTCGAACGCTTATCTTCACATTCTATTATTAGATCGGAAACGCAGAGCAAGCCAACGCTCACCTTGTCCGAAGGTTACATCCTATGTCACTTCCTTACATTTTCCTTCGTCCAACTCATGATTCGTCACGGATTAATCGTTATGTACTCCACATATATCTTTCTTTCAGTCTAATTGAACAGAAACCCTAAAAATATCTACTAAATGAAACTGCCGAGTATCACCAGTAGACTTGTATTACTATTTTACAATTCTTTAATTCCAATTCAACTAGGTACTTACATCTAGTTCCTGCCTTATATACAATAGCTATCGATTCTTCGATAGCACGATCTAATTCGATAGCGAAATTCCTGCCATCTATTATAATTTAAACTAAACATTTAAATATAAGCCTTTTAAAACATGACAAATAAATTCAAATTTATAAAATAATAGGAACTAAAGCGGTTTAATATTAGTGTTAATATACCTAGTCATTCGTGAATTGCAATCGTGAAAAAAAAGCCGTTAGCTTTTTTAATAAGAAGTTAGTACGAAGCTGGCCGATCTGATGCGAATCTTACGACAAGTGACTACAGTAACTTCTTGTATTTTCAACTAGGGTCACCGTGGGTATAATTGACCATGTATGGGTAATTGACCAATTTTGAATTCATGCGCCAATATTAAGTTTTCTTGTTGACGAATCGTTGTATATGGTCTTCAAAATTATGATGGCACTATTGAGTGAATGACCAATCGCGTTCAAAGACAGCTATAGTGACGGCGACTTTTAAATTTTGTAAGTTTTGAAAGAGACGCGCAAAACGTCGCCATTTTTTCTTGCCTGCAGTAAGGAGCTCGCGTCAGGTATGTTTTTTAAAATTACTTATATCTCTGTTAAATGTTTATGCTTTATGAAAAATTTATGTTTAAACTGAAGAAAAATGTGTGTAGATCTGTTTGTGGTAAATTTTTTTTGTAATTTGATTACTATTTCGTGATATTTCACGCTGGTCAACTATGGAAACACGAAATGGTTGGATTTGTAGTTATTGACCAAAATGGTCAATTACTGATAATATACAATTTTTCATAATTTTAACTCAAATGAGTTGTGTTTGATTAGCAATTTGACTGTGTACATTTCTTTTTTTCTTAACTGTCCTGTAACCAATAATTGACCAGATGGTCAGTTACTGGAGCAGTTAATACTGGACCAATAATATTTCAGTGTTTGACCAAACTTTAGAATGAAGAGTGTATTAGAATGTGATTGTTTAATAGCTTTAAAGCTTATCAGATGAAAATTCATTTTCAGATACTGGGTACCAATGTAAAATGTAACCAAAAAATTTTTTTTCAAGTATAGTGAAGAAAGCTTGGATCTCGCGATTCAGGAAATTGGAGATGGGGCAAAAAAAAAGAGAAACTGCACGAAAATATGGGATACTACATAGAATTAATAAACAGTTAATTAGATACATAAAATATATATCTTACCTTAGATATTATATATTTTTATTAGACTTAAAGTTTATTTGAAATGAAGATTTTATGAGACTGTTGTGAACTTAATAAGACTGTTTTAATGTTACTATTTACTTATAATGTTGTCACCGTAAAATTGTAAAAACCGTTAGATTGTAATATAACTAGTGAAATTGTAAAATGATTATAGACTTCCGACGCGAATATTCTGCCTATAATTTAACACATTATTTATCGTTACATTATAAATATAGGTATTATATAGTTTTGAATCTTTCGATATATTTACAATCTAGTTCGTTATTTTACAATCTAACGGTTTTCACAATTTTACGGTGACATATATATACAAATGTTCTTATTGCAGCAATATGCTGCAATAAGAACATTTTTTAAATAATATTATGTTGTTTTATTTACATGGTCAACCACTAGAACATCGACTGGTCAAACATTGAAATCCTCTGGTCAGACTTAGAAACATAGGGGTAAATTGACAAAAAAAAAATTGTAACAAATTTTCTGAAAGAAAAAAATTAAAAGTTTTTAGTTTACTGTATAAAAGATCTAAATGGGATGATACATAAAAATAATCCAGTTTGTATCTCATTTCATATTAGAGGAAAATAGTAATTTATAATAAAATCTGCCTTAATTGGTCAATTATACCCACGTTGACCCTACCTAGGTAGTTTACGTTTTTTACTACTCTTCATCAGTGGCGAAGGCTGGTTCTCATTCATAGGAAAGCCCTAGCCTGTATAATAGTAGGCCCGTGGTCTAGTGGTTAGAGCATTGGCTCTCGACTCGGAGGTCGTGGGTTCGATTCCCGCATTGGAACAACAAAAAATGTTGTTTCCAAGTTTGGTTAGGACAATGCAGGCTGATCACCTGATTGTCTGACAAGAAAGATGATCCATGCGTCGGATGGGCATGTAAAAAGTCGGACCTGCGCCTCATCTCTCGTCAGTCGTGTCGGTTATCCGTCCCACTGGATTACGAGAGTAAAGGAACAGAGAGTGCTCTTGTGTACTGCGCACACACTTGGGCACTATAAAATTACTCCTGCGTAACTGGCCTGGCTTCAATGAAACCGGCCACCGTCACCGAGATCGGTAGGGAGTTATTATATTATAATAGTAGGATTTGGATAAGGGTCGTCAAAAGGTAAGTGGTAAGTGAAGCCGATAGGAATGGAGTTATAGGAACCCCACGCCACTGCTCTCCATCAAGTATCCTTAATTGGGATTGTCCATTTTTTTTTATTGTGCCCATTACAAAAACATTTCGAGGAATAAGGTCAGTGATCGTTTTTCTGTATATAAACTAAAAAAGTACCCATTAGTTACTTATATTTTTAAACAAATATGTTTAACCTTAGTTTGACCTTCAATGACGTCATCACTGGAAAGCTTACCGAGGAGGAGACGTAGGGTTTGGAGGTTAGTATTTCTTATGACATTTAACACCTTGTTGACATTTGACAATGCTCTTTTTTTAAACTTTTATGTATCCAATGCTGGTCAATTGGCCGCCGATGATGACGTCATAGATCCGAAAACTTTAAAAAAATATTAAAAAAAACTAGCCAATGAATTTCAAAAATATTTAATTTATATTCTTAAAATACCCTATTTGAACGAAAAAAAATATAAAAAGTACCTAGGTATATGTGATTTTTTTGGACAATGCCCATTCCTTACACTTGACAATACCTTCTGTGGATGTCCTGCAACTAAAATATTCAGGACGCAAAATGTACTAAACAAGTTACAATGTAATTAAACGTATAACCTATTTTACTTAGCCTTTCAAACATGATATATTTTAATACTTTTCACGGGCTATGAACTTGTATTAATGCAATAGTCAATACCCCATGTATATTACATATTCTCAATAATTTCTCACATGGTTAGCTCCGTTGTGAGACATGGAGCTAATCGCGGAAGTGGCCAACTGTACATACTCTCGATGCACTTTTTACGTCCACTCGATATTACTGGCAATAACGTTGGTGTGTAAAATTATTTAAAACCAGATTTTCCTCCTGAAAATCTGCTGAAACATTTTTCGGGGACAAGAGTAGCCTATAACATGTCTTATGCCCGGTTCCTGAGGTTTTTTGTCGGTAGTTTATCTATTAAATAGCGATATTAAATAGATGAACTACCCACAAAAAACCTCAGAAACCACCAACAGTCGCCAGCGGTATTTCCGGACCACTGCGACCTTCAAACCCTCAAGAAAATAGCGTAGGTACTTTTTAAAAGGCCAGCAACGCACTTGCGTATTCTCTGGTGTTACACGGGCGACATAATCGCTTCCATCCATCAGGTGTTCCGTCTGCTTTGTTTGTCCCTTATTTCATATAAAAAAACATGCCGCTGCCATTCAGCGGCTTTTGCGTAAAAGACTAACATGATTGAAATGTTTTTAAAGCATTAAGACTTTTAAGGCGTCCCCCACATTAGGCGCGTAAGCGACGCTCACGCAGCGCCTGCATCGCTCAATCATATGCGCCAGACGCGCGAGGAACGCGCACACCTAATGTAGGTTCAGCCTAAATACCAAAGTTATAAGATTGATGCCATAATGCGACTACTGAACTTATAGCTTGACCACGTTGCTCGACCACCGTGTACTGTAGAAATGTATTTTGTCGACACAAGAATTGACAGAGACAAAATTCAGATTTCATTATTTATATTCTTCCGTAACTAGAAATCATTTCTAGTGGTCACGCTTTACATATCACTATTGGCTAAACCATCGTTCCCGGGCCAGTAATGAGCAGCTTTCAACGCTTCTGACCTACTCCGCCTACATTTACTTCGTCTACATAGACTATGCCAATCATAATTGTACGGTGAGTGCCCTAAACTGCCTACTAAAAGCGGGACATGGCTTGTGGCAACTTCCATTAGGTCAACTGTACTCAATTAAACCCATCCTTCTGACCTTCCCGTAGGTTCCCGTCAAGGTTATTATCACACAGACATGGAAATGGCCGAGGCGGTATGACTCAAATTTATTTTTCCTTCTTACGTCAGTCATGCGCGCACATCATTTTAGAATAATCATAATTGCTCATATTCAAAATAATACGTAATAATAACAATTTAAGCAATATTAAGTAATTAAAAATCCAATTAAAGGCATGTCATTATAAATTCTAGAAAGGTTCTATTTTATAAATTATAATTCATTTTAACAATATAGGTATTTATAGGTATTAGAGCTCCGTGGCCTAGTGGGTAGACCGTTTGGTTCAAATCCCAGGTTGTGGCGTGTACCAATGAGACTTTTTCAGATCTCAATACGGACGCTCTAACGGTGAAGGAAAACATCGTGAGGAAACCCGCACATAGTTGGCCCCAGACGTATTAATCTAGAGCTCACGGACTTAAGCCAAGTTGCCATCGCCAATTACGACAACGAAGTTCCAAAACAAAAATGTATTGGATTTGAAAAAAGCATCACTGTCAAATCCCATCTTACTTACTCGTAGTAATCAGCAATGGCAACTTGGCTAAAGGCTCGGGTCTTCTCATAAAAAAAAAACTTAAGACCTTTTCATCCGTTAATGGATGATTCATACAGTATTCTCCAAACGAATTAACCACTCTTGAAATACTGTAGTGCCTGGGACAGTTGGTTTTTAAATGTCGTATGGTTGCTCAAGCACATACGGCATTCTCACAACATAGTCAGCCTAGTCCAGAGGATTGACTGGTCAATACGTCTGGGGCCAACTATGTGCGGGTTTCCTCACGATGTTTTTCCTTCACCGTTAGAGCGTCCGTATAAAATACTTGAGATCTAAGAAAGTCTCATTGGTACACGCCAGTCTGGAATTCGAACCTGCACTCTCTCGAGTGCAAACCAAACGGCCACGGAGCTCATATAGGTTTGGGTCTTCTCTTAAACTATGAAAATAAGTAGATCATACGGTAAGTAGGGACAATAAGTACCTATTTTAGTGGGTTAAACCATTCATGACACATCGGTTTAGTAACAGTGGTTTGTGGTCACTGCAATATATTAATAGCTATTATTGTATTTGACGCCTCCGTGGCCCAGTGGTTTAGAGCTTGGCTCTCGACTCCGGAGGTAGTGGGTTTGATCCCCGTGTTGGCAAAAAATGTCGTTGTCAAGTAGGGTTTACACAATGCAGGCTGATCACCTGATTGTCTGACAAGAAAGATCAAAAGAGAAAGAAAGTCGGATGGGCATGTAAAATGTCGGACCTGCGCCTTATCTAGGGCTGCCACCTCTCCGGGTTTGACCCGGAGTCTACGGGTTTGCATGGTGCATGTCCGGGCTACGGGTTTAACATCGATATCTCCGGGTCATCGCGCGGTAAAGGCCGAGCTAATTGTAAAGATTAATAATTACAATATGAATTGTCAAAAATTTTTGAAGTTTTTGAAGAAACCTGAGCAAGAAGAAATGCTGAAACAATCTTTGCAGAACAAAAAATATAGTTTTAAGTGTCACGCTGGTTCAAGTCGGCCTAGCACTAGCTAGGTAGGTAACTTATATTTAAAAAAACATTACCAATAGTACTTAATTCACCATATTTTTGTACTTGCCTTAATTCATTAAATACTTTTTAATGCTTAAAACTTAAAAAAATGCTTTATTTTAGTAAAAAAAAAAAAAACTATATTTCTAAAACCTCCGGGTCTATTGTTTTTGAAAGGTGGCAGCCCTAGCCTTATCCCTCGCCAGTCATAGTCTCACTCTTGCAGCTCTCTCGTAACCTAGTGGGGGTTATGAGAGTAAAGGAAGTAGTGATCTTGTGTATTGAGCACACATATAGACACTATAAAATATCTTCTGCGTCGCTGGTCCGGTTTCAAAATGAAACCGGCTACCTTCACCGAAATCGGT
Source organism: Glaucopsyche alexis (assembly GCA_905404095.1). Lineage (NCBI taxonomy): Eukaryota > Metazoa > Arthropoda > Insecta > Lepidoptera > Lycaenidae > Glaucopsyche > Glaucopsyche alexis. The sequence continues at coordinate 4,524,621 of FR990052.1, forward strand.
GCGAGGAGCTACTTATTATATTATTATTATTATTACTTATTGTATTACTATTTAAACCAAAATTTCCGCTCTCTTTAAAGCAAAAATAAAACAAACGTACAGAGACAGTAAATAAGATGGTAATGACGTAAACTAAAATTATATTTTCTCAGCAAAAGAAAAACAGTTTGCATCCTACTTTCATAATATAAAATAACAATTAATGTAAAGCACCTATTATGTATTAAGTTTGTAACACTCTTGCAGCATAATATACGCGTTAGGTAACACAGAAATTATATTTTACAGTTCTAATATGAATGTTTTTGTAACTGAATCTATTAATTGATGTAGAAACAGACCCAACTCGGCGTTAAGACAGCCATACACGTAAGGGTGTACCTTACAGATTTGCCTTCACAGTTACAGCTGTCAGGTAAGCTTGAGCTGAGTAGTATGGAGAGTCTATAAATACGTGAGGTATTTAAGGGGGGAGGGGTCCAGCCAAATCTCACCAAATCTCACTTGAGGGAGAGAGTATCAGCAAATATCAAGTATTTTTTTCTTGCAAAAATAATCTCAAAATGCAAGAAGATTACGTTAAGTAAGTAAATTAAGAAATTTGGAAAATTAATTCGTGTGCGTCACACAGGCTTGTTAGAATAATCTCAAATACCTACTACTAGTCTTAATAAAAGTAGAGGAATAATTCCTTAAAAAAGTCTCACGCAATTTATGGACTCACAGCCAAACCTGCACAGTTGAGTAACATACACGCCCCAGGGCCCCAATTCTCGTACCTCGAATCTCGATTCGATTATCGCGCTGACTCATTCACACATGCGTCAAATCATGCGTGCGCGAGCAGGACAGACTGATAATCGAACCGATATTCGAAGCACGAGAATCGGGGCCCAGTTTCCCTGCACAACTCAACTGTACAAATCTGTCAGGAATACCGTTACGTGTATAGCTAGCATTAAGCCGAGTGGAAGACTACTATAAATCCTCCTCGCGTCAACTGCTATGTATTCGCGAACTAGCATTTGCCCGCGGCTCCGCCTGCGTAAATACAATATCCCACGGGAACACTGTAATTTTGGAATAAAAAGCAGCCTATTCGTTAATACCGAATTTCATCAAAATCCATTTTCATTTATCATCAAAGTAGTTTTTGCGTGAAAGAGAAACAAACATACATCCATCCGTCCATCCTCACAAATTTTCACGTTTATAATACTAGTACGATTTGGCCTGCGTACACATCGGTGATAGATTTTTATCTGCCAATACCTTGTTGATCACTCCACGTAGTTTTGTTGTAATCAGCGCAGCATAGCGATCTCTATCGATTACAATAATCGCGGACTCCGGATTTCTTACTGTTGTTTTCTTTGTGTGTATTATAAACATACAAATTAAACCGTAATGTGTGCACGTAGAGTATAAATTACAACAGCACAACTCCACAATAGCGGTTCCAACTTCCAAGTAAATCGTGAGCAAAGTTCGTAATCAAAGTCCTTTTCCTAAGCTTTTGAGTTATGTTATTAGTTTCCTCAGAATTCATTTTTGAGAAAAATATTTTAGTACTAGCTATTTCCCGCGGCTCTGCCCGCGTAAATACATATCCCACGGGAAAACTGTACTTTTTAGGGATAAAAGAAAGCCTATGTTTTATCCAAAGCCTAAACTACTATCATACCAAATTTCATTGAAATTCGTTCAGTAGTTTTTGCGTGAAGGAGTAATAAACAAACATCCACCCAGGATGGCTCACAAACTCTCACATTTATAATACTTAGGCCCACTTGCGCCAATCCGGGTTAAAGTTAACCTTGGGTTAAAATATCATGCTTTCTCTTTCACAAATACGAAGAACGAGAGGGATAACATGATTTTTAACCCAGGGTTAACTTTAACCCGGATTGGCGCAAGTGGGCCTTAGCTGCGTAAATATAGTATCGAGTATCCCGCGGAAATTCTGTACATTTCCGGGATAAAAGTAGCCTATGTTTTAATCCCGAGCCTGAACTACTACCATACCAAATTCATCGATATCCGTTCGGTAGTTTTTGCGTGAAAGAGGAACAAACATCCATCACTACATCCTCACAAACTTTCACATTTTATAATATTAGTAAGATAGGATAGTAGTAGTAAGACGTTCGACATTCATCGAAAGGAATGAAACAAAAATTCTAAAGAAATTATAGGTAACTAGCTTTTGCCCGCGACTTCGTCCGCGTGGAGTTCGGTTTCCATACAATTTTTTTGCCCCTTTTTCAACCCCTAATAGGGGGCGAATTTTCCAAAATCTTTTCTTAGCGGATGCCTACGTCATTAGGTACAACTATCTGTATGCCAAATTTCAGCAAAATCCGTTGCGTAGTTTCGGCTGTGCGTTGATAGATGAGTCAGTCAGGTTTGCCTTTTATATATTTAGATAACTAATATCAGTAGAAGAAAATAATAGGAAAGGTCGTCATTAAAGTTACCATAATATAATGGAGACCCTTTATCGCATGTAATTTTTCAAGAGGTGATTTGCGGTTAGAAAGGGCGTGAGAGCGGTCAAATAGTAAAGATCAAATAGCACTGGTCTGGGGCAAAAAATATTAAGTCAAATATTTTAACTAGGTATTACAATTTTATGAAATACAATTTAATTAAAAAGTAGGCCAACTAATATTATAAAGACAAATTAGGTATTTGTTTCTTTGCAAAGGCTCCGAAACTACTGGATCGATTTTGAAGAAACTTGGCACGGATAATTAGACCACGGAGGAGGACATAGGCTACTTTAATCGCGGCAAAATGTAGTGTTCCCGCGGGATCCCTTTAGCGCGCACAACATCCAGTTATGAATAGGTAAATAGTAAAATTAGTCCAAGACATTGATACAGTAGATAGAAGACAGACCACTTTTGTGACATCCGCTACGGAAATTTCTGTATTGACAAACATACATACATCGGCCTACAGACATGATACAGTGATAAATAACCAGCACTGAGCATTGCTCGCTTATGAATGGTAGACATGACAGGCGTGAGGCGACAACTGTGAAAAAATATATATAGCAGCTATATTCATTACTTAGATATGATGACACGCAAATTCGCATGTAAAAAAAACCGGTCAAGCTCGAGTCGGACTCAAGCACGAAGGGTTCCGTACAAAACGTTTGTGTTGTATGGGAGTCCCACTTCAATATATATTTTATTCTATTTTTTTTTAATTTGTTGATTAAGCGGCAACAGAAATGTATAATACAAATACCTGATCTGTCTTGAAATAAGTGTGGTTAAAGGGTGAGAAATATTGGATACTAGCTTTTGCCCGCGACTTCGTCCGCGTGGAATAGTTACTTTGGAATACCGCTAAAATTCACCCGCGACTTTATTTACGTAGAAGGAGGAGCGCTTGCTCGCGACTCACGACTGCCCGCAGCGCGCCGCATTATTGCGCGCTGATTATTTTATTACTGCGATATCTTCTAAAATACTTATGGAAATCAAATGATGTAAATGGCAAATTTCTTCTAAATTAAATGCTTGTAATGAATAACGTGTTTATTTGGATAAGGATTAATATCATCTTTATGAAAACACCCTCACAAATAATGCTTAATTTTAGAACAAATTTGGTTAGCATGAAAAGGTTATTGTGAGCCAACCTTAAAAGATAGACATATACTGTCGCGGACTTTTTTTTAGAACTTTTAAAGGGGAACAATTCTGTCATACATAATTTTAGCGAAACTTTAACCGTTTCCGCAGCGTACGCAGCGAAAGCTCTCAAAAGGGAAAAAAACACCCCGATTTTGAAACATTATTGATTGGAGCTCCGCTCGTATTGAGCTTAGCATGATTTTATATAGCCTAAAGCCTTCCTCGATAAATGGACTATCCAACACAAAAATAATTTTTCAATTCGAACCAGTAGTTCCTGAGATTAGCGCGTTCAAACAAACAAACGAACAAACAAACAAACTCTTCAGCTTTATAGATTTAATAAAAAATTGGCCGGCCCCAGTAGGTTGGTAGGTGTAGATGTAGGCAGTAGAAAGAACAACGTGTGTCGGGACAGCTAGTTAACAATAATAATAATCAAAAAAGTCAACAAGCTTCCAAAATCAATACACAGAAACTACGTAAGTGGGCCATAGCCGTAACCCAATTTTTGTTATGATCTTTTTATCGACTGAAGAATAGACTTTGTAAATAGACCGTTTATTGTTTACAAACATACTCATGAATACGAAATAATATTATATCGGTCTGTTGAAATAAGAAGGCCAATTTCTTTTACTAATCTAATAAAGAGGAAAGATTTTGTTTGTTTGTTTGCATTGAACAGGCCTCCTAAACTAATGGTACTATTTAGATGTAATATGGCACAGACACAGAATAGACCACCGGGAAGAGAATAGAAGAAAGCGAATACTTTTTACTGCGGTAAAATATACCTTTCCTGCGGGATTTCCTTGTGCGCTCACGAAGTCGTGGGAAACATCTAAAATTCTAGACGTACTTAAATAAAAAAGCAAGTTTGAAAATTTTCATAATGGGCATTGCAGTATCGATCTAGTCTGAGTGTCATAAAACATTCTCGTAAAACGTCAAATTGTCTGACTGCCTTTATGGAGTTTTGACACTGAGGGAGCTAGACCTTTCTAAGCTAGACTGCGAACTTCGAAAACAAAATGTATGGGATTTGATATAAGGCATTCGCAAGCAAAATGTCACTTAACGATGACTTATGTCAAATCCCATACATTTTGTTTTCGAAGTTCGCAGTTGAAATTATCGAATGCATCTTGACTAGAGGCCCTGATACCTACTGTAATTATTGTATTTTGAACATTTTTAAATACAAAACTTGTCCTTCAGCTCAATAGCGATTTGGTTGAAGCAAAAACTTTGTGTACCTTTTGTAAAATTTATGCGAAAACGGAGGAGTATGAAATTTGGCACAGTCAACGTTAAATAGAGAAGATGTAAACTGGACTATTTTTTATCATAATGCTTCAAAATCTGGGCAACACTTTCCATAGTATATTGTACAAGGTTTCAGTGGCGAAGGCTGCTTCTCCTTCTATTGCGAGATGAGTACTTAAAGCTTGGACAAGAGAACCCTATAACATTCAAACTTAAAAATTATATCGTACATCATGCAACAAACATTCCTTCAGTCATAGCACATCATTGCGGCATGCACTATAGTTTAACACATGATGTCAGATCCGAGGCATGCCTTTCTACGCCGCCACTTGAACCAACATATAACAATACACTACAATTTACAATACATGGACACGCCGGTTATCTTATGTACACTTGCCGTCAAACTCGGTGTACGACTCTTGTAACTTATTGCAACAACGATAAGATCGAAATTCTGTCGAAAAACTCGGGTTTGTGTACAATCCTACAGTTATTGTTAATCTGTTGTGGTGAATGACGAATACAAGAGTCGCCGTAGCAAAAGAAATTGGCAATGCGGTGCTAAATATATGTTGTTGTTTGTTCTTAGTTCTTGGGTTCACCGTGCCCCTAGCCTAGCCTGCCCTAAAAGGCTGGTTCTCCTTCATAGGGAAGCCCTAGCCTATGCAATAGGCAGGGATTTGGATGAGGGTCTTCAGGTCAGTGGTAAGTAAAGCCGATAGGAATGTAGTTATAGGAACCCCACGCCACTGCCGTGCCTATGTTTCTTCATAAAACCTACTCGTAAGGCATCGTCGCCGTCGATACACTCTCACATTGGCGACTAAGGATTGAAGGGCGCCATTATTTAAGAAGATGAAAAATATACTTAATAATATGTTGTTTGGGTATTCCAAATATTGACTTCATATTGTCTTGTTATAATAAATTGCACCAGTCCCTAGCACAGAAGTCCAAGAAAATAGGCTCTGAAATACGAATTTTAGTTAAAACTTGAATTTTTGATATACCTAAGTTACTTTGAAGAATTTAAAAACGAACTGTGTAAGTTTTTTTAAAATTCACCCCCGAGAAGGGGTGAAAAAACATAAAGTTTTTGTTTTTTTATTTTGGGAAAACGGCAAGTGCTAGAAAAAAAATATTTAGATAAAAGATGGAGAGCGTAAAATTTTACATAAAAATGTTTTCATAACTTTTTTTCCTAAAATTGAAATTAACTGAGATAGGGTAGCTAGAAGCTAGAGTATGATTTTTTAAAGTTCCTGTCTGTGTTTTTTAAAGTTTAAGGTAAGTACCTTAGCCAAGTGGCCAACATAATATTGCATTGGTACAATAATAATCATTATTTTCATCATATTATATTTTATCCATACATACTAATATTATAAATGGGAAAATTCTGATTTTCCGTCTTTCACGCCAAAACTACTGAACCGATTTAAATGAAATATGGTACACAGATAGTCTAGAGCCTGAGAAAGGACATAGATTTTTATCGCGGAGAAATGTACGGTTCCCGTGGAATACTTTATTTACAGTTTCACGTAAAAACTACTAAACCGATTATCATGAAATTTGGCACAGATATAAAGTAGACCACGGGAAAGAACATAGGCTACTTTTTATTGCGGGATATATACGATTTCCGTGGGTTACTGTACTTACGCGGGCGGATCCGCGTGCATCAGCTACCTAGTTAATAATAAATAAATAAGCATAGTAACTGCCAAAAGTATACTTATACCAGGCCCTCTGTGAAATAACTTAGATAATAATCTAAGTTATTTTACTGTAGATAATATCATACGCCAGCAACGCAAATCGACACAATAATATAATCTTGATGATTGTCTATAATTAACATAAAATACCTAAAATAATATGGTTTTTGTGTAATTATAATATTATGCTTCTTATTTTGGAATTAATAATATGAAAATTATAGTGTTGTTGTTTTGTTCGCCTACATCAAAAGGGATTTAAGAATATTGTTGTATAAATAACAATGTTTAATGTTTTAAGGCCGCCGGCCGTCCCCCGAGCAAAAGACCTTGAGGAGGTCAGCCGCATTGCCGAGTTCGCACCGAAATATTAAATTTTTCACATAACTTAGTTCAAAATTGACCAAAAAAAAAAAAAAAAACGGCGAATATCTAGCTTATGAAATTGCCTATCTATTGGTGTCTGCCCCAAATAAAATTAACTTGTAAATACTATGGAGACGCTGAAACTATAATTGAATGTTAATATTTTAATAATACTTTGGAAGCTCCTATCGTCTGTGTAATAAACAAAAATAGGAAATGAATAACAGGGAAAAGAATGTTCAAATAATGAAGATTACTGCTGTATTTTTATTATAATTTTGTAGCTTTCAAATAATGAGTTATAAGTCTCTCAAAAACGGTAAATTACAGCCTAGCGCAGCGTCTGCGTAGGGGGAGCGCCTTAAGTAAAATACCAATGCAGCAAATAGAAATTTATCGAAAATGGAGAAGTAATTGGTACTTTCGGCCTGTGTCATGATTTTAATCTATTCTCCATGATCATGGTAGTTTGTTGGAAAAAAAACATTAAGTACAGTAAAATTTTGTCTATAATAGGTACTAATAAAACAAGAAAAGTTTGTTTGTTTGCATTGAATAGGCTCCGAAACTACTGGACCGATTTCGATGAAATTTGGCACAGATGTAGAATAGACCATGGGGAAGAACATAGGCTACTTTTTATTGCGGAAAAATTTACAGTTTCAGCGCTTATGCGCGCACGCAGGCCCTGACAACATCTAGTAACTAATAAAAGATAACAAAACAGGAAACCAATAGCATAGCATACCTACACAAAAATCAAGTTTGATAAAATTTAAATATTTTGCATTATCAAAAATGTATCTAGATATCTAGCATTGATAACTAGCATAACAATTGGATTGACTCACCAATGTAAATGAATATTCGAACAAGGAAATGTATTTTACTATTCAATGTCTATTAGGTCCTCCATAACCATGAGTGTAACTAATGCTCCGAGGTCAATGGCAAGGGCAAAAGCTTACCGAATGTATGGTTTTACGACCAAAGTGTTAAATCACATGGATTTATTTTGGTTTTAACAAGGCTAATAAGAGGCAAAGCAAGGAAAAGGATAGGCTGAAATTTTGTAAATATATAATATGTACCTAAGTAGTATGTTTAATTTCCCTTTTGCTGCCTTGCAAAAAAAAATTATGCCATGTCCGCCAATGTAGACATTCAAGTCTTATTATATATTAGTCTATATAGGTACTTATATGTTTTATAGAGTTCCATGCCCAAAGTGTCCGTAGAAAACTATTACTGAAACTTTGCTGTATGTTCCTCTGTCCATCTGTCTGTCTGTCACCAGACAGTATCTCATGAACCATGATAGCTATAGAGTTGAAATTTTCATGCAAAGTGTATTTCTATGGCCATATAACAACAAATAGTAAAAAAAGAATAAAAAAATATTTACTTAAGTGGGGGCTACCGTACTTAAGTACAACAAAATGTGTAAATTATTTTCCATTTTGTATGGAACCCTTTATGTGCAAGTCCGACTCACACTTGACTAGGTAGTTTTAACATAATATTGTATCATGTATGCATAATAATTAGTTTATTGCCACCTCAGTGGCGTGGGGTTCCTATAACTCCATTCCTATCGGCCTACCTTACCGCTTACCTTTTGAATACCCTCATACAAATCCCTACCTATTATATACAGGTTAAGGCTTCCCTATTAAGGAGAACCAGCCTTCGTCACTGCTAAACCTTGTAGTTATTTTGCACATAGAAATGATAATCTAATAAATCTAAAAATATGTTACATCATAAAAATATGTTTGACTTCTAAATCATAGTGATCGTCGGTCTAGATGTGATAGCTCGTAAATGCAAACTACCCAACTTTACGGGAGAGACAAAACATCTTTTAATAATTAGAATGTCACTAACACTCACAGTATTTACGGGTTGGTGCTAACCCGTAAATACTGTGAGCGTTAGTGACATTCTATTATTAATTGCAAGTAAGCAAATATTATTTGAATTTTTCTGCATCAAAATCTCATTTTACTAAAAAAAAATTCAAAGTAAGTTACGAGCTATGACATCTAGACCGACGATATGCTGCTACAATTTTAATTTGATGTATGTAACTGTCAAAAAGTATATTAATGACTGTTGATCGATATGAAATATTGGTGTCTGGCACCAGCCAAGAGGTTGGCGGCTAAATATGATTCATCTTTTGGTGTTAATAACTATATTACAATGTCGTAAAACTATCAATATCAATCTATCAACCTTGTTTTAAATTAGTAAAATCTGATTTAATACCGTACTACTTATTAAACAAGATAGCTGCCAGCTATACTAAGTATTGAGACTAAATTTGGGCAGAATAAGCAGATAGTATTTTTGTGCTTTACTTGTGTATGTACAACATTTCATTGTTATGCTAATGTTTTCAGATATTATCTAAATTGACCATATTATATAAAAGGCTAGCATAAAAAGCATTATGCTATTTATAAATTATTGACGGACACCATTTTACTAATTATAAAGTTAAATTATTATCAAATATATTCAAGTAAACAACAGCAGTAATGTTTATTTATAATTATTTCTGATAACTATTATCCTTTTACTTAATTCTACATATTTGTTGGAGTCGAGAATTTTCTTCACAATTGAGGACGAGTTAATAAATTAAATTATTATTCAAAGTACTTATGTACTTATTTAAATCTGTTAAATTTATTTATGTTTTTATTTGATAAAGACAAATTTATTAAAACAGATGAACAATATTTGAAGTAAAGTTGATAATTTGAATAGTAAGTTAGGTAAGTAAGTACATGTTATTTAAATTATGTTGAGTATAAAAATTGTAATTACTAATGTATTTAATAATTTTAGCAAGCCCCGGAACAAGGATACTAAGTTTGCCCTGCCAATGTTTTTGATATTGTACCTACTTATTCACGCTAATAAAGTTTTGAAGTTTGAAAAAATTAAGTATACTTACTTAGAACTTGAAAGTAAAATCAATTTTTAATGTACCTTTATTATGTAAAATTGAAATAATGTGATGACTAAAAAAATTGATAATGTAGGTAGTTCTTAGTTAGTTCTTGTCTTTAAAATTACTATTAATTAATTTAATAAGAATATATTACTTATTTAAATTAGTATATATAAAAAAAGTTGTGTTAGTTACACTATTTATAACTCAAGAGCGGTTGAGCCATTTAGGCTGAAAATTGGTAGGGAGGTATCTTAAAACCAGGAGAAAGACTTAGTATCCCGTTCCCGAGGGAATCAAAACTCGAGAACAGCTGGACTGATTTGGCTCATTTTGGTCTTCAAATAATTGTGGAAGTTCAGGGAAGGTTTAAACAGTGAGAAATATTAAAAAAAAGTGTAGGTTATAGGAGTAGGTGTAGGACTAGGACATAGATTGCATTGTTGGTGTAGTTATTTATTCATTCCAGTTCATATTTAAGACAGAACAACATGTGTCGGGACAGATAGTATTATATAAATAAGGCTTAATAATACCTACTGTAAGAAATTGTTGAATTAGTAAGATTTTAATTCTCAAGAGCTTATACTTACTTAGACCATAGTAAGAAAAGTTTTAGTTTAAGTAAAAATTTGCAAAACATGCTCTTCTTATCAATGCAAAGACATTGGATACAGCAATATAAAATATTTAATAGCAAGTTTTGGAACAATGTTTTGTTTTTTGTTGAAGTTTATGTTACAAAACGGTATTGAATTGCCAGGTAAATGTAATAGGGTTATTTGTAAAAAAGCTTAGTTGATTTAGAATATTCTATCTCGATTCTAATAAGACAAGAGGTAAACCAAGAGTTTGTCAACGCTGAGTGAATTTGTAATCTCCTGGTATGTTTGATATTGCAGGATTATAGGCATTTTGTGTGTGTTTAGCATTAGACCAACGTTCAACACCGTACCAAGTGTAGATAGAATTTACTCACTTTGAACACTTCAGAGAAGAAGCCACTGCCAATCTTCTCGAGTATGAAGTCGTCGAAGGGGTACAGCGCGGCGACAGCCGTCCGCAGCGCGGTGCAGGAGGAGCCCGTGACACGACGGTCACCCACCCTCTCACCATCACTCACACTGGACTCCGCACTATCATCACAACACCGTTTCCCGCGACCCTCCTGGAATCGCCGCCCGAGCCGCGAGTTCGGGCCCCTCACGAAGCGCCCGGCCTTCGCCGTTTCATCCAAGTTCGTGAAACTCTCCGCGATGGTCAACACTTTCGTTGGCCTCCGCCGTTCCGAGTTCCGAGAGCACTCCAAATATTCGTCTTGCATTCTGTTGATCAAATTGACCCTAGCCCGCTTCGTACATAGCGGTTAGCAGTAAAATAAAGAGTTTCCATCACAGTAGTAGTGGCGGTACTTGAACTAGGAAAAAAATAACATCGTAAGTCACAGTAGAAATTATTTTACTTGTCACTATCACACATTCTCGTAACATCCCAACTTTATTACTTGTTATAATTTAACTAAATCGCGAGTTAAATGTGCAAGTTTATTTAATGTATTTGTATTTATTGACTACAACATTTAACATTGAATCGAACAGTTCACTGACTGAGGACGCGCGTACTAACAAATAACAAGCGAAACGATGAAGCTAAAAATTTTGGTGATGCCAGCGCCACCAACCATAATTTTCACATGACTGATGACAGTTAATGTCTAGAAGTTGGTAGTACCGTCAAATAAAATATTTTAATGTTGGTCAAATACTATCGACTACAGAGTATAGTACCGTTCACAAATGCCGCGTTCATTTTATAAAATTTAAAATTTTTACGTAGTAACTAATAATTAATCTGTGATTATTATAAAATTACGTTATAATCCGACTTGATGTAGAGCAAGACGGTTAGTTATGTTTCTTAAGGCTGTAATTATAAAGTTTGGGCATCCACGTGATTAAGCGGCTCTTTTAGTGTAACATTTGCTGGTATTTTCGCAATGTAGGAACCGGGCCATTTCATTGCGCGGTTGTTTTGCGGTTGCGGTAATTTGCTTAATTGTCATTCAGTATTAATATAAAATCAATATTAAACTTTTTACAGGACTATGTATACTTGCATGTCACTGTCATGGCAAAGTGGCAAACATTGTACATAGCCAACGTGTGGAGCCTTGTGGAGCCGACAGTCGACATTTGTAGACTCCACACGTTGGCTATCTAAATGGCCATAACGGTGTGTGCCATCACTGTGCCATCGTGTGGATTAGGGGTTGGCACAAGTACCCTTAGTGACTCAACATCCATTTCCATAATTATTACGTCCGCACCTTGGCCCGAACTGAATCATATTGAACGACCTTCCAACGTGTGGATGCCTACACAATCTGTAGGCCAACTTTCCCCTCCCCTGCTTAAAATCTTGTGGCCATCTAGATAGCCAACATGTGAATGCCGCAAATCATACAATTTTTGCCTACAAGTCCGCGGCCTTGGATTTGCAGGCTGGATAGTTAGTATTGGCGGTGAGCAGATTCATTAGCGAAAAGTCGCAGAACTATGATTGATAAAAGTACGGTTACGGGTTAGACGTACAATTTCAAATGATTTTGAAAATAATTTGTAATTCTTCAGGAATATAAAATAAACTGTGCTATAAATAAATAAAAAAAAGGAACTGACTGTTTTGTTCCTCAGTGTTATAATTATTATGAAAAAATAATTATTATAAAAAATATAAGCTGCTCATTGCTGTAGTCTGTATAAGCCGCCTTTTTGTACATTTTCTATCTGTTATGTGTGTGTGTGCGTGTTTTTTTTGTGTGCAAATAAAGTGTTTTTAATTAACCTGTCGAGCGAATGGACCTAGTATAACAACAGGACTGTGAGCAAAAAACGAGCCGAGCGAGAACTGTGAGCAAAAAACGAGCCGAGCGAGAGGTTGGAAGAGAGGCCGTGTGTCCCTTTCTAGTAGGGTGACAATAATATTTTATGCTGTGTGGACAAACTGCAAAGCTGTGTGAGACAAATTGTGAAACACTGAATGACATACAGCTGAGGCTTTTAAAAGTCGACGAAATTGAATAATGTAAAAATCATGAAGGTTTGTAGTGACGGCTGCATTAATATGTAACAGATTTTTATGTAACGCCTTACTTAAACACTATTGAGCCATTTTTGTCGCATTTCTTCATTGTTGGGAAATCTATAAAAATTATCATTAAAGGCCTTACTCGACTTCACACGTTTTTTTCTCAGTACTTAGGTACTACGATTCTAGGCGAGTCGGTACTGACTAGTTTATAACAAAACGTAGTACAATTATAACTCTTAATAACGTCAGTTGCTTTAATGATAACACTTTTATACTAGAATAACTAGATTAACATTAACAATTAACTTACTAAATACTAATGTTACTAATAAACGAAATATTGCAACCGGCATAACTTTCACTTAGACAAGAATATACACAAAATTTTTTCACCATTTTGACTGTTAAATCATCAAATAAATAATAAAAACATAGTTACGGAGATACATGAAGTAAGAAATAAAAACTATTTTCAATTTTAATATTATCCGGTGTTCAGCATAAAATATGTGTGATGGCGTATCTATTGTCTTGCGAATGATACCATCTAATAAAAAAAGAAGGAAAAGGATTTAATGTAAACTGCATTTTTATTTAGTATTATATGACTATTTCTAACTTTTTATTAAGAATATGATATAGTTATAAACATTTGTTAAAATAATAATGAAGTACACTCGTTTTATCTAAGATTTTTCAAGTTACTTTTTATAAATACCAACATTTTTCTGGTTGGCAACATGCAAGAACGAGACACACAGCCTCCCTTCTGGCTATCTCGCTCGACTTGGATTTGCCTCTATGATACGTGCATTGTGAAATACACTCTATTACCAATGTAATACAGTTCTTTTTAGCAATTACAAAATTCGGAGTCTTCTATCCATAGGTACTATATCCATGGTCGAGCGTGTCAGACTTTTGACAGATTACCCCAACAAGCGTCGCAGTCCTTTTCCCGCCAAAAAAAACAATACCTCTCCACGTTTCCTGCCTTCTCCCGCGATATTATTTTTCAGGATTTCAAAATTTTATTTTAAGTAAAACCTATTCATATTATGTATATTTAAAAATAGAATATATTCTTTATGTGATTACGTATTATGAATCGAAGCAGATAAGGTCAGTCGGGGCAATTGCGCCATATTTTTTACATAGATGATTTCGATGCAAAATATTCTATTTAAATATCAACTTATGAGTGTATATTTTTTACATTAACAATATTTGGTATTTTGTAACTGCAATAACTATCAATGCAGTCAAATCTATCATAAATTTAACGATATTTTGTAAGAAATTTAAAAACATGGCCTTAGGCGCACTTGCCCCTCAAGACGGGGCAAGTGGGCCTATTCAAAAAAAAGCGCCAAAGTAATGCGTAACAATAAAAACAATAGTTTTACTCTATGGAGTATTGACCACTAAACACATTCCTTTTTTTTTCATAATATTATCTAATCTTATAGAGCTACTACAGCTTTCTTCGCAAATGTGGGGCAAGTGCGCCATAGATTAATAATCAGGGGTTCTAAACCTTTAATGGTACCTTTTAAATTATAAATGAATTAAAACTGTTTGACTGGATATAAAATATATATTTATTTTGAATAATATTAAGTCAAACTTTAAATTATAAGACAATTTATATCGAGACATAAAACTAGAAAACCAATCGCTTCCAGGGTGGCCATTTGCAAATGGTGTTTTTATGTTGTTTTTTTCACGTAGTCGCCAACAAGTTCGAGAACTTTCTTTCGGGTTAACTCGACAGTCAGCTATTACTTTTTCTGTTTCGGCTGATAATGCTGTTGGTCTACCTTGCGTAGAAGATTTTTTACCCCTTCGTCCTGTCACGTGGTCCATGATAGTTTTACGCGGAATATTGTCAGTTTTAGCTGCTTCATATCCCGATAGGCCGGCTTTAACAGCGTCAACTGCCTGACACAAAGTTCGTTTTGACCATGAAGGGACATTGGTTTTTCTTTGGTATATACGAACTATCTGAAAAACAATGCACAAAATCATTTTTAGGACTAATGTAAGGTAAGTATGAAATGTGGACACCTATAGAGTAAAAGGAATAAATACTCGAGAGCACATCAAGCTTTACATAAGCTGAACTCTGATTTATTATTGTTTCTATTGCCTGAATTAAGTTGCACAAAGAATATTAAAACAAATTTTAGTCTACTGAGAAAATTTTTGAAGTATGAATTAGAGCTTAGCTAGTGGTTATGTAAAGCTTGACGTGCTCTCCACCGTACATAGTTTTACTATATGCACTGAAATAACGTGAAAAAAAAATCAAAGGACTTTTGAAATGAGCCCAAAAATACACTTAACACACACACAAAACAGTTACTCGACAACTTGCTCCTTTTTAAGTGGGTTAAAAACATCGCCAAAATTGTGAAGGTTGGCGACCTCTGGGTGGGAGCAAGTGCGCCATACTTCTGTCATCTATGGCGCACTTGCCTCAACTTAACTATTTTGAGGTTAGGATTTTCAATTAAATAAAAATCATTAATATCAACGTTTAGAAGTAAAATACAAACATAGAATTAAAGAAAATCATTTAAACTCTTTACTCACCGCATTAGTTTACCGGAACAAGTCAAAATTTTCCAGATTTGAACTGATTACTGACACGAGATCATCTTAGGCAGCGGGTATAAATGACACTAAAGCTAAAATGGCGGATATTTCAAGATATGGTGAACAGAGCCATCTGTGTCTTAGAAGTGGAACTGTAGTTTCGTTTCTGCGTGTATGTAACATGTCGTTAGTTGTATAATATCTGTAGTTTTCGATATTTTTGACATAGGGGCACTTACCCCGTAGGTGCACTTGCCCCGACGGACCTTAGATTTATAACAAATTACACCACACTCCACTAGAACCACTTGAAACTAAACACTTCAACGTAAACAATAACTTTGAACCCGACACTCATTCAAACATGTTGATTGTTATTAGCTACGGCTTAGTAATGCTATAGGTACAGCCAGAAAGAAATATCAGGGAAATTTGCTCGCCACCAATAGCCCATATGGTGCTAAGGCGCTATAATAATCTTGTAATGAATGAAAAATTAATTGCCCCTCTCTCACGAAGGTTGTTTTAATGTTAAGGCGAAGTTTTACTGTAGTTAATACCAAAACCTTTGTGGAGAAAGCAATAAATATTCATTCATTCATTCATTACCTAAATAAAAAAAACTCAAGCATATATTATGTTTTTAAACTTTGGTTGGTGCTCGATAATTAAGTAATATTGGCTTTAATATATAGGCTTATTAGGTTAGTAGGTAAGTAGTTAAGTACCTACATGTAAATAAAACAAATTTGTATTACTTTTATCATTTTATTGTAATCCAATGCTGACGACTATATCCTTACTTAAATTATGTATCTATATCACACGCTGGAAATGAAACGCCGAAGAAAACATTTCAACATATGAAATACAATCCTCGTAGCATGTTCCCATAAAGAAATAATCTCTTCCATTTAAAAATAACAACACTAGCTCAAATATTCACAACTTCCTACCTAACCTATTAAAAATTTAACGCCCAATAGCTATAAATACAAATATATTATTGCTGTCGCGACCGTAATACTAAAATTCATCTTATCTAGTTCTATACATTTATCTCAAAATGAGTATTCGTTTTCCCTTACCTAAATCGTCTAGCCTAGCCTTACCTATATCATGGAGACTAGACGTAAGGAGAACCATCTCTTGAAGATATAAGTGTCCTCCAATGTGTGTGAATTAGGTGAAGTCATTATTGCAAAAGTGTAAAACTCAGCGCCTGAAAGCGTTCAAGCGCTGAAAATGTTAGTCAATCGCCCTTACTGTACCTATCTACTGTAGTCTTTTTTTTTTGGATAGTGTAAGTCTGCCATTAGAAATGATCCTTCCCATCACTAGACTCCATGACCTTAAATATTAATATTGCTTTAAGAAGGAGGAGCTCTCCTTTTTTAGTACAAATTAACTACTAAAGCAACCATTAGATGGCGTGCTAGCAACAATAAGATTCGCCATATAAAAAATAACGTGATAGGAAAATATTATATTATTATCTGTTCGTGATTTAGTGAGGGGTCTATGTGATCTAAATAACATAACCTAACTAAAGTCCCTGTTAAATAAATATGTTTATTGTACAAAATTTGTCACCACTGGAACTTTTCTACACATCTGTCCACAAACTGTGATACTATGCATATAATTAAAAATTAGGTTGTAGGTATTTGCGTACACAAAAGTTATGAAATTAATAAATGAACAGGACTACTTATACGACAAGAACCTGCAGATCTTACCGTTTGCATATTGTTTGTAAATTGAACCTGTTCATACTTATCAACCTAGCCTCTGTGGCCAGCAGTGTGAAGTGACGAGCTAATTACCTACTAGTGTACGTACAGTTTGGCAAAAAGTTCTGGTGGTGGTGACAGATGGAACAAACAATTTTTCACATGTATTAGCTTTTATGCTTATTAGATTAGAATTATATTATAATAGGATGTATATTATAATATACTAAGTACGTACTTTAAATGTAATGCAAGTCTTGAACGGCTTTAGGATGATACAGTCAAGAAATTTGCAAGTTCATTGAAAAAGTTTTTAGCTCCATCTGTTAACACCACCAGGACTTATTTGCCAAGCTGTACGTACACTACTAACTATTAGCCCCTCCTTTCACTCTTAGCTGGCTACACACGCTAGGTTGATAAGCATGTACAGGTTCTATTTAAAATATAACAATTATAATTAAAATAAACAATTAAAGGTCTGCACGTTCTTGTCGTATATTCATTAATATGTTCATTTATATATTAATATATTCATTCATTAATATCATGATTAGCATAATATTTATTTATCATGTGTGTACCACATGAGAAATAAAGATTAAAAATTCAATAATGTTTTACCTACTGCTTTTTTCAATTAAAAGATTAAATAGAAAAGTACCAGTGATGCCTTAAAATAACATTATGTGCACCTAAATTAATTCTTACTGTATACAATCGATAACATGGTGAATAGCCTTTAGCATAACATAATCTTAAAATTATTTATAAGTAAATATAATATAAAAAGATTGCTAAATTATTCTAGCTACGTAACAATGATTTATAGTAATTTGTACGTATGTTCTAAGCTTCATATGTAATATTAATTAACAATAAAACATCAATTTACTGTGTCCTGCTCAAATTATTTTGTATCAATTGTTTTGTAGCTAATATATTAAATGCAGGAATTGCCAGTAAATGGCAGAAACCATTATAGTAGGTACATATTATTATTATAAATTATTAAAAAAAAACTTAAAGGACTACAGAGGACCCAATTTCTCACGATCTCGCTGCAAGACCAACACGGATTATGATCGATAAGGAGCATCCTCATTGTCCAGCCTGCAAATCCAGCAGCCAGTCAATAGTGTGAATTGGCCGTCAATAGTGACATTTTTACTTTTGTTCCACTTCAATTTTTGACGGGACTGCTGGATCTACGACACCGTGAGTATGGTACACACTTGTACATGGAAAATGGTCACTTATAGTTTGTATGTTTTGGGTTTGGGGTCAACAAAATGTTTGTGTTAATTGGGATTTGTAATATTTTGTGTAAATGTCATACTGACCATCCAGCCTGCAAATCCAATGCCACGGCCTTAAAGCGGACTTTTAGTCAAAAATTACAAATTATTGACACTATTGACACTAATAACGGCCATAAGCTGCACAAGTTCCGGCGCTGGATTTGCAGGCTGGACTGTCAGTATTGCATTTAAAGGCCATGCAAAAGAAGAAGTTTGCTTATAGTCTTAAATGTATTTATATTTTAACATAAAGTTTATTTTAAACAAGATTTCAACAACAATCCATTATACTGAAGACATAATATTTATAAGCTAAGTAGGTATCAAACATATTGCTAATAAAATTGTGTTTTATTTTTTTATTTTACATAAACCCCCTTACTAATAAACGCTGTATAAGCTTTGAATAGTTACACAGTGTTTTGTCTCTTTCTATCGAATTAAACACGTCACTTGTGTGACGGGAACAAAACACTGTATAACTATTCAAAGCTTATACAGCGTTTATTACTAATAAAAACATTTATCCATTAGATAAGCAATACAATGTTTTGTCCTTGTCTGTCAAGCGACATTTCCAACGCATAAGACAAGGACAAAACATTGTATTGCTTATCTACTGGATAAATATTTTTATTAGTAAGGGGGTTAATGTTTAAAATATAAGTTAAATGTTTTTGTCTTTTGAGGGCCATACTCACCACCCAGCCTTCAAGATTACCGATTACCGATACTTGATTGGCCGGATGGGCCGTGAGTATGGCCCTTAAGGCTGGGACTATACGCACCGGAATCCGGAAGGCTGTAGAGAATTCTGAGCATTAAAAATAGAAATTTCCATTCTCGCGAAACTTCCATTTTCAACTCTATTGTATTACCGCAGAGTTCTATTTTCAGTGCTCTGAATTTTCGTCGGCGTTCCGGATTCCGGGGCATACCTATTATAGTCCGAGCCTAAAGATGATTTGTAATATTTATTTTGGTTACTGCTTATTTTATTTATGTAAAGTTATAGATTATGTAGAGCCAACAGTTTAAAATTTTACATCGTTACAAAACGGAATTTACTATCGATTTCACAACCGTTTGCAGATCACCTTATTATAACTTTCGGGCTATTTAAAATAGTAGCAAACGAAAAAAAGTGTTTAATTTAGCTTGCAAACATAATATAAAACTCGATTCAATATCAAAAACATGTTGATTCAAAATACATTATCTACCATCTCGCGCAACTATATACCTAAATGTAAAAACCGCAAAATAAAAAAATAATTATTAAGCGCCATACTCACCATCCAGCCTGCAAATTTAATACTGCAGCCTTGAAGCGGACTTGTAGGCAAAAATAAAATCATCCATTGTGATCAAAGCTTTTGTTGATTAGGTACTGGAATATTAATTTACCATCTAATATGAAAATTGCACCATGAGATTTAATTTATAAATTTTTTATGCTTTTTTCTTTTTTTTTTCAAAAATGTACTAAAATGCGCTCACTTACTTAATACTTTTGCCAAGTGTGAACTGCTAACCATCGTTGTTATTGAGCAAAATAAAATATGTTATTTGATAGTTAGCATAAAAAACAACTCCAATTTACAAACAGTAGTTTAAGATTGTGATTCGTAAAAGATGATTTGTGTAACTAGTATAAAAAACAACAGACGTTCGTTTACTATAATATTGAGTAGGTTAAAATTTCCTAAATTTTGAATCACCTAGTTATCACATTGTACAGGATTAGTGTTAAAATATAGACTGCGAGAGGCGACGGCAGTTGTTGGGGCTGGCTATTCGGCTCGTCTTGACATTTGCCTGGAATAGTTAAAAAAAGATTGTCATTTTAATGAAACAATTTGTAATATAATATAAGACCTAATATAATTGCGTATATTGACTCATCGCTACTTGACTCCTTTACCCGGGCACGAATATATTGATATCGTTTACGCAGGTATGCGATAGGAGCTCGATACTAAGCCTGGCCGCAGACGTTCTTAATTTGACATTCTTTAAGAACGTCAAATTCAGGTCGAAAGCAAAGTTTTCATACAAAACACGCATAGCCCACACGTGTGCATAAGCCCGGCCACTGACGCTCTTAATTTGACATTCTTTAAGAACGTCAAATTCAAGTCGAAGGCAAAGTTTCCATACAAAACACGCATAGCCCACACACGTGTTTAATCTTTCAGATTCTTAAATTTCAGTTCGAACTTTAAGAATGTCAAATTAAGAACGTCTGTGGCCATGCTCAGCGCGTGTGTGACATGGTGTGACATGGTATCTGAATATTGTCTATGGATTAAGATTCTTAAATTCAGGAAGGAATTCAGCACGTCTGTGGCCAGGCTAATACATAAATAAATATATTCGTGTGCCATAAAATGATATTATCATTGACTTTACTTGTGAGTCAGTGCCAGTTTTCAAAAATAAACTTTATTCCTAAGAGGATACACTTTAATTGCAAGAGTTCGAATTTCGACCAGCAGTGCTATTCTCTAAGAACATTTTCATATCTCGACAGCTGAATCCACGGTGAGGTCAATCAGTATATGAATTTGACACCTCACCGCGGATTCATTCTTAGAGAATAGCACTGCTGCACTGAGTTGCCTAGCACGGCGCCGCTCTTGCAATGAAACGTCAGTTTTCTTGAATAGTGAATATGGTTCAATTTATGATCGCTGTCTTAAAAATGCAGCGCGGCGTCAAGTCGCATATAAATAGCGTAGATACACGTCTATCAGCAGCAGAAGATATACGGATTATGTCGTTCGATATTCTCCTAACGACACTAATGGGTAGAAAGAGATGTTATTAAGTAGTAATTTATTTAATCCATCCACATCCCACTCTTGATAAAGTTACGTATATTACATTATATCAATTTAAGATGTCACACTTATTTGCATCACGCTTCGCGCCGCTCTGCCGCGCCGCCGCCGAGACTTATCGCTGCATTGAACGACTAACGAGTTTTAGTTAGTTGTGCCGCGACGCTTGCACACTGTCAACGCCTTTTTTGTAGACGTACAATCCCTAGCGCTCCGCTTGGCAACGCTCAATCGTAGGTAAAAAATTTAAATACACGCCTGGGTTCCGCTACTGTACATTATTTATCTTGTGGCAACACTAACCAGCGAACGCCGCATCCATCACTAGCGGGGAGTCCGGCGGCGCTCGCTCGCAGTTGGCGGCGGATCGCGCGAGCGACAACGCGGCCCGACCCTCGCGCGACACCCAGCAGTAGCGCCGCGCCGCGCCGCTGTCCCGCGACACGGGCGTGGTCACGACGAACGACAGACCGTTCTCGTACCACCCGCCGTGACACGTGTACGCTGGAAAAGGATTACGAAGAATATTGTAGCATCGTTATTGAGAACCCGAAGAAACGAAAAAGCAACATTAAAAAAAATTATTGCCGAACGTACAACCGCCGTATTAGCTGTAGAAATAACGTTCAAGTGTAAGAAATCTGTAAATAAGGATCAGAAGGTCGATTCTGCTAATGAAATCCTGCTATAATACAGTTACGATCCAGTCCAGTCCAGTTAGTTAAAACTGCAAAATGGTATTCTCATTAATATCAAATCAACGTCAAACCCGTTTCGATTGGTCCAAACTCCAACTCCAATGTCCATACGACATTTAAAAACCGACTGTCCCAGACACTACAGTATTTCAGGAGTGGTTACTTCGCTCGGAGAATACTGTATAAATCGTCCAATAAGAATGAAAAGGCCTAAGTAGCTTTTCATATATTACTCGTATATTAGTAGCTATCTACAATGTGTACAGTAAATAAACATACCTGTCATGATCTCCTTATTTTCACATGTCGAGTAGAACTCCATGTTCTTCACAGAATTACACCCCACCTCCAATCTGCTGTAGACCCCTCCCGGGCAGGCCTCAGAGTGCCTCCTACTCCTCAGTATGGGGGTCTCAGACATATTCCTAATGCTAAAATTAAACATCCTAGTGTGGTTAAGTCTACGATTATGATCCAGTACTGTCT
Source organism: Glaucopsyche alexis (assembly GCA_905404095.1). Taxonomy (NCBI): domain Eukaryota; kingdom Metazoa; phylum Arthropoda; class Insecta; order Lepidoptera; family Lycaenidae; genus Glaucopsyche; species Glaucopsyche alexis. The sequence goes on from FR990052.1 coordinate 4,547,347, forward strand.
TCTCTCTCTTATATCTATGTCCGTCTCTGTCGGTCCTATGTTCGTCTCTTTCGGATCTATGCCCGTCTCTTTCGTGCCTATGCCCGTCTGTTTCGTGTGTATGTGCGTCTCTTTCGGTAAGTCCTCTCTTGTGGCGATGGTTTGAGATTATGTACTTTCCAGAATACGGACATTCTTTGGAATCCGGGTTGCTGGCTGGAAATATAAATAGTTTTCTATTAAAAATTGATTAAAGTTTCATTTGTTACAATAATTCAACTCTTTAAAACCTTGTAAAGGTAGTATTATATGTGTACAAATACACTGTTATTGTATGTTTACGCTTGTTTGCGAAGCTTCACAGTGATAGCGTAAATTTTGATATCGACCGATCTTTCTGTGGTGTACTGTACAATAAACCTTTAAAATTTCAACATCTTTTTCTTGGGATAAAAAGTAGCACGATTTGAAACATCGGTGTGCCAAAACTTTATAGAAATCCTTTTAGCAGTTAACTTGTGACCAACAATAATTGTTTTTACAAAAAAAATATGAAATAGGACACGTGGACTTGTTGTCGCGCGACAGTTCCTCACCGACAAGCGTGACGTACGGCGCGGTGACAGCGTTGAAGTGGTGCGGAGAGCAGGCGTCGTCGGCGCGGGGGGCGGGCGCGCCGCGCTGCAGCTCCGCGATGTGCGCGTCGCGACGGTACAGCACCACGCACACGTAGCGGGACACGCTGCAACAGTGATCGACAGATTAGCAATAGGGCAACATGGTAACATGGTCAGCAACGTAGTGACAGTCAGCAGTCCCACTGGTACAGCACAACGCACATGTAGCGGACAGTGATCGACAGATTAGCAATAGGGCAACATGGTAACATGGTCAGCAACGTAGTAACAGTCAGCAGTCCTACTGGTACAGCACGGTACGCTGCAATCATGATGCAACAGTGATCGACAGATTTAGCAACATGGTAACATGGTCAGCAACGTAGTAAGTCAGCAGTCCCACTGGTACAGCACCACGCACATGTAGCGGGGTACGCTGCAACCATGATGCAACAGTTATCGACAGATTTAGCAAGAGGGAAACATGGTAACATGGTCAGCAACATAATAACAGTCAGCAGCCCCACTGGTACAACCCCACCCCCACGCACACTACGTGTGCGTGCCTGCGTGGTGCTTTACGCACACATCGACATATTTAGCAACAGGGCAACATGATCAACAACGTAGTAACAATTAGCAGTCCCACTGTGACAGCACCACTCACACGTAACGGATTACGGAACACGCTGCAACAGTGATCGACATATTTATCAACAGGACAACATGATACATGGACAAACGCCGTCATCTTGACCTCCTCGCCCGTAGAGTTCGCGTTTTGCTCCGAGAACGTATATTTCACCCCCTAGAATACTTTATGTATACTGTTCATACTAACCAGTGGTGTTGCCAGTGCGCAACTATAGCCACAGAGTTGCCACTCGGCGAGCTGGCCTTTACGCTAACGCAGTACACCTTGACCTCCCCGCCCGTGGAGTTGGTGATGCGTAGCGTGGCGTTCCGCTGCGAGAACGTGTAGTTGCTGCTGTAGTCCAGCGTGTGCCAGGTGTGGGAAAACGTCATCCATGTCGGGAACTGGCAGTTGAATTTTGTTGTCACTAGAAAAAAGATAAACTAAATTAGGTAACATAAATGCAAGAATTGTTTCGATGTAACTGGAAATATTTACAATAAAATCACATTCCATAATATTTGTATAGGTATGCAAGAGTTGTTATTTTTTAAGACTATTGGCTAAAAAACACACAAAGTATTTGATGTTCGGCGACGATTTGGACATGAGAAATTTTGTTCACAAAATGTCTGTTTCACCCTCACACTTGTTATCTCTCTCTCAACCCACCTCTCTTCAGCGCCATGATTCTGGAGCTCTCTGTGGCGCTAAACTGGCCGTTTTTCGTGGCGTTGCCGGACTGCGCCACGCCGTACTCATGGCGCTAGTTTATTCTCTCACTCACTATCTCTCTCTACCCACCTCTCTTCAGCGCCATGGTTCTGGAGCCCTCTATGGCACTGAACAGGCCGTCACACGTGGCGTCGCCCGACTGTGCGACGTGGTACTCCACGCCGCTGGCTTATTTTCTATTGCTATCACCCTTCACTATCTCTCTCTACCCACCACTCTTCAGCGCCATGGTTCTGGAGCCCTTTGTGGCACTGAACAGGCCGTTGCACGTGGCGTCGCCGGATCGCGCCACGCGGTACTCCACGCCGCTGGCTTATTGTCTATTGCTTTCACCCTCACACTCACTATCTCTCTCTACCCACCTCTCTTCAGTGCCATGGTTCTGGAGCCCTCTATGGCACTGAACAGGCCGTCACACGTGGCGTCGCCCGACTGTGCGACGTGGTACTCCACGCCGCTGGCTTATTTTCTATTGCTATCACCCTTCACTATCTCTCTCTACCCACCACTCTTCAGCGCCATTGTTCTGGAGCCCTCTGTGGCACTGAACAGGCCGTTGCACGTAGCGTCGCCGGATTGCGCCACGCGGTACTCCACGCCGCTGGCTTATTGTCTATTGCTTTCACCCTCACACTCACTATCTCTCTCTACCCACCTCTCTTCAGCGCCATAGTTCTGGAGCCCTCTGTGGCGCTGAACAGGCCGTTGCACGTGGCGTCGCCGGACTGCGCCACGCGGTACTCCACGCCACTGGCGGGGGTCGGCTGCTCCTTCATGTTGCTGCCCGACGCTGGAAATTATAACAAGTATATTGAATAAATAAATATATAAAAAAAACATCACCAGAAAATGGGATAAGAGTGAAAGAGCCTAGGTTTTTGTAGGCGTTATTTTATATAGTCGGCCTCACTGCGGTTATAATTAAAACGTAATTCCAAGCTAATCATGAATGTTTATGAAAATTATATAAATATTAATACGATTGTACGTGGTAGAGCCATGCTTCGGCACGAATTGGGCCGGCTCGACCGGAGAAATACCACGGGCTCACAGAAAACCGGCGTGAAACAGCGTTTGCGCTGTGTTTCGCCGAGTGAGTGAGTTTACCGGAGGCCCAATCCCCTACCCTATTCCCTTCCCTACCCTCCCCCATTACCCTATTCCCTCTTAAAAGGCCGGCAACGCACTTGCAGCTCTTCTGATGCTGCGAGTGTCCATGGGCGACGGAAGTTGCTTTCCATCAGGTGACCCGTTTGCTCGTTTGCCCCCTTATTTCATAAAAAAAAAAGATTTTTGAAATTGTGAACACTACTTATACAGATAATAATAATAATAATATCTATGGACGCCTCACACCACGTCAATCTGGCCCCGTGCTAAATATCCGAAGAACTTGTGTTACAGGTACCAGATAACGGGAAGTATATTTAATACTTTTATACTATACATATATTTAAGATTTTTTATTATATTATACACATATTTAATACACATCCATGACCCAGGAACACAGAAAAACTTTTTGTTCCTTCGGCGGGATTCGAACCCGCGACCCCCGGTTTGAGCACCAACGCGCTGAACCACTGAGCCACAGAGGTCGTCAAATAATGCTTGTGTTGTGTTTCGAGTGACAATATCGGAGGCTAAATGAGGGGGAGTTAGCCAGCAACATACTTACTCTACTGATTATGTCCACGGGCGGCGGTGATCGCCTACCATGACCCCATGAAGTAGTCCTACACAAATCTTACCGATACCATTTGTCTTCTCGTACACGAAGCATCTGTATCTGTCTTCGTTGCTCGTGGCGTGGTTGTGGTGGATCTTCCCCACCAGGAACCGCAGGCTGCCCTCCTTCCACGTCGCCAGGCATTCCAGCTCCTCCACTGCAAAAGTTCATCAAATCGATTTAAAATCTTTTTACTTTGTAGAAGCAAACGTGACGAAGGTGCGAGAAACTGTAGGTTAACCTAGATCTTATGATATAAGTATGATCTCTATTTGCTTATACAAAAATATTATAATCTGAAAATTGCGCTCCTCTTCACTTACCTTAACTTGATAAGTAGTTAGGTAGCCTTAATAGTCTGAGTCTCAAGATCCATTTTAGTGAATTTCTGTCCAAGGGCACCAAAAATAATGATCCAGGGCTCTCGAGAAACTTTTTGACAAATTTCAAGAGGGGCTCAAAAAATTGCAAATGTTATAAACAATTTAGTAAAAAAGGGGGTATGATTTTTTAAAAATATCTCGGAAACTATTATAGATAACTGAATTTTGAAAAAAAAAATCTTACAGAGTTAAATATTTCCTAAAATAAGTCCCTCCCGGAACTCTATATATTTATAATTTTAATTTAGAGGTGAAAATAGCGCTAAAAGTGGGTGATGCGCCGTGGCGCGCGGCGAGTGGGTCCGTAACTCCGTATTATCGGTAAGTACGCGCGGGACGTGCATCACCCGCTTTTAGCGCTATTTTATTCACCTCTATTTAATCATAAATATTGGTGATAGAGTTCCGGGAGGTAGGACCTTATTCAGGAAATTTGATCCTCTTTAAGGATTTTTTTTTCAAAATTAGGATATCTTTAATAGTTTACGAGATATTTTCAAAAAACCATACCCTCCTTTTTTACTAAATTGTTATTAACATTTGCAATTTTTCGAACCCCTCTTGAAATCTTTCAAAAAGATTCTAGAGGTCATTCCGAATCGAATGAGCCCTGGATCATAATTTTCGGTGCCCTTAGACAAAAATTCACTGAAATGGATCTTCACAATCAGACTATAAGTATCTATTATCTAGTCGAGTCTAGTATTACCCAGGTATACCGTTACCGCTGTATGGCTAACTTAAAGTTTTATCGTTCAGTCGTTTTTACTTTTTGCGCGAAAGATTCACAAACATCCTCACAAACTTTCACATTTATAATAGTAGTGGGTCGACTAAAAGCATGAAAGTCGCAACAATTGCAATATTTTATTTGTAAAGTCCTGAATATGTTTTATTATGCCTGTCAGTGTGGAGACGGGGAATCTCGGAAATTGCTAAGACGTCATTTCGGGAGGCAGCTCCAAGGCTCTCTTATCTACTAAAACTTTATTCAACTGTCACTTGAAATAGCACAATTGCGTTTCGCGATTGTTCCAACGTTTTGCCGATTTGAGTTTGTAAGTTTTATAGCGAATTTAATCGAGGCCTGAGTAATTGTGGAAACCCTTTGTCGTTTTAATTAACTTTATTTTCTCTTATTCAATTAATTTATTAATATTTTGTGGGACCTATAACTTTGAATTTCAACGCTGATAAAAAGTACAAATCAACCAGAAGATTTGATAATAAAATGATCTGCAGCTTATGTGAGACGCAGAGAATAAAAAAATCGGCCAAGTGCGAGTTATATATATATATTATATATATATATATAAAATTTTAACTGTCTAGCTCACGGTAGTATATATTTTTACTCTGTGCTTACGGTTTACGAGATATAATCTGGTGACAGACAGATGGACAGACGGATAGACGGACAGACGGACGGACAACGGAGTCTTAGTAATAAGGTCCCTTTTTTACCCTTTGAGTTCCGTACCCAAAGGGTGAAAACTCTTATAAAATAACCCTAAAATATACGAGTGTATTTTAAATACCTGCACGTAGTTTTTTCTAAAAGAAATTACTCGCTTGCGGCTCCATCACCTGTGACTTAAATCTGCTTTTGTATTTGCCACTTATGGTATATTTAAAGCTCTCCTATTGTCTCGTCTTTTGTTTGTTTTGACACGCTCTATCTTTAAACTTAGGGTCATCTCACACATAGATGCGACGCGGCGCGCACTTTTTAAGATAGCGATTTAAAATTTAACTTTATTTACTACATATAAAATATATAGGTACATATTCACTACAACGTGATCTTTTTGTGTACAGCACAGTGGCGTGGGGTTCCTATAACTCCATTCCTATCGGCTTCACTTACCACTTACCTTTTGAAGGCCCTCATCTAAATCCCTACCTATTATACAGGCTAGCCTATGAAGGAGAAACCAGCCTTCGCCACTGGTACAGTAAGTAGATTCTCTTAATTAAATCTTAGCGTAATGCAGTTTCGATATGGTCTCGATATATTAAAGCAGCAAAATTGTATTCTCATAAACGTCAATCCCACGTTAAACGCATTTTGATTGGTCCAAACTCCAAATTGACAGTTTATGATATCAAGACAATTCATGTCAATTAAATTTAAAGTCTAAGCTAAATAAGAGAATTGGGATCCTGACTCCTGAATAAAGTTTTTTGAAACTCTATCTTAAAAAAAAATTGTTTAAAAGAACTATAAATAAATAAATAAATAAACTATAAACCGACTACGTAAAAAAGGAATCTAAAAAGGCCGAATCAAGAAATTAGTTCATATAAAATCCAGAAATGCTTTTCTGGATTTTATACAAAAATGAAATAGGTACAAAAATGATCAAGCTAGAGCCGTGCGTGGTCGCACCCACTGCACACCAATGGCATCTAAGCGTCAGTTCTTCGCGTGTAGGTGTAAGCTGACCTAGAGATGTTTCTAGAAAACACGTATATTCGTTATACACAAGCCTTTGAATATCCAACCAACTGGATACTCAAAGACATAAGCATACCACAAGATATATACTGACCACTGCAATTTGACACCGACTATTCCGAACTTTATATAGTAGGTGTGAGCTCACCCTTAAACTAAATGGGCGACAGCCATCGCGACACGCCAGTCGCCACTGCGACTATTTTAGGAACGTATTTAAACGCATAAGAATGCTTTTGTACGAACGCTATTTAATCGTATAATTTTCACAAACGTAATAATAACTCTTTGCTGGAAACCATGTGAGCTGATTCGGTTCATTAAAATAACCAAGTTTCAATAAGATAATTTAATATTAATGGAGTATTGTATAAAGTTCGTTTTATGTTCATTGGCTTTTGTGTATCTACACTAATATTATAAAGAGGAAAACTTTGTTTGTATGTTTGTTTGTTTGTTTGTAATGAATAGGCTCAAAAAGTACTGGACCGATTTCAAAAATTCTTTCACCATTCGAAAGCTACATTATCCACGAGTAACATAGGCTAAATTTTATTTTGGAAAAAAATAGGGTTCCGTAAGATATTTGGGTTTTTCGGACACAAGGTGTAAAAAATCAACCAGAAAAGTTACTTATTTTGCGTACGCTGCCTAAACTATAAAAGATAGAACCATAAAATGTTCTAATTAATTGTAGATCTGATAAATATCTACAAAAAAATCCGCGACACACCATACCTATCTATGTCGAGTGAGGTACAACAACCATTTTTTTATTTAGAAATCTTGAATTTTTTTTGGACTACATTTAAACGCGTTTATTTTACTCATGCTATTAATCCTTATCAAAATAAATTATTTCATCACTAAGTACAGTTTATGTAGATAATATTTGGTCTTTGAATGATTAAAATTGGACGTTTGGTTTTGAAGTTATGGCGAAATTAAAATATTACGATTTCTGCTGCACGGCCCGTTGTGAAGTGGGCGTCACCATGGGGTGTTTAGATCTATGAGTAAGGTACCCGCGCGGCTCATTTTAAATTAATTAATATTCTTAAGCATTTCATGCAGATTATTTTACCCCTACACTACATACTTTAAATGAATAACTTAGAAGTTATCGTAAAATAACAGCGCGTGTTTTCGCAGCACAGCGAGTGAGTTAGGCCGAATGCGATTATGCGCGATCGATCCTTAAGAATTAGTGGGTAAATATTGAATACCTATTTATTTAGTGTTTGTTGTATTGTTAGTCCTGAAGAGTATAGGTATTTCATACGATAAAAGTATACCCGCCTACTTATTTAATTGAGTTTCAGTAGGTACCTATATTAATTTGTTTTGACTAAATTTCGCCCGTTTTGTTAGAGGTTTAAAGACATTCTGTAGTATTAGTATCAGTATTGTACCCGTGCGAAGCCGGGGCGGGTCGCTAGTCTATACTAATATTATAAAGCTGAAGAGTTTGTTTGTTTGTTTGAACGCGCTAATCTCAGGAACTACTGGTACGAATTGAAAAATTATTTTTGTGTTGGATAGTCCACTAATATCGAGGAAGACTTTAGGCTATATAACATCATGCTAAACTCCAATCAAGAATGTTACAAAATCGGGGTTCTTTTTTTCCTTTTGAGAGCTTTCATTGCGTACGCTGCGGAAACAGTTAAAGTTTCGCTAAAATGATGTATGGCAGAATTGTTCCCCTTAAAAAGGTCTAAAAAAAGTCCGCGACAGTATATGTCTATCTATTAAGGTTGGCTCACTATAACCATTATCGTATAAAAAATACTAACCAAATTTGTTCTAAAAGTAAGCATTATTTGTGAAGGTGTTTTCATAAAGATTAAATTAATCCTTATCCAAGTAAATACGTTATTCATTACAAGCATTTAATCTAGAAGAAATTTGCCGTGACATCATTTGATTTCAATGAGTATTTTAGAAGATATCGCAGTAATAAAATAATCATGCGCGCTATAGTACGGCGAGCGGCACGGGGGGGCAGTCGTGAGGTGGAAGCACTTCTCCTTCTACGTAAATGAAATCGCGGGTAAATTTTAGCCATATCCCAAAGTAAATGTTTCACGCGGACGAAGTCGCGGGGAAAAGCTAGTGTGAAATAAAATATTTGTATGTTAAATTAAAACATTCCTTTTGCGAATTGCGATAGGCCAAATAGTACAAAACCTAACACAAATGACGAAGGCAATTAAATAATTCTATTTTCAAAAGAGAATTCGATGAATCAGTTAATTATTATTGATCTTGATTACCTATTTTATCGTTATGAGTACCTACATCCAGGGGAACCGTACCTACATAGGTAGTGTGCCACTTCTACTGAGTCTTTTGTGAAAATTAATTCCTTTGTTTAATTGCATCGCATTTTTATGTAATCCACATTACTTAAATTAAATTGCATATAAAAAATAAATTTTTGCTAGCTTTTTCCCACGGCTCCGCCAGCGTAAAATTTTCGGGATAAAAAGTAGCCTATGTCTTAATCCAGAGATAAAACTACTACCATACCAAATTTCATCGAAATCCATTCAGCGGTTTTTGCGAGTAACAAACATCCATCCATGATCCATCCGTCCTCACAAACTTACTCATTTATAATAACTAGCTGTTTGCCCGCGGCTCCGCCCGCGTAAATACAGTATCCCTCGGGAACACTTTATTTTTTCGGGATAAAAAGTGGCCTATGTTTTAATCCAGAGCCTTAACTACTACCATACCAAATTCCATCAAAATCCGTTCAGTAGTTTTTACGTGAAGGAGTAACAAACATCCATCCATACATCCATCCATCCGTCCGTCCGTCCTAACAAACTTTCACATTTATAATATTAGTAGGATAGTAGGATATGCAATTACTCACCAGTACTCTCCGACCCGTAGACGTCAGGGCAGGCCTGGTAGTTGAGCAGTAGTCTAGAGTCTTCTGTGCAGCTCTCTATGGAGGAGGCGGGGATCTTGCAGTCCCCGTGCCCCCTGGAATGGGTACAACAGGCATATTTACTAAAACATATTTTTCGTCTAAGTCAGAGGTTCCCAAACTTATTCCGTCTAACGCCCACTTTGAAAATCAGTTCTTTTGTAGCGCCCCCTTAGAGCATCCAACCAAAGCGCCCGCCGCCCCCATCTTTTTTCACCATAAAACCTCAATAATATATTAGTCTCGTCTGGAGAGTATTTTTTTATCTCTACAAAATTAACCAATAGTCAACATTGAGCAATAATAATACTGCTTACATCAGCGCCTCCTCAATTTTTTCAGGGCCCCTTACCCCTCTAGGCTTCCAGCGCCCACAAGGGGGCGTTATCGCCCACTTTCGGAAAGACTGGTCTAAGTATTCAATATCTGACAACATTTATTGTTTCGTAATAATTAAACTTGTCATTGGGTAATCAGCGTTAAAGTAACGGAGCATCAAAATTCAAACCACATTACGTTTGCGTGATTAAAATTGACAACCTTTTAATTTTAGATTCACCCCAGCCCTAAGTATTACTTTGAAATATTGAATGAAACTAATACTTTACCTTATCTTTGGAAATTCAACATTAAATTTAAAGGGCAGTTTAAACAATCGGAGTAGCCATACAATCTCTAATTGGTCTGTAAAAGTGAAAGTAAATACAATAATAACTTTGCGGACTTCATATTATTATATTACTAACTTTTGTCCGCGGCTATGCCTGCGTTAATACAGTAGATAAGCCACGGGACATTGTACCTTTCCTGGATAAAACGAAGCTTATGTTTTAATTTACAGCATAAACTACTGCCATATTAATTAATTTCATTAAAATTTGTTCAGTAGTTTTTGCATGAAAGAGTAAACATCCATCCATCCATTTATCCATCCATCCTTACAAACTTTCCCATTTATAATAGTAAGTAAGCGGATGTACTGAGTGGAGCCTCGTGGATACGGGATATCCTATCATTGGAAAAAATAATTCATTTATCAAAATACGCAATTTATAATAATTTCACATTATTGAAATGTCCGTTTCTGCACAATATTTTAAAAAAGAAACAGCCACACGAGGAACAAGATCCAATTTTATACAACTTATAAGCTCGTTTTATTTTGTAACACAAAAAATGTTTCAAGAAATAGATTTTTCTCAATTTTCTTTCGTTTGAGTCTGGATTTTATAGTATTTTCTTTTCTTTCTTATATACACCGGTCACAAAATTTTATTGTGTTACTAATTTTATGGACAATTTTGAAGTTTTTTATGACGATCGGTTTCTAAGATATCTTAAAACTTTTTGCGAAGGAAAGACTTGGCTTTTTCATTTCATGTTATTTGTGGGATGAATTTTTGAACGTCGTACATATCTGATCGAAAGCAATTAATCGATGTATAATCATTTGCCAATTATCCGTGACATATGTTCGCAGTCTGCTGGGCCGTCACTCGTCAGTCGTCACCCGTCATGGTGTAATGAGTTTTTAATTTCAGCTTCACTTAATTGACACGTACTATCTCGACACGGACGACAGCCGACATGTCGCTCAGAAATCAATAAGCTAGTACAAAGTGTGCTTAATAACCTTTCGGGTCACACCACACTCGGTGCGCACTTTATTCAAAATAAAACTCAATTCATCACACAAAAATAATCGTTATCTTAAAAAGTGCGCCCCGCGTGCGTTTAAACTGACGCTTAGCCTGGGAATACACGTACTTAATTTGACATCCTTTAAGGATTTCAAATTTAGTGAACATTCACGAAATTGTATGAAAGTGTCAGATCGATCGGACATATTCGGGATCTGAGTGCTAAGTGTGTCTTTCTTTTCGCATTCGATCGTGACCGCGTTTGGCGTTTACAAGAACTTTGTATGTGATTGAACCTAGTTGTAAACACGACAACTAGGTGGCGCTGTACAAATCACATACAAATTCCTAGTAAGCACACTTAGCACTCAGAACGAGTCGGCACGTGTGTGAGACATGCGTATTTTGTATGGAAACCTGGCCGAAAAATTATGTACGTGTGTCCCAGGTTAAAATGATTTTTGAATTGAAAACTGTACCTATATAATCTAACGTATTCTGAATCCTAATCTTACTGAATGACTTAAATTAATCGCATTGAACATAATATCTGCCCAAGTGAATACTTCCTGAGTACGACGTGTATATTATGTAATACAAATTTGGCACAAACAGACAAAGAATGTTATCAGACGTTACCAGATGAAGGATGATAATAATTATTATTCAGTTCGAACTAACACCCAATGGTAGTGTTTTCACATATCGGCCCGGCGCCGGAGCGGCTCGTGACATGTGTGATGTCACACTGGGAGAGAAAAGTTTGCTTGTTTGCATCGAATAGGCTCCGAAACTACTGGACCGATTTTAATGAGATTTGGCACAGATGTAGACCAAGGGGAAGGACATACTTTTTGTCGCGGAAAATGTACGGTTTCTGCGAAATTAACTTATGCGCGTACGAAGTCGCGGGCAACAATTAGTTATAGGTATATGAAGTTTTCCAAGTAAGCGAATTTTTTAGGTTAGGCATCTTTGTGCAAATATCATGAATTTTTCCAGATTTTTCGAGACAGCCGTTAAGTTTTTAGGGGGACGCCCTATTTATCAAATAAATGCGCATTAAAGTTGAATATCTTGTACACGGATACTTATATCAAAATATCGTTGTAGCAACCTCTCATTGTTTTTAAGGCCTATTTAATTGTTGAAACTTTTACCGTTTCCGCAGCGTACGCAGCGAAAGCTTTCAAAAGGAAAAAAAAAACCTCGATTTTGAAACATTCTTGATTGGTGCTCCACTCGTATTGAGCTTAGCATAATGTTATATAGCCTATAGCCTTCCTCGATAAATGGACTATCCAACACAAAAATAATTTTTCAATTCGAACCAGTAGTTCCTGAGATTAGCGCGTTCAAGCAAACAACCAAACAAACTCTTCAGCTTTATAATATAAGTATAGATGTTCATACATTTTGCCTTACCGGTAGCCGGGCGATTGGCAGTGCCGGGGCCGGGCCGGTAAGTGGAAAACAGCCAATCCAATCACCTAGTGTCAATGTATCAACGCGGAATCCATTGAAGATTTTATCCTCCGGTGATGAATGATATATCACAAACTGTGCACAATAGAAGTAACATTTCCCAATACATCATCTGATTATGGCGATGATGATTATGGCGAATTATTGAACAATTACAATGACCATAATCACCAAAGCCTACTCGGGTAGTCGGGTACTACATTCGGGCACCAAGTAATTACTGACTCAAAACTGGAGCCCTTTTAAATCCTGTTACACAGTTACAGGACTCTTAACTATGTATATACCTAACTATTTGGTGATTAGTGTGAAAATGCTTTCATGTGATTCATTACGAAATCTTAGAGAATTATAATCATAAATGGTCAAGACTTTTGCAGCATTAAGACAGCCATTTAAAAACCATGCCCCCAAAAAATAGGGCTTTTACCTGTTGTATGAAAACGAAAAGGGTCCTTTCAGAGGACAGTCCACGGACTCCGCGTTTTCTCTGAACATGGAGTACAGGAGGGCGTCCCCGGTGATGGTGGTGCAGAGGTGAGGCAGCGCGTCCCTCCGGTGGCAGAAAGCTGAAAAAGGTGCACAATTTTATTCATTCTGTACAATTTTTAATTTACAAAGAAAAAAAGCGTAGGTAACTTTGGCAACATGCTGTAGGTATATTAATTGTCAAAGATTTTTTAAACGTGCTGTATAGTCAAAGGAAAAACTAGTAGTGGATATTGCAAAGGCACTTTGTGACATTCTGTATAAATTGACAAAGGCGAAACTAAACTACTATTAAAGGGTGTACGTTCGTAACTTGAACCATATTGAGGACGGTGACAGACAAACGCGCGTCTACGTGTAGACTACGGAACCCATGGGCGTACCCAGAGGGGGGGTTTGGGGGTTCTAACCCCCTCGAAATGTTCACTAACAAACATTTCCCTTTTTATTATAATGAAGTATAGATAAATGAATCGTCTTGATATCATAAACTGATTTTTTGAGTTTAGACCAATTAAAACGGGTTTGACATTGATTTGACATTTATGAAAATACCATTTTGCTGTTTTAACATATCGGGGCTGCATTGGCACTGTATTATTGCAGGATTTAATTAGCAGAATCGATCTTACCAAAATCAAACATTAAGAACGTGATTGCACTGTACCTACAATTTTTACCCGACTGCGCAACGCAAAGGAGTGGTAATGTGTTTATCAGCCTATGTATGTATGTATGTATGTATGTTCCTTTGAAGCACTATAGAGACCAAACGCCTGGGCCGATTTTAATGATTCACACGTCAATCGATTCCTCTTAGTCCGGGGAGTATCACTAAAGACATGACGTTAGTGAAAATTCAATATGGCGACTACTGGACACCATATTGTGAAAATGAAAAAAATGAAAGTCAACAAACTATATCAAGTGGGGTATCGTTGAATAGGTATTTAAAAATCATTTTTAGTTTTCTCTCACCATTTTTCGATTTGACTGACCGTTTATGATCTATATCGATTTAAAGTTGCGTAACAACCATTTTCACATTCCAGTGCAATTGTGATATAGTATTGATGCTGATAGGAAATCCAGCCTGGTAAATAGCTAGCTAGGTACTCATAACTAAAAAGTATAAAATAAAAAATAATAATTTAAAAAATTTTAAAACCCGACTGATTTTTTAAATTATTATTACAATTAAACACGCGCGTTAGCACTTAGCAAAACGAGATAAGACCTGAGAATAGGGATGTTGACTAGTGTCGAGTACTTACCACATCTTTACAAATTTAATTTTAAAATTGTTGTTTCTGAATCTATCTTAATCGGTTTTACGAATCCTTTCAACATTATTGCCTATTCCTAATATTTTCGGATTTTAGCTACCCACAAGATCACTTAAAAATTAACTCGCAGATCTAAATAATATTATATAGTTTAATATAATTACTCACTTTCTTTATATTGGAGAACATTTATATGTTTTTCGTGCATCACAACACACCGATAACAGCCTTTCCTGTAAATAAATAAAAATATTGTGTAACAAAATTCCTGAAGAATAATTTGGTTTTTATGCAGATTTCAGATAGTAATTAGACTTATCTCCCATTATTTATATTATTATTTATATGAAACAAATTGCAAATTTATATTACCTATTTTAATAACAAAATTATGTTGCAATTTAGACGCCTCTGTGGCTCAGTGGCATTACGTTAGTAATATATTCTTTGTCAGTGGTTAGCTCGTTAGCGCTCAAGCCGGAGGTTGCGGGTTCGAATCCCGCCAGACCAAGGATGTGTATTAAATAATATGTATATTATATAATAAATATCTTAAATATAAGTAGGTATAGTGACGGTGGCCGGTTTTATTGAAACCAGGCCAGTTACGCAGGAGTAATTTTTATAGTGTCTTAGTGTGTGCGCAGTACACAAGAGCTCTCTACTCTCTTCCTTTGCTTTCGTAATCCACGACTGACGAGAGATCAGGCGTAGGTCCGACTTTGTACATGCCCATCCGATGCATGATCCATGCATCGGATGGGCATCTTGTCAAAAAATCAGGTGATCAGCATTGTCCTAACCAAACTTGGAAACAACATTTTTTGTTGTTCCAATGCGGGAATCGAACTCACGACCTCCGAGTCGGGAGCCAATGCTCTAACCACTAGACCACGGAGGCTGTTGACCACATAATACATATTATTTTAAATATTGTATGTAGTATTCATTTACTTCAGTCGCCTCTTTAATTGATCGATTTGTAACAATATTATAATAATATTATCTATGGACGCTTCACACCACGTCAATCTGGCCCCGTGCTAAGTATCCGAAGAACTTGTGTTACAGTTACCAGACAACGGGTAGTATATTTAAGGGGCAAATAGCCCCTAAAGCTTAAAAATCGCTCAGTTTGAGTCGGAACTACTCCGAAAAATGGGAATAAAAAAAATCAAAAAAATATACATTTCACACTTCAATCTTTCATCTTTAATATCATCGTTAATTTTTTTAATAAGACGAAGATTAATATTTAATAAATTAAAATTAAAAAGCCCTGTTTTCAGATTTCTTTTTCTATCTACTTACTACCTACTACGGCTATAAAGATGGTTCTTTTACGAAAATGTGAAGAATATATTTATCTAACATTTCATCGTTGGGTTTTTCGAAATACCGTTTTGTTTTCAAAATATACGTAAATAACTATTATTTTGTGAAAATATTTGTAAGCGGTGCGTGCGCGGGCGCGCGGGACAGTGAGCCGCTGACTTTCGTACGAGGAGGTTGTGTCACTCTCCGCGGTGCCGCTATTTCGCAATCGTTTATTTTACTCTTGAAATAATAGGGAACAACATGCCGTAAAAAATAAATTATGAAAACCTTAGCGAGCACTCTGCCTGCGATAGAATGAAAATGTTCGATCGTTGAATGTACTTTTTTGTTCCTTCAACTTCTTACTTGAAATTTTAATAATATATTAATATAATATTATATAGTATATATTATAGTATAATATTTTATTATATAATATGTACTTACTTGTAAATTTCACAGAAAGTGTATAGTTCTATTTCTATGACGACCTCTGTGGCTCAGTTGGTTGAGCGTGTCGTTGCTCAAGCCGGGGGTCGCGGGTTCAAATCCCGCCGACGGAACAAAAAGTTTTCTGTGTTCCTGGGTCATGGATGTGTATTAAATATGTGTACAATATAATAAAAATCTTAATTATGTGTATAGTATAAAAGTATTAAATATACTTCCGTTATCTGGTACCCGTAACACAAGTTCTTCGAGAACTTACCACGGGATCAGATTGACGTGGTATGAAGCGTCCATAGATTATTATATTATTTCTGTTTTAATTGTCTATTTAGTATATCAACGTTTTGAGGTATATAGTATATGAGGTAAAAATGCATAAGCGACATTTATTTATTTATTTAACACACATACAACTACCATTACAGACAAAATCCAATTCGATAGCGTAGGAGAGCAAATTCATATTTTATATAATACATATTATGATATTTCCAGTTTAAATAATAATAATTGATAAAAAATAATAAGTAAAGAAAATATAATAATTAAAGAAAGACACATATGACGCATAAATTTAGTAAACTTTATAGAAGAGTGATTTAACGTTAAAATTTTTAGAAAAAAAAAACATTAAAAATCACAAAATAGTCGGATTTAGATGGTTTTAACATACATCTATATATCTATATATCAATAAGATACAACGTGTATCTTATTTTTATAGCAATTTTTTATATTAAAACGAGTCATATAGCTTTCGAATTACAGGCAGTTTATGTCGCTTAGGTAAAAAAGTCCTAATTCGAAAAATAGGTAAAATTATCTAAGCTATCAACGAAAGTTATGTAATAGCAAGTAAAATTGCCTACATTTTATTTTAAAGGTTTTCAGCAACATGTAAAAATAGATAAGCTATAGATACATTTTCTGTAATAACAGGTAAAAATAACTAATTCCAAACACTTTAAAAAAACTATAGGAGTATTCATCTAAATGGCCTAAGAGTTTATAAAATAAAACAAGATAAGTTACATAAATGTTGCTTACATTAAGAATTTTCTACGGCTAAAGTTGTCTTAGTAAATTTATTATTCAATGACATTGTAAATTTTTGCTCCTAACTGACAATATTCTCCTTCTTCTTGTTTATAAAAATTAATTGCATTTCTCTTGTCTGACTAAAACGAGCTAAAACGTTAGCTAATTTTGATCTTGAAATAATAAAAAATATAGAAGTAAAAACTCAAGGCCTAGGATATCAGCCCATTGCTTTATACTTAAGCTGCGGCCCCATTCCTTGAGTTCTCTCTTGGTAGTGCTGGGAGATATTCCACATGCCGATTTTTCCAAGGAATCCCCGGAAACTTTTTATTCTCTTGTGGATTCGAACCCACGCCCTCTGGCTTGAGCACTAAAGCGCTAACCACTGAGTCACAGATATCTTCATCTAAACTGATTCAATTTAAGTCTCTATAACTCCTGAATTTATGAAGATTTTTGGACCGTTATAGTTTTCGTTCAAAGTTTATTACATGGACTACCATCATGAATTTTTCACATTTTTAAAGCCAGCCGTTTGGCTTTTAGAGGGGGGGGGGGACGCCGTATTTTAACAAGAAATGCGCTTAAAAGTGGAATATCGCGCAAACGGATAAGTACGTACATCAAAATATAATCTCAGAAACCTCTCAATGTTCTTATAATGTCTATGTACCTAATTATATCTCCCCTTTTCGTGTAGGTGTAACCAAAAATTATCTTCATTTATTTTAGCACTATGTCGACGTGATAAATAACTTATCCATTCAAAGTTTCATATTTCAAGCACTACCATTTGGATGGACAGACGGACGGGCGGACGGTCGGTCGAACGGAAGGACATGACGAAACTATAAGGATTCCGAGACATGAACTACGGAACCTTAAAAAAGGAATAATAATGAAACCACACCGATTTCAGTGACTGTTGCCAATTTAATTGAAAATAGACCAGCTATAGGAGCTATTTTATTATGTCCAAGTATGTGCGCAAAGTTTACTCCCATAACCTAGTATATTGATATTTTCTACTACCGACAGGACTAACTAGCGAAACATTAGGCGCATAAATATAAAAATATATTTAGCAATGTTTGCGTTCATTAAGGTTCCCACACACTGTAAATTTAATACTTTTAGTTACATTTTATCTAACCGACGACAAAAAAAAAATATCTAACCGACATACTTAAAAACAAAAGTTTTCAAGTAAAAATATCTACATAGCACGAATAGTTATTGTGTCAAATATGTAAAACTATCTTTACGCCAATATTGTTTTATTTCACTATGGGTAAAATTCTACAAGTTGCACTTTCGTAAAATAATGGTATCAAATTAAATGCACTGTAAGGACAATTCACAAATAATTTGTATGGAGAAAATGTACAAAGTGTTCACGAAAAGAATTTTTTAAACAAGTAAAAATATTTTTGTGCAATCAAAAGAAAAGTAAAAACATGAAAAATAGACTAAGTAGATTTTTATAAATAGCTTTTTGTTGTCGCTTAGTGAACATAACATTCATGATTTTGTATAAATTTCACTATATCTAAGCGACAAAAAAATCGTCGTAGGAAGACGACGATTAGACCAATCGACGCAGAAAAAAAAGTACAAACTCATTGATATAACTCATTTTCGGTATTTTTATCGCTTAGGAAAGCGAAAAAACACCTAGTAGATATTTTAGTGATTCTGTCAATAGCACTAAGTATTGCATTTTGGTGGGCGTAGAGGTGGAAAATTAAATCAAAAGTGATGGGTAGGAAGCCGCATTGCCTACCAAATAATTTCTAGATTTCGGGAATAACCTCGACCGGCTTCTACAGAAGAAGGAGAAGCGGCTTATACATTCTACGTTTTTTCTTTGCTCATAGACCAGAAATAAATTAATATTTTCAAGTTGCATTTAAATCAATCCTAAAGTCGTATAAAAGGGCCGTTCCTCAGTTTATAATTTGAGTCACGGAGCGGCCGCGCGCGGAGATCGCGAGCGCTGCGGGGTGTATGCGGGTGGCGCGGCGGGAAGTGTTAGGCCACGCCCGAATCTGTGACGTCATCTAGGTATATTTTCGCCTTAATACTTTTATACATACATGTGAGCTCCGTGGCCTAGTGGGTAGGCCATTTGGTTCGCACTCGAGAGAGTGTAGGTTCGAATCCCAGATTGTGGCGTGTACCAATGAGACTTTTTCAGATCTTTAAGTACATTATACGGACGCTCTAACGGTGAAGAAAACATCGTGAGGAAACCCGCATATGGTTGGCCCCAGACGTATTGACCAGTCATTCCTCTGGACTAGGCTGACTATGTTGTGAGAATGCCGTATGTGCTTGGGCAACCATACGACATTTAAAAGCGACTGTCCCAGGCACTACAGTATTTCAAGAGTGGTTACTTCGCTCGGAGAATACTGTATAAATCATCCACTAACGGATGAAAAGGGTTAAGTTATACATACATATATAATACACAGCCATGACCCAAAAACACTGAAAAACCTTTTGTTCCTTCGGCGGGATTCGAACCCGCGACTCCGGGCTTGAGCACCAACGCGCTGACCCACTGAGCCACAGAGATCGTGGTCGAGGTAATCTCCACATCTAGCACTTACTCGTCAACTATGAGGAACTTGTCCCCCTCCGAGGACAGACAGCGGCCCTTGTTGGACAGCGTGCCGTCCTGGATGAGGATGGGCTGGATCACGCCCGACTGGAACCACCGCCCCTGCCACCGCGCCGGGAACACGCAACCTGCAAGAACAACTACGGTTACGCAACCTGGAAGAACAAGGCCTCTAGTCAAGATGCATCGATTTCGACGGCGAACTTAGTAAATAGTAATCAAAAATGTATGGGATTTGACGTAAGTCATCGTTAAGTGACGTTTTGCTTGCGATGCAATATGTCAAATCCCATACTGTTTTTTGTTTTCGAACTTCGCCGTTGAAATTATCGAATGCAACTTGACTAGAGGCCCAGCTCTACTTTATTCGCGCAACCTACAAGAACACAATCAGCCGAAATTTTAACTTATACGACAATATTTTTTATAAAATCTATAAACCGACTACGTAAATTAAATAACCTACACGGGCTATTATTACGAATCTATTGACACCTCATTTATTAAAATCAGATCAGTAGTTCATGCGCCACGTTGATCCAAACATACATATATGTTTATTTATATTTTTAAACGTCAGAAAAAAAAATTCTTAGGGTCTATTCACACTGAAATGACATACGCGACGCTTCGCTGCCTTTTAAAGTTAGCTATTGAAATTGAACTCTACTCATTACACAATAAGATACACGTTTCATTGTAACAGTTCGAATGTCAAGTTGCACCGCGCTGTACAGCGCATGTGCAGTGTATGACTGATGTCATAATATGAAACGTATACTTGACTTTTTGTGTAGTGAATAAAGTTCAATTTTGAATAGCAGCCTTAAAAATGCAGCGTCGCGTATCGTCTCGTTTCAGTGTGAACTTATCCTAATAGCAACCGTTGAGGTCATCAGACAATTTATAATATTCAAAACTAGATTGATCGTAGAATTGCTTGGAAACTAATTTCTAACGAGTTCGAAATTGGAAATCAAAATTTCATCGATATAATTTGCATATATAGCACATCACTATACTCACTAGCGCCACCTAGCGGGCAGAGTCGAATAACTTATATGATATTTGATAAGGCAATTTAGATTTCCCCCGGATGAGCACTGCAAGTAAATTTAATATATATAAACAAGCTTTTGACTGCGGCTTCGCTCGCATTATTTCCGTACTTTGACTTCCGTTTTGTCCTTCGGGGATCGATTTTCGGAAATCTATTTTTCGCAGGTACTTTTCTTATATTCTTGAGAATTATGTTTTGGGTTGAGATGTGTACGATACATCGTGATTGCTTTTAATGTGTGATTGTAATCTTAAATATTAGTTATAAGAATCAAATCAGAGAAATTATTATTTACATAATAAGACAATGGGATCTTGACAACGATTCCATTCCATGTTCTTATTTTAATATGAAAAAAGACGAATATTAATGGAGTTATTTCTTTTAATAACATGATACTGAAGACCGAATTAAAGTCAATGGCAGCCATCACTTATTCTGCTCAGATTAGTAATAAACGACGTTTGTAAAAAGATCGCGTAAAATAAATATAACCCACATTAATAATGATAAATTGAAGTAAAAATCTTGTATTCAAAACACAGCTGGCTGTTGCAACTTTAAGCACAAGAAAGGCGTGTTTTATCATTCTGAACATAGGTGCGAGGCATCTAAGAATTTGATCTCTGGTTTATTCACTTGTAATATATTCAATGAAAGTGCAATGATGCACGGCGACCCCCATCCAAGATTTTCATAAAGACTTTATCTATAAAACTATTTCGACATAAATAGATTTGTGTTTATCGATAAATCTATCAATTACATACAACACTATAATAATGTTATTAACGCTGTGTAATACAGCCAAAATACTCAATACCAGAGCACCAGTAGTGGGGAATTTATGTCATATGATTGGTAAATTATGGCGCGCGAGAACAGTTTTTTCTCACCTAGACAAGCCTGTCTTACGACAGTCTTATCACTTAAACAACCAGTTTTAAGACAGTTGTGTCGCTCCTAGACTAGGGTTGCGAATCCCAAATTTAAAAAACCAGGATTTGAACTTGAAGAAACCAGGACAATTCAATTTAAAAACAGGACGCAGTAGTAGAGTTGCGACAGTTAATTTAATAAGTTAAATGAAATACATAGTAATGCTGATAATCAAAATTTTTTCATAATAGTATTTGAATAAAATTAAATTATAAACAGAAATTGAAAAAGTAGCGCGCGAATTCATCTTTATCAAGGCGCTATAGAAACCCAGGACGGTGCTTTGAAACCATCCAGGACAGCCCAGGACAGTGTAAAAACCAGGACATGTCCTGGGAAAACAGGACCGTTGTTAACCCTATCCTCGAAAGTTTCGTCGAAGAGACGTTTGGTTGCAAGTGTGCGCATTTTTATATATTTTCTTATTTCTGTCTGTCTTGAGACTGTCGTTACTCAAGTGAGCGCTCGCTCTCAGATCTTTTTACTTATGCTGGTCAGTAATAAAGATGATGATGATGAAAATACATTATTTATTAATGCAACGTCACGCTACAATCTCACGCGTCGTACAATTAAATCATCGACTGAGCTTAACCAGAATTAAGTAATCAAGGTAACGCGACTAAATTTAAAACACCCCTACTTCTACCCTATTGGTTAACTTTTCTGGTCTTTTCAACTCGGCTGGTTAGTGTTTGGTCGCGTTTCAGAGTCCCATTAGTCCGTTATCTTCCATCTAATGTAAGTTTTGGTTCGGTTTTTATTGCGAGGCGTGGACCGGTTTTATTAAATTTAAAGCCACATAAATTAGGGATTTTCGTATGAATACTTGACGTTACATACGCGGCTTATAATATGAAACTATTAGGATATCCAATAGGGGATCGGACTACATCTGAAATATTTGGTTTCATTAATATATTCAGAAATATTGAGGCATTACTACTTGGTAAATGTAAAAAGATATATTATTTTATGTGTAGTTTACTAATAAAATACATTTAAAAAGTACCAAAAAAATTTTTTTTTTGCGATATTGGCAAACAAAACCTACATCATTAGTTTACTCACATCATATACAAAAACATTCATTATGGTAAGTATGAACTTAAACGCACAAATATGGGAGATATTTACAAATATATTCCGGCGGCCATATACTTCATATACTATAACCCACAAGTGACGTCATTTGTAGGTTGACTTTAGTATGGAGCGTTTTTAGGAGGCTCGCGAAATTTTTTATACAAATCGCTGTACCTTTGAAAATATTGACTTTTGATATACGGTTTCTTCTGAGAAGTTACGCATATTTAAGAGTACTATTCATTTATGCAATAAAAAAAAATTAGTCCGATTGCCTATTAGGCGTATTTGACGCCTAATAGGCAATCGGACTAATTTTTTTTTTTCAAAATTCCAGTTGTAAGCTCGAGATTTACGTGATACTGGATCCTGCTCGTGCTACTTACTGCTTTGGTGGATATTTTTTTTTTTATGAAATATGGGGGTAAACGAGCAAATGGGTCACCTGATGGAAAGCAACTTCCGTCGCCCATGGACACTCGCAGCATCAGAAGAGCCGCAAGTGCGTTGCCGGCCTTTTAAGAGGGAATAGGGTAATAGGGGAGGGTAGGGAAGAGAATAGGGTAGGGGATTGGGCCTCCGGTAAACTCACTCACTCGGCGAAACACAGCGCAAACGCTGTTTCACGCCGCGCCGGTTTTCTGTGAGCCCGTGGTATTTCTCCGGTCGAGCCGGCCCATTCGTGCCGAAGCATGGCTCTACCACTAAAATAATGATTGATGATGATGAGATGTTACACAATATGAAAAACAGTCTAAAGTTTAGACTGTTTTTCATAACATCTTTTTTTAGTGTTCCGTTCCTCGAAAGGAAAAAACGGAACCTATAAAGGATCACTTTGTTGTCCGTCCGTCTGTCTGTCAAGCCTTTTTTCTCAGGAACACGTGGCGGTATGTAAGCTGGAATTTCTATCAAATACTCAAGTCTACTGTCCATAAGAGCTGTGAAAATATCAAACCTGCCAACGCAATCAAAAGATACAACCGTTTATGCCGCAAATTTCCGCAAATTTTCGACACTTCGACACACAATATCAAAACCTAAAGGGTACTTCCCGTGAACTCAGAATCTTGAAATTTGGTACGAAGCAACATCTTATAGCAGTATTTATAAAAATTGCTAAAACCGTAAAATTTTAGTTCATCATAATATAATAAAAATATTTTTAATAATTTTAAACTTACTACCCCTTTCCTCATAAACGCGTAGAGGTATTAAGTTGAAATTCATATATCAAATAGTCAGGTCTATAATACCTTTAAGCAGTAACAAAATCACTACCCCAGCATACTGGGGGGTAAATACAGGGAGGTATTCCTGAAATATTGTGAGTATAGTGAAAGTCACGAATAAAAGGAACGGCAGTAAACTGTGATATTAAAATATAATTAACTGTGATATTAGGATTAAGAGTTTCTGTGCACTTTATTTATTTCTTAATATGTAGTTTTGTTTAATTTTAATTATTTGCTTTTGCATCATTCGTCTAGGTTAGTCCATGGCCCCCTGACAGCCCTTGAGTCACATACGTGATGGTGCAGGTTCGATGTCGGGATGTTGTGTGAAGACTTGAGAAAGTCTAAATATAAATAACCGTATACTGACGCTAGACTTAATTAACCCCAAACTTCTGTGACAACCCTGACAACATTTGGAACGATTTCGAAGCCTATTCCTCTATAGTTAAGTGTATAATATTATTTACAATTAACGGCTTCCGTGGTCTAGTGGTTAGAGCGTTGGCTCGGAGGTCGTGGGTTCGATTCCCGTATTGGAACAACAAAAAAAAAATGTTGTTTCCAAATTTGGTTAAGACAATGCAGGCTGATCACCCGATTGTCTGACAAGAAAGATGATCCATTCGTCGGATGGGCATGTGAAAAGTCGGACCTGCGCCTCATCTCCGCCAGTCATATCGGTTATCCGTCCCACTGGGTTATGAGAGTAAAGAAAGAGAGAGTGCTCTTGTGTACTGCGCATACACCTGGGCACTATAAAATTACTCCTGCGTTGGCTGGTTTCAATGAAACCGGCCACCGTCACCGAGATAGCTGTGGGGAGTTATAATTATTTACAGAGCTCGTCATTTTTTATTAATTGTATTATTTGGTAGTAACAAAACGGGGACATATAACTCTGTATTCCTCAATATTATCTACTTTATAGTACTCGTATTATCGACCGGATCATGTCATCAGTAACATTACTAACATTGTCAGCCCAACATTGTCACTGAATTGTGAACATTGTGTTTTAATCAGCATTGTGACGCGATGGGTTACTGAACTTATGGGTAATTGTGGCAAGTTTCTAGAGCTTATATCGATTTTAGATAAAACCATGTAATCTTATATATTATATAATCGGAATCTTAGTAACGGCTGCAAGTATTTCCATGAATTAAGTATGTAGGGAGTTTGGAGGGCGAAATATCGATCTAGCTTGGAAAACTGGAAAACTGTGTATTTTTACCTTTTTTAGAGCTCCATACCTCGAAAGGAATAAATAGAACCCTTACAGGACTTTGTTGTCCGTCCGTCTGTCTGTCTGTCAATACCCTTTTCTCAGGAACACGCGGAGGTATCAAGCTGGAATTTATATCAAATACTCAGGTCTACTGTCCCTTGGAGCTGTGAAAAAATCATACTTCTAAGCCAACGCAATCAAAAGATACAGATGTTTATGCCGCAAATTTCCGCAAATTTTCGACACTCGTTAGGGAATCAAAACTTACAGGGTAAGTACTTCCCGTGAACTCAGAATCTTGAAATTTGGCACGAAGCAACGTCTTATAGCACAGATAACATTGCGAAAACCGTACATTTTTAGTTACATCGTATAATCAAAATATTTTTAATAATTTTAAACTTACTAGGGGTATGTAGTAAGTTTAAAATTATTAAAAATCGAGTCATAGTATTACTATGACTCGATTGTCATGATGGGTGAACTTTTACTTATATACGGACCCTCGGTGCGCGAGTCCGACTCGCACTTGGCCGGTTTTTTCTTTGTTTTATTAGATTTGCAGTTTGTTACGCGTATGTATAATATTTGCGTTATTCGGAAATTCGGAATGTGGGTTCGAATCCCGGTCAGATAAATGTTTGTGATTATTTTTATTTCTTTTATATTTTTTTATTATTTGGATGCACTTTTATTAATCAAATCGTTTCATAATGGTAGAATGCTGATGATGATTGTGCAATGTACAGGCAATAACAAAAGTGATACAGTAAAGTTAACGTTCCTACACCAGCAGTTAGAAGCACGGGCTTTTAGCGTATTGAAATAAAAATTTCATGGTTTCATTTTATTGGAAAGCATCGGTGTTTCTATTTGAATAATAAGATCCGTACGTCATAACCAGCGAATCCTTATAATATTATTATAGTACTAGACATCATTTAAGAAGGCTGGTTCGTAAAATAGGTAGAGGTTTGGATGAGGGTCTTCGGTCTTCAAAAGGCAAGGTGGTAGGTGAAGCCGATAGGAATGGAGTTAAAGGAACCCCACGCCACTGCTAGACATGTTCGCGCAGACATCCGTATCCGAAAATGAGCCTATGTCCTTCCCCGTGGGTGCTCGTGGTCTAGACATATCGACCAAATTTTGGAAATTGGATCAGTAGTTTAGTGTCTTCCACACGTACCATAAACACACCACGTATGGTATAATGTTCGGTAAAATCAAATACGGATATTTTGGGCATATGACCTACTGCTTATGTATAGACATTTAGGCAGAAAAATAATTGTTGTACTGGAAAAAAATTTTGGGCCTGGGCCGAGCGAAATGGGCCAGTTTATCGTTAAGCGAAGATTCACCCATTATGAGATGATTTTTTACTTTCAGTATGACGATATGTTTTTTGCCCAAAAATATTTATATGAGCATTGAGCAGTAGATCATATAACCAAAATATTGTAGTTGAGTTTACCAAACTTCATATTTTGTATTGAAAATAAATAGTACTGTTCACCGTACCACATTATGAAGTCGGTTTCGACCACAGTTTCGACCACGTTTGTGACACCGACCACATCGTAACACCAACAAAAACTACAAGCGACACCGCGTAGGTATTTATAACGGTAACTTATTACAAATATTGACATTCCACCTATTTCGAACCGAAAGTATGAATGAAAAATCTTAATACTTAAAGTTTCAACTGAAAGTATGAAAGAAATGTGCACATAATAGTATTTCCATAAATAGTGAGATCATTTCATTAGATACGTATTTTTGAGTTTATTGGAATTTACCCTCTGGAGGTTGCAGGGTAAAAATTTTAAATATATTTAATACTTTTATACTATACATATATTTAAGATTTTTATTATATAATACACATCCATTACCTAGGAACACAGAAAACTTTTAGTCCCCCGGCGGGATTCGAACCCGCGACCTCCGGCATGAGCGCCAACGCGCTAACCATTGAGCCACAGAGGTCGTCAAAATTTTAATTAAAATAAAAGTGAGAAACTCTCCACAATATGACAAGAAAATAGTATTAGTGAAGCTCCATATTTCCACGTTACACCTGGAGTCTTGGACTAACATAATTAAGTAGAAACTAATTTCCTTAATATAGTCTGTACATGTTCGTATTCAGAATTTACTTGAAATTCTCTTGAATTTTCCTTGTGAATGCCGTAGCTGCATCTTGTACATATACTAGGAAAGAGTTTAAAGGTCAGTCCACACCCAAACGAGATTTGATGAAAGGTATGGGAGTAGTTTAAGCTCTGGGTTAGTTAACATAGGATACTTTTATCGCGGCAAATTATACGATTCCCGCGGGATTTCCTTTTGAGTGCACGAAGTCAACATCCAGTACTAGAGCGGTCCCAGAAGAACCTAACCATGAAACCAATGAAAATGTGTCTGAAATCTTCTTGGTTTTTTTAGGCTGATAAAATTTATTTTAGCGATGTTCAAAAGCTTCGATACCACTTTTATAAGAGAAAACGTCAAACCCTCCAAAACAGGT
Source organism: Glaucopsyche alexis (assembly GCA_905404095.1). Taxonomy (NCBI): domain Eukaryota; kingdom Metazoa; phylum Arthropoda; class Insecta; order Lepidoptera; family Lycaenidae; genus Glaucopsyche; species Glaucopsyche alexis. Next base: position 4,575,241 of record FR990052.1, read on the forward strand.
GTTTACCGCAGACTCTACCACTTTTTTATGCAACAATTTATTAACCACCGAGGCTTTTATTCAAGTTAGGAACTTAATGAAATACCTAGTCTGAGTCTCTGAGAGGGTCAGATCTTAATTCAGCTGTCCAATATTTTACTGCTTTGAAGGAAAGAACGACTACCACAAAGTAGAATTCAACTCGATTTGAAATTCTGTCAAAGTAATCGGATCTTCAGAGGAAGGAATTTATTCGAAAAATGATGACCGATTTTTTCATTATTAAAATTTCATTGCACCGCAGATACTTTGGATGGCCATTGAAAAAAAACTTTTTTTTATTGTTTGTTGTTATCAAATTTATAAATTGACCTTTTGTATAATGACATGATCCAATTTTTGTTTTTTATACGAATACCGCGAAGCCAAAAGGAAGGGCAATGATTTGAGCAGTCTATGTATGTATGTTTTGTTCTACCGTAGTGCCTAAACTACTGATCCGATTTTAATAAATAATAATTAATGATGGTGGCAATAGGTTCGTAATAATAGCCCAGGTAACATATGATATAATTAACTAAAATAATATAGTTAATAAGGTCGGGTACATCTTATGATCAATTACAATAGTCAACAGCATTTTTGCGCACGGGTTATACATTATTTTTATTGCTTTTATATCTAGAAATAAGAATAAGAACAAAAAATTGTTCTGAATTTGCTTTTAAGCGTAAAAAATGAAAAAAATCAAATCAATGAAAATACATGAAAAATTTACATAGAGGTGATTTATTAAAAGATACTGAGCATCAATTTTATGATATAATCTTACAAAATAAGTTTTAAAATAGTGTTAAAGTGTTTAAAAATTAACAGTTTTGCTTTTTGTGTCATGTTCAGTAGAAGTTATCTTATAAACCACCAAATAAAGTCCCTCAATCCTCAACATGTTTTCAGTATGTATACTGGCCTTGGGAACGTCTCTCAAATTCCAACTATATCTCGATGGAATCCTTCCCCTTGTTCTTCCGAATAAGCTCCCATATTATCTTTAAACTTGTCAAAATGAGAATGAAACATTTGCCTCTTTAGGGACATCTATAGCCGAAGATGAAAAAAATCTTAATCATCTCGTTATTTTATTCATACATTTATTTCATAAGCCTATTTTTGGTCTTGATTTGTAACAGGTAGATGGAAGTAAGCTTGTTATGCCTCGCAAATCTTTAAATATGTAGTTAAATAACACTTTTTGTCTCTCACTTTAATAGATCCACCACAAATATAGCAAAACGAATCACCGCCTCCTTTTCAACTTCTCGAAGCCATTATGTACAAGATAATAAAGCGAAAAAAAATATTAATCACGTTATTTCTTTATAATATGCGAGCTTATAACGTCGGCCACAAGGAGGGATGTAAGAAAGACAACCCTCATACCATACCTCTCTTTCGCCAGCAATAGAGCGCAAAGACCGACTTTAACTGGGAGCAAAAATCATAAATGGTCAAATCGCTATAACTTCTTAAAAAGCAAATATTTTCGATTTGTAATCGCACTTTTTTATAAATATTTGCTTATATATTCAGAATAAATTAAGTAAAACCCATGCGCAAAAAAAAATATTTTTTTTGTTGACCGGTGTTATTTGACAATAAATTATCAATTAATTTATAATATATGATTTGTATGATTTTGTAATGCACATTGTACTGAATAACTTCAGTAGTATATCGTAGAGAGAGACAGATAAAAATGTGTCTTTTCGCATTGCTCAGTATAGTCAGTACTCCGGGCATGTACAGATATCATCAAAAAGAAGTCCCTCGGGTCTGGCAGGTCTGGCAGGTCTGGCACGGCCCGCCGGCGCCAGATCACAAGCCAGACACGAATATTAATAATATGAGTAATGTCTGCCTCAGATTGTCTAGATCAGGGTTTCCCAACTTTTTTTTTCACGGCACCCCCTTGGGATTATAAATAATACTTTCGCGGGTAACATCTAGTATATAGAAATATAGTTAGATTGTAACTTGTCTTATAGCGTTTGTCGAGGCGTCGGTTAATATTTTTGATGAAAATATACCTATGTTGAATTTGTGGTTTGCTATCTCTCTTCCTGATATCTCTACCCTTTGAGTATCCAACTATACGGAGACGACATGACAGCTAATTTCTATGCGAAAAAGTCTCGCCACTTTCTGCGGGAGGGGGGACCGCACCGCTAGTGCTTGACACTATCGATGTTTTACTATCGATGAGTTCGGCTAGTAATAATTATGTGGCAAAAGTAAATTAGTAAATAAAAATTATATCTATTAAATCTTAACTACAATATTTAATTTACAATTTCGCACAGTATCATAAAGTAAATGAGTATTAAAATGTTGAAACATGCAAAAATGGAAGCGTCATCCAGCGTGAAGAAGAATTTTAGCATTTTTAGCAGTGTTGCGAATATCATAGTTGCGGAGCGGCTGGTGCGTACAACCAATATGTAGCATTCCGTAATACTCAAGAAACCCTAATAAATTTGCACTGACCATCCGTCTGTCTGTCCGTCTTTCTAGCATGTGTAATTATGAATATATATAAATGAAATTTTGTATAGTTTATAGGTATTTTAAAATTGAAATAAGAATTTATAAATTACCTTTTTACAAAGTCAACCATTTTCGAGTAATCGGTTTCCATAATGGTTTATAAGTTGGTCATCCTCCTGGCATTTGTAAACTATAGGAGATAGAAACTTGTAAATTCCCATGTTGATTGACTATGCTAAAAACTCTTAGGGAAAATTATTCTGAGCGAAATCAATTCGAAATCGATTTTTTCACCTATATTTTCTCTTATAAGTTTCTGTATGTCTAACTAGTCTAACTAGCACATAGAATAACTAATGAGAGAAAGTATAGATAAATATTAATTTGCGGTCTAATCTGACTGTACGTCGTTTAAAAAAATATTTGTTTATAAACCTAGGTAGTATATAATAATCTATACTAATATTATAAAGAGGAAAGATTTGTATTTTTGTGTGTATGTTTGTAATGAATAAACTAAAAAACTACTGTGCCGATTTCAAAAATTATTTCACCATTAGAAAGCTACATTCACCCTGAGTAAAATAGGCTATATTTATTGCTAGAAAAGATTAGGGATTCTTACTAAAACTTTAGTAACGTAACCCAAGGTGTCAAAAATGCCATTAAACAACTTTCGTCGCATGCGCTGCGGAAACTATTGATGATAGAACAAAAGTATGTTTTACAATATTAAAGAACATCCATACATTCACCATCTATCCATCCTCACAAATTTTCACATCCTATCCTAGTAGGTAATAGTATAAAATGTGAAAATTTGTGAGGATGGATGGATGGATAGATGGTTGGATGGATAGATGGTTGGATGTATAGATGGATGCTAATTACTCTTTCATGCAAAAACGGATTTTGATGAAATTTGGTATGCTAGTAGTTTAGGCTCTGGATTAAAACATAGGCTACTTTTTATATCGGAAAAGTAGAGTATTCCCGCGGGATAACCGATAGTATATTTACGCGGGTGGAGCAGCCGTAATAACTAAAGTAAAATAGATAATAGCTTCAAGAATTAGCCTCATACGTGTTGAAACCCATTATCTAGCACGCTTCACGCTTTTTATTTGTTGTTGTAAAAAAAGGAGTCCGTGGGTCTACCTACGTAAAACAAGTTCTTCGATAACTTACCACGAGACCAGATTGACATGACGTGAAGCATCCATATATTATATTTAAAATATATTATAGTATTAAATAAAAAAAAATACCAAAATCGTACTATAATCGTAAGTATGTGTTGACTTGAGAACCTCCTTCGGTTTTTTGTCGGTTAAAAAAGGTAGAGCTAAGTAAAAATGCGGAATCGTTTTAATAAATAGGGTCCACCCTAAATACGTTTTTTTTTTCATTTATAATAGTTCTGTTCCACCTCAATGTTTACCAATGTTCACCATAAGTAGTTCAAAGATTGGTTCAAATTCACGGGCAAAAACTAGTTAATTATAAAATGCACCTTTAATAATTTCAAAGTTGGCAAGGCGCGCTGTTTTAATCTCCTACTGTTGTTCGTCTGAACAATAAAACATGAAACTTCAAAATGCACCTAGCAAATTGTACTCGTACGTTTGGGAAACCAAGAAAAATGATTAGCGCAAGCTTGGACCCAGGCATTCCTAATCATCCTATTTTTAGGAAATCTAAAAAAAATAATGGTCAGAATAACATACTGATAAAGTCGATATCGATATTTCTTTTACGTTGTCACAACCCTCAGTTTATATGAAGTGTGGCCTGTTTATAAATTAAAAATGCATAATTTCAGGATAAATTTATCCGCACATATTTTATTGTAATAAATAATAATTAATATAAACAAAAGTTTGTTAACACAATTGAACAATTATTTTATAATAATTTGCAAATTTTCAATGTGTTTCGTGAAATAATATCATGAAGAAAAACAAAATTGTAAATAGTGTACTAATTAATTAGTCATGTTTCTTCATTATGAAATAGTAAAAACAAGAACGAATATGAAATAGAAGTTTTTATAAATTACTACTTTTAAATATTACCCTAAATTTGGATGTTGTACGATTTAGTAGCAACATTTGTTCATCGAGTAAAATTTTTGGATTTTTGCTAATATATCGCAATTATTGTTAATATTTAGGCAAAATAATACATACACATGGAAAGTAACACCATCCTTTTGTTTATTTGATGTTTCCGATCTGTTTTTGCAGGAAAAAATACAGCAAGTCGGCATTTTCTGCTCCGGTTCGTTCCGCCTCGCTGTAATTTTCCGAATACGTCAAAAACGCGCAGCAACTAGTTTTATACAACCCTCACGACCGGAGGGTCTAACCTTTGGCAGCGGGGAACGCCTGACAATGGCGTCTCCGTTATTGTTGGATACTCAAAGTCTCTACCCAATGAAGGCGCACCCACCGGTTGGGCACCCCGATATATTCGTTACGAGTGATGAATATTAACAGAATAATAACATTATAGAGATTAATAAACTGTCAATGAGGAAGATGTAAATCAAAATTTATTCCCCTTTTTCAGCCCTAACAAAAAATTTAAGCAATAATAAGACTAACTGTGAAAAAATTGTGTTGATATCACGAAAATTGAGTTTTTTATAAGTAAATCAATATGGGAACGCGCGAAAACTGATTGCGCCCGTCGAGTAATGGCTGTGACGTCACATCGCCGTGCGTAGCTAGCTAACTATGCAATGTGCATACAGTATGTTTTTGACACGCGCTCTGTAAACTTACCTTCGTTCATTTCGATTAATTTTTATATATTATTATAATAAATATGACTTAATAGGGAAAATTGTTAAATTTAAACAAAAAATTAATACCAACTTTCAAAGTAAAAACGCACAAAAGAGTATGAAATAAATTTTATTTTCTAAAAATAATTCTCCTTTTAAATTCGGCTAAAATTTTAACTATTTCCCTACTCAATCTTCTTAATTTTGAAGTCTGTGCCAGCCCAAACAATATCCTGATAAAACAATATTTTATAGAACTCACATTTAAGTTGGCAACCAACTTCAAAATTATGAAAATTGAGTAGAGAAATCAAAAATTTCAAACTCAAAATGGGCTATGAAGTACATTATTTTGATAGAACAAATCTTTATCAAGTAAAAGTTACGCCATCTTGGTTTTCACAATACTTCAAATGTTAGCCATCTTGTTTTCACCATACTTCAAATGTCAAAATAGCCCCAAAAATCTCAAAAATGGGACCATTTAACTGGAGATAGTATACGTCTATGAGAGAAATAATTAAAATTTTTGCCGAATTTAAAAAGGGAATTCTTTAGAAAATAAGATTTTTTTCATACTTTTTTGTGCGTTTTTACTTTGGAAGTCTGTTTTCATTTTTTGTTTCAAAATTATAATGTTTTCCATTTTTAGGGCTCCACTTAGGGCACACAAGGAACGCTTATAGTTTCGCTCGCTCCGTCCGTCCGTCTGTTATACTTCCGTAATTATGAATATTGATGGATGAAATTTGGTACAGTTATAGATTGTGTGTAGATCTTAGGTTTGGCATAATAAAATAATAATAATTTTATATTTTAGGGGTATCTCTGAAGGGGGGATGAAATATTTTTTCATTCTACCCCATTTGTGGGGTATCGTTGAATAGGTCTTTTAGAATTTAGGTAAGGTTTCTTTTAACATTACTTTTTTACAAAGTCGACTATTTTCGAGTAATCAGCCTCCAGTGGTTTGTAAATTGGTCCCCCCTCCCTTAGAATTTCTAAATTATAAGAGATAGAAACTTGTAAGCTTCTATGCTAATAGATCATGCTAAAAACTCTTTAGGAAAATTATTTTAAGCGAAATCGGATAGTAACTTTTGAAGTAACTTGAAAAACCTATTACGCGATTTCCAAACGTGTGTCTTTACAGACTGAGTTCTGTTCAATGCTTTTGGATCTAGGGTATACCCTTGGCACAAAATTTTACTTTTTGGTATGATATGCTTAATTTACTTCACATTTGCCAAATTCTTAAAGATGTACCTATACATTTTGAGGAGTTCCCTCGATTCCTCATGGATTCCATCATCAGGTTTCCACTTTAGTGACTAAAGTCTAAAAGGGCCAATTTCAAATTAGGGGCCATCCATAAATAACGTCACACGTTAGGGGGGAGGGAGGGGGTCGACGAAGTGTGACATTGTGTGACAAGGGGGTAGGAGGGGTCCTAATTTTCGTGACGTCACATTTCAAAATCTATTTTAATCTAAGTGTTAATATAGTAATCATAAGTAATAGCTATATGATATTATGATAGCTATTGCCCCAGTGTCGAGACCCCCCAGCCCCAGTGATGTTTAAGAGATCATAATGTTGTTTTTTTATTACATAAGTTATTTTTTTTTCGCCGAGAAAATGCGTTTCAGCATCCCACTAGGGGATAGCGGTCCTACCCGTGAGTATGTGAGACTCTGCTGCACCCGAAAAGATGGTGAATGGGCGCAGCCCCTACTCAATAAAAACTCGGCGGTACTCCACTCCATACCACCCTTGGCGGGCCACGGGATCGATCGAAAGACGATCCATGCGTCAGATGGGCATATAAAAGTTGGACCTGTGCCTAATCTCTCGACAGTCGTGTCGGTCATCCGTCCCACCAATTCAAATTAAACAAATTTCGGAACTGCTGTTTTAATTGAATAATTATTTCTAGATGTAAAATTGTAAAATGTGACGTCACGCTAGGGAGGGAGGGGGTCTCACAAATGTGACAAGGACGGGGGAGGGGGTCAAAAATCATGAAATTCGTCTGACGTAATTTATGGATGGCCCCTAAAACTCGAGAACGGCTAGACCGATTTGGCTGATTTTGATCTTAAAATTATTGTATCAGTTCAGGGAACTAAACTACTAACTACTAAAATATAATAGTCAATCTATGACATTTTGTTCATAAAGTTTTTTGTCGAGATCTCAAACAAGTGACTACACCATAAACATGGTCATAAGCGAGGGAAAAAGTAGGTAGGGAGTTTTTTGTATTGTCTTATTTCATCTTTTAAGTTTCATTCAATAGATTAAATATATTTTTTAAGTAGGTACCTAACATATCTGCGTGACTCGTGTTTTATTTCTCTATGTAAAACCCATTGTTTAAAATACATTGTCACTAAAATACTGAATTCATTCTGAGCATATTCTATAAACTAAACATTTAGTAATGCAAAAAAAAAATGTAGGTAGATGTTTCGTATTTATTTAGGTACCTACTCAGTACTCACATTATAATATTCTTCGCAATAAATGTCTACTGATTTTTGTAGCTATAACACTTTTTTCAACATTTTACACAACTAATTTTCTCAGATTTTGTCGTTGGGCACATGAAAAAAGTATTTTTCTGGAGTGCTAACCGTTGTATTATACATAAAGGTGTTATACAATTATATCTATATGTTATTTTATCACCATAATTCCAAAAATTTCAATAAAACTTCAAAATTACTGCACGAGTTCCTTACCGCGGCGGTCAGAGCCGGCGAAATGACGTCACGCGTTGAGCGGTCAAGCTCGCACTGATTTTAAAAACATCCAACTTTAAAAATTAATAAAAAATTCAGTTTTTGAGATATCGAAAAAATTCTTTCACTAATATTTTTTAGATTTTATTTTTGATTTTTATACATTATAAAATAATTACACTCATCTAGCTCATTGCAAGGCTTTCATAATCAAAACAATATTGTGTCGAATTCGAACATATATTGTGGTGTACCCTTAATCCTTATATTATATTAGAACAAGCTGTTGCCCGCGGCTCCGCCCGCGTAAATATAATTTTCTCGCGGTCGCGGATAAAAAATAGATAAAAACAATCCCTGATGCGGATTATATATCATGCTAAAATTTCAGCTCGATCGGTGCAGAACTTTTTGAGTTTTTGAAGCGTACACAAACGAACATAACATTTTTATATATAAGATATATATATATTTTCTTATATTATTCTATACCTTATATTCTATACCTACATAATTATTATCATACCAGCCTTGGTAGCTCCACTCGCGTTCTATACAAGTAGGTATATTATTGTATAACCCCCTTACTAATAAATGCTGTATAAGCTTTGAATAGTAACACAGTGTTTTGTCTCCTTCTATCGAATTAAACATGTCACTTGTGTGATGTGAACAAAACACTGTATAACTATTCAAAGCTTATACAGCGTTTATTAGTAAGGGGGTAAGATTTTAACCATGCCTATAAACCTTCCTTTCGAGTTAATCAGTGTACTTATTGTTTTACTAGACACTAGCCCCCTTACTAATAAACGTTGTATAAGCTTTGAATAGTTATACAGTGTTTAGCATTGGGGGTTTAGCATTAAGGTAACCTTCCGTGAGACCGGGACGCGAGAATGCGACCCGGGACCAGCTAGCCAGTGAATCAGGTTCTCTGACCGCGATCCGAGAACGAAGTAAGGTTGCTGAGCCACTGCTTAGTATGAATTTATATAGAGATTGTTTAGACTTTAGTACAATCCCCGCGACCCGCGTCGCTCGACCTGTGAGCGTGGCCAGATAACCTTTTATTATATTATCCAAGACTTGGTGAGCTCTGTAGCCTAGTGGGTAGACCGTTTGGTACGCACTCGAGAGAGTGCAGGTTCGAATCCCAGGTTGTGGCGTGTACCAATGAGACTTTTAAGATCTCAAGTAACGGTACGGACGCTCTAACGGTGAAGGAAAACATCGTGAGGAAACCCACACATACTTGGCCCCAGATGTATTGACCAGTCATTCCTCTGGACTAGGCTGATTATGTTTTGAGAATGTCGTATGTGCTTGGGCAACCATACGACATTTAAAAACCAACTGTCCCAGGCACTACAGTATTTCAAGAGTGGTTACTTCGCTCGGAGAATACTGTACAAATCATCCATTAACGGATGCAAAGGCCTAAGGTTTTTTTTTATCCAAGACAACAAAAATTCAATTTTTTGGTTTGTAGTCATTATCAGAAGCCCTGCAGGGGCTTATATGTTGATGACTTCACAATATTTTCTATAACATAGAACACTGGAAAAGAAGGTTAAGGTGATTAAGCATACATGCAAAATGCAAACACTGCATCCAAAATATATACAATCACTATTCACTATCAATTGTTGAGTGTGTGAGAGTATGTGCGTTTGTGTGTGAGTAGTTGCGTGTGTTACCTGAACCTCAATTCTCGTATTTAAAGTAGACTTTCATTTAACTTTGTATTATAAGTGAAGCGATATGTTAAGCGTTTCTCGCTGTCTTAACGTTTACGAGAATACCGTTTGACGGTTTTAGCGTATCGGGACTTGATTGTAATTGTATCAATGCAGGTTTTATTTAGCAGAATTGACCCTCAGATTCGCTGGTTGCAGTCGCATAGATCAGATGAATAAAATTGCTTTAACATTTGCAAAAAAGGGTCAGTTGACATAGAGACGCAGCGCTGCTTTATTTAAGATAGCGATTCAAAATGGAACTTTATTCCCTACACAACAAGATACACGTTTAATTGCAAGAGTTCGAATTGAATCACTATTTTAAAATTATAGTGCAGCGTCGGATTTCTGTGTGACCAAACCCTTAATTGCGATGGTAAAAGCAGTTTTGTTTGCTATGTTCCAAAGCCGACTTCGTAGGTTGTTTATTATTTAAATTAATAATTTGCTGGAGCAAGTTTATTAAAATCGAGTTTAATCAGTTTAGTCGTTATACCCGGAGTCTTGGATTAGCGCCAACGTTCATTTCGCTTACTCCGAAATGAATTCAACAGAGCTAGTATTGAATCTCCGATTGTTAACAAAAGCCTTAAACGTATATAATAAAGAACCTGGGTAACCGAGCTTTGGTCAGAGTTCTGATTAATTAAAAATAAAATAAAAATAATCATAAAAATATTTGACCGAGATTCGAACCTAGCACATTCCAAATTTCCGATCAAAGCAAAAGATGGAACCCAAACTGCCAATCAGACTGACACAATAGTATCGAAATTACTGATTTATTGTGGCATGACGAAAAAAACACATACAATATAATATCTTAAAAATACGCAGTTTCCCAAGGATAAGACCTAGGTTCTAGGACCTAGATAGATCTTTCTCCTCCAAATCTCCCTGAATACTAAATTTTATACTAATACTTGAATATTATATATATACAAGATTGTCTCGTTTAAAGTATAAGATTATAAACAACGCATGTCGCGGCAAAAACTTCCCCACTTAAATGCCCCTGCTTTTTGGGTTATTTGGGGTCATTTTGACATTTAAGGTATTGTGAAATCAAGATGGCGTAACATTTTCTTGTACGAAGATTTTATGTGTCAAATGTACGTTCTCACTTAAATGGCCCTGCTTTTTGGGTTGTTAGGGTTCCGTAATACTTAAGGAACCCTTATAGTTTCGCTCTGTCCGTCTGTCTGTCTGTCTGTCTGTCCGCGCCTCTAGCTCCTGTAATTATGAATATAAATTGATGAAATTTGGTGCAGTTATAGATTGTGTATAGATCACGGTTTTGGGACCATAAAAAAATAATAATTTTATATTTTAGGGGTGGCTCTCCATACATGTGAAGTGGGGATGAAAAATATTTTTTCACTCTACCCCATCGTGTGGGGTATCGTAGAATAGGTCTTTTAAAATAAAGTGAAGGTTCCATACGTTACTTTTTTATAAAGTTGACCATTTTCGAGTAATCGGCCTCCAAAGTAGTTTGCAAGTTGGTCCCCCCTCTAGCATTTTTAAACTATAGGAGATAGAAACTTGCAAATTTCCATGCTGACAGATCATGCTAAAAACTCTTCAGGAAAACTATTTTGAACGAAATCGCATCATAATTTCTATTTCTAGAGCAATTATAGAAAAACAAATTAACATAAAGAAAATCTGAATAATTATACATAATGTGAAATGATTATTTAAAATAATGTTTCAAAATTGGTTGCAAAATTAAAAAAAAAACTGAAATTAACAATTAATAAAAAGAACTTAAATTAATAATAAATGAAATATGCTGTCGGGTTTGAACCTACATCCTAGGACAATCACTGTGACTAACTGAGCTACAACAATTATATTGATTATTGCGAATTTATGTTTCTTTACCAGAATTAGAGCAAAGTTTTGAAACACGTAAAATTTTAATTAATAATTAATTTTACGAATATGTGCTTCCTTTACCAATTATTACAATAATTTAATTACACTGAAAACACATTAATATAATTATGTTAATAATTTCCATAGTATTATTGTTTTTTATTATAATTAAACACGTACCTCTAAAATATTAAAAGCTTCAATTTGCTAGTAACTTTACGAAAACTAGGTATATGGCGCTAGTCTCCTGTTTAAATCGTTGATTGTTTTTGAAAAATAATACTAGATGTCGCTGTGTTATTGGATTTAAATTCTGTATCACGCTATCGAAATTTTCTTTGATTGTGATACCTAGGCGATATCGTAATAGACTAATAATATGCTCAAATGTTACGTGATTACTTGATTAGCGAATATTAAATTTAATAAAAACTCTTTAAAATATCATCGAAATCGAATAAAAATTATTCTTAAAGAACATCCGGTTACTATTCACTTAAATATATTTTGATTATTAATCAACATTCAACATTTACGGAACCCTCCTTAGACATGTCCTGACATGCTCTTGGTTAGGTTATTTGGGGTCATTTTGACAATTCAGGTATTATGAAATCAAGATGGCGTAACATTTTTTCCTACGAAAATTTGTTCTATCAAATCTTCGTACAAGAAAATGTCATATCCTATCTTTAGTTTTGAAATCTTAGCAAAAGAAACCTATTGTTACGTGTTGGGGTTCGAAGGATTTGGAGAGAAAAACCTGCTGACTCTTTTGAGGACTTTATTCACTATCACTTAGTCCAACATTAAGCACTAGGTCCAACACTAAGCACTTGTGTCCTTAGTCGTAGCCAAGTCGTGGGTTTCATTTGAATTAATCACTGGTATCACTCTTGATCACCAGTTTTCACTTCTATATCGCCTGTTTCACTGTTCAAATCGAACTCCTGATCATTAGTTTTCACTTATCGCCTGTTTCGCTTAGAAGGAAGCTCAAACTGAACTGACTTGCTCGCATTTCTGCGGCTATTTATATGGGCCGAATCGAGTCCCAGACTATTCCAGAATGTTACCGACTCGCGTAATCGGGTTGGATTTTTTGGGAAAGTTCGCACAGTAGCGCCATCTAGTATTGAGTAGGGGGTTTCACGTTGTCTTTGTTCATACAAAGTGGTTTCATTGGTTGACGCTAGATGGCGCTAGTCTCTGTGTGTTTGTAACACTATGTTTGGTTTTACATTAATGTTAATGTTTCAGTTTAACATCTATCTTTGGAATTTTCTTTAAAGTATTTTAAATGTAGCATGACTGTTTTACTCTTTGGCCACAGAACCCTAAAAACGGAGCGCGAATCTTTTATTAATAGGTACGAGTAAGTACTAGGTAGTGAGACGGAGAATCAATACAGAATCAGTTAAGCTGGTTCACGTAATTCCTAGGATTCCAAATTCCAATACAGTTTAGTAACTGAATAGATCTATATTCAGATACCGAGGAAATTATTGGAATATAAATAATATTAGTTTTAATTTTAATTTTTTCTTTAGCAATTTACTATTTGAACACGAAACTCGGGATCGCTTGCAAAATAATAATAAGTATATTTTTTAGTTCTAAGCAAATAAATTCGCGGGAAATAAGCTATAAAAAGCTCCTAGGCTTTATTTATTCAAATGTCGATCGTGGAACACAGGCGGTGTCCTTGGCGGCCGGAAACGGATGTGACGTCACATAGGCTACTTTATGCTGATTTATTGCGATACGACCTCGTGCCGGCGACTTTATACAAAAATTTAGTCATAGGTAAAAACGTACAATGACTACCTAATTACTTACTTCTTTATAGTAAGTAGGTAATATGTTTTCGTATTCTTAGCATGGATGCTCCTTAACTGAAGCAAAACTTTTCTACTTATTGATATTCAACATTCAAAGTTAGTGACTTTAAATATTTAAGATGGCAATTTTCGCGCTCAAATAGTCAGAAAGTTTTTCTTGATTATGATAACTATAGATATACTGTGTGTCTATGCGAACGGTTCTCAAGTTAGGTAATCGTCTACGCGAACGGTTCTCTTAGATTAGGTTTTCGTCTACGCGAACGGTTCTCTCAGATTAGGTTAGCGTCTACGGCCTACGCGAACGGTTCTCTCTGGTTAGGCTTGCGTCTACGCGAAAGGTTCTCTCAGGTTAAGTTTTGTGTCTACGTGAATTCTATCAGGTTAGGCTTGCGTCTACGCGAATGGTTTCCAGAGGTTCGATTTTTCTCCACGCGAAGTCGCGGGCAACATTTACCCATAATTTATGCGAAAAAACCTAGACATAATATCCCAACGGATGGAGAGTCCCTGTACAATATACGCAGGGCCTCGTCAGTTACTCAAAATTAATACCTTACGGTGGCAACTTACCTAATTACATAGCTTGGAATTCGCTTACATCTCACGACATATCGTTATTATTTTATTGAAGTTCTAAAATAAGGCGAACATAAGGTGATAATTGTTTGGAGTTGTGTACCCTTGTTATGTCGCTTACAGTAGGTATGACTTTGGAAATGATAGCGGGCACAACTCGAACATTAGTGGGTGTTTTTGAAGACTCTTATTATGAATATGAAATATCTTATATAATGCCTCATTATTATATCTTATAATTAATCATTGTGCCTAGTGAAAGGGCGCAATATTTTAATAAAGTAAGATTAATCTTGCCCTAGTCATAACATTCCGATTAATCGTATCGTTACGTATAACGTCGATGATGTTAATTTATTAGAAACAACGTGCAAGAGAAATTTGTTTTAACTTACCTCATTTTGTAAGTTCTTGTTAAGTAGATAGGTACATGTACAAGTCAAAGTATACTATAGAATAGAGTGTTTTGTAAATAACTCTTAATTTATAGGTAGATATTTTTAAGTTTGACAATTCATTTTTCTCCATTTAGATGCAATTTAATACTAGCGTAAACAAAAAAAAAAATTAGGAAAACAGTTGACCTAAAGGCCATCTGTGCAACTTCCCGCTAAACTTAGGCCTTTGCATCCGTTAATGGATGATTTATACAGTATTCTCCGAGCGAAGTAACCACTCTTGAAATACTGTAGTGCCTGGGACAGTTCGTTTTTTAAATGTCGTATGGTTGCCCAAGCACATACCTACGGCATTCTCACAACATAGTCAGCCTAGTCCAGAGGAATGAACTAGTCAATACGTCTGGGGCCAACTATGTGCGGGTTTCCTCACGATGTTTTCCTTCACCGTTAGAGCGTCCGTATTTAATGTACTTGAGATCTGAAAAAGTCTCATTGGTACACGCCACAACCTGGGATTCGAACCTACACTCTCTCGAGTGCGAACCAAATGGTCTACCCACTAGGTTACTTCCCGCTAAGCGCTTAAATTTTATCTAATGCTACGTGCTTATTTATACTGTGCTAATGCGTCATTTTTGAACTTATCGAGCTCAAAAATAAAAGTGTTTCTAAAAATGTTCACTGATAATTTTCTTTCTCTCCTCTCTCCCTCTCTCCGAGAGCTCTCTGAGCTTAAAAGTCTGATGAAAGAAAATTAATAAAAAAAAAAAAGTTAAGTAAAACACAATTTTTTGAAATTTCAAACTGCCATAACTTTGGAATGAATGAACCGATTTTCACATGATTAGCGGCAATCGATGCAGTTTTTCATGCCCTTTGAAAGAATTGAAAACAAAAATTTGTTAGA
Source organism: Glaucopsyche alexis (assembly GCA_905404095.1). NCBI lineage: Eukaryota > Metazoa > Arthropoda > Insecta > Lepidoptera > Lycaenidae > Glaucopsyche > Glaucopsyche alexis. Next base: position 4,590,647 of record FR990052.1, read on the forward strand.
TTCAAAATTTCGGAGTAATTCCGAAAAAACACTTCTTTTAAGAGCTGATTAGTTTTTGGAGTTGATCGATAAAGCCGTTTTAAAGTTATTCCAAAAAAAAAAAACACTTATTTTCTTTTTTTTTTGAGATTTTTCGAAATCTATCGGTCCGAATCGGTCTAAATTGTAATAATAATAATAATAATAATAATAATATAATTTATTTGCAAAATATGGTACAATAAGCTGATACAGTTTTATAGCGTCTCACATATTTTTGTCGAAATTTTCTCGACGTGCAAATGTTGTTGGTTATATTTTGTTTCTTTAGTCAACATTAGTTAGTCAATACATCATAATTAATAATCATTACAACATTACAAAATAATAATACCCTTATACCTAATTTATCAATACATTATTAGTCATATTATTATTAGTCATACATACATTATTTAGCCAACATTAGTTAGTCAATACATCATAATCAATAATCATTACAACATTACAAAATAATAATACCCTTATACCTAATTTATCAATACATTAATAATTTTACCTAAGTCAATTCAATATGTTAATATAAATAATACAATTTAAATGAATTCATATTTTTTAAAATAGTTACATAAAATTATAATTTAACTGTCACAATTACATAAGCCAAACTTTTTTTCATTTTGCCTGTCTTCAAAGTATTCTTTATTTGAGTAAAAACATTTTTCTAATAGCCAGGAGAATAGCTCATTTTTAAATTTATTGTATATTAATATATCTTTTATATTTTTTGGTAACATATTATATATTTTTATTGACATACAAAATGAATTTCTACGATATATTTCAAAATTTTGTTTAGGTACCCAAATTTTATTTCTATGTCTACTTGTTCCTTGGTTATGTATATCTTGATTGATTGGGAAGAGATATTTGTGCTTTCTAATAAATAGACAGACCTCAAATATATAAAGACATGGGAGTGGAAGTATTTTAAATTTTTTAAATAGGGGTTTACAATGATCTAAATAACCAGCTCCTGCTATAGATCTGATGCATTTTTTTTGAACAATAAATGCTTTTGAGACATCAGAAGAATTCCCCCATAGTATTAACCCATATCTCAGTATCGCTGCCACATAACCATGATATGCCATTAATGCTGTGTTGACAGAAGTTATAGTTTTAATTCTCCTTAATGCAAATATAAACCGATTTAATTTATTACACACATTCTCAACGTGTTCTCTCCACTTAATACCACTGTCAATAGTAAATCCTAAAAAATTTGCTGTAGTAACACACTGTATTGGGTCTAAATCATGATCATTCTTATCAATATTTTTGTTAAATTTAATAATTTTTGTTTTATCTAAATTAACTTTTAAATTATTCCTATTTAGCCAATTTATTATATTATTTAATTCATTTTTAATTTCTTGATTTAGTTGTCCTTTTTTACATTTAATTAATAGAGTAGTGTCATCAGCGAACATTATACATTCATGTTTTGTCGATTGTGGGATGTCGTTAATATACACTAAGAACAGGGTAGGACCAAGTATGCTGCCCTGCGGAACTCCACTATTATTTAATTTAAATTGAGAACTATATTTAATAACTCTGTTATTGGATATGTTAGTTATTTCTGTGCATTGTGTTCTATTTTCCAAATAAGATTTAAACCAGTTGTAAGCATTACCTCTTATACCACATTTATTTAATTTATAAAGTAGTCGTTTATGTTCGACAAAATCAAATGCCTTACTCATGTCCAAAAATACCGCTGCAGCCGCTAAACCTTTGTCAATATTCTCACTAACTTGTTTTATAAGAGAAAAACATGCTAATGTCGTTGAACTTCCTTTTGTGAATCCAAATTGTTGCTTCGTTAATATATTATTTTTGCTAAGAAAATTTATTAGTTTAGTTTGCATAGCTTTTTCGAAAACTTTAGAAAATATAGGTATAATTGTAACGGGTCTGTAGTTCGACATATCCTCTCTCAAACCAAACTTAGATGTATTCAACATCTAAGTTTGGTCAAGCCCTTTCGAATGGCGCCAGCCGCAATAAAATCGGTCAAACCCTTCAAAACTTATAAGAGGTTTACATACTTACACACACACACACACACACACACACGCACGCACGTACGCACGCACGCACGCACGCACGCACGCACGCACGCACACATACATACATATAGACATAGTGACACCCTCACGGGGATAGTCAGGGAAGCTTTCTCGGACCTCAGAACGTCGCGATCTCAGAATTCGATTTTGCAAAACGGGGTAAAACCAATAACTTCCCGATTTTTGAAAATCTTAGATTTTCTTAGCGGGAAGATAAAAAAGAATGGAACACATTAAATGCTACCACTTCAAATGACACTAATTTGAATGCAATAAAGAGATAAAATCTTATACTTTAAACGACATAATCTTGTATATCTACAATCTTAATCTCGAACACGGCTGCAAGTATTACCATGAAATTTAGTATGCTGGGAGTTTTGGGGGAGAAAACATATATAGCTAGGTTTTATCCCTGAGAAACCGCGCATTTTCAAGCTACATATGTTTTTCTTTCGTCGTGCAACAATAATAATCAACATATCAATAATTTCGACCCTACATGTCAGTCCTATGGGCAGATTGGTAGGTTTATGTATAACTTTTGCTTTGTTCGAAAATTCGGAATGCGGTCCGTTCTAATTTCGGTTGGATAAATATTTGTGTGCATCTTTTTTTTTTTATCAGAAAACCGAGCAAGGCTCGGTTACCCAGGTACCTACTGATATATAAAATTGGTCCAGTGTAATACATATTTGTTTACATCTAGATTAAATCCTAATAATATTATAAATGTGAAAGTTTGTGAGGATGGATGGATGTTTATTATTACTCTTTCATGTAAAAACTACTGAACAGATTTCGATGAAATTTGGTAATCTGGATTAAAATATAGTACACTTTTTATCCCGAAAAAATTCAGTGTTTCCATGGGATACTGTATTTACGCGGGCGGAGCCGCGGGCAACAGCTAGTTATGTCTAAATAGAGTATAAAATAATCTTTTCCGATATATAAGTTACCCTTTAAAATATATTTTAAGAGGCAAATTGCATCCTTATCTGCAAGAAGTAACTTAACCCCAACCTGGGACCACGAAACTTGAAGATATAGGAAATATGAATTCTTCTAAAGCTCTATTATGTTGATGATGAGGTATGCATATTAAAAGCAAACAAACATATTGGCTCAGATTTCGTTAAGTTCTTATAGGTATATAAGCCGATCTTTAAGCTCGAACTTAAGTAGGTATCCATCTTTACTTAGTGCCACAAGTTCCTACTAATATTAGGTATTAGATGTTGCTCTCGACTTCGTTCGCGCAAGAGCTAATTTCGCAGAAACTGTACATTTTTCCGCAATAAAAAGTAACCTATATCCTTCCTCGTGGTTTACTCTAAATCTTTGCCAAATTTCATCAAAATCGGTCCAGTAGTTTCGGAGCCTATCCAATGCAAACAAACAAACTTTTCCTCTTTATTATATTAGTATAGATAAACACGAAAGTTTGTATATTTGGATTTCTGGGTGTATGTTTATTACTTTTTCACGCTTTAGCTTTTAACTGATCGTATTTTGATAAAAATTTGTATGGTTAGTAGTTTAGAATCTTGATTATCACATAGAAAGCCTATTTTTTTTTGCAGCAAAATTTATGGATCCAGCGCGATTTTTTTTTGCGTTTGAAGTCGCGGGTAACATAAAGTAGGTATGTGCTACCGAATAAGTTCCCGCTCGACTAGGCATAAGACGAAAATCACTCAACAGCGCCGTTGAATAGTGTGCTCGCAAACGTAAATACGTAGTCCAACCTCGTCTGCAGTCGCTGCGGTTACTTACTTTGCGTTAAAATATTTTGAGGCGTCCTAGTGCAAAGTTGAATGTTTAGTGACTGGTCGAGCGGGAACTTTGTCGGTTATTTAGTTACTTACTATAAAGTTTAGTTATGGTTCGTTTATTCATTCAAAACTTAACAGTTGTGCATTTTGACTGCTTTTATCAAGCAGTTACGTTAACGTTCTTCTTTACATGTTCGAAATAGCTTCTCATAAGCTCTCCTCTTCGTCTTCCCTGTACCTTTCCATTCATTATGTTCTGTTTATTCATTCGTTTAATTCGTCATGTCGTATCAAGTGTGCAACCATTTTTCCTCTTATGTTATCTATAGTTTCTATGATATTTCTACTTTCTTCTACAATTTTCTCTCCAACTTATACCTTCCATCCTTCTCCAGCACCACATTTCAAATGCCTGTAATCTTTTACTCTCTTTGTTAGTCTTGGCTTTCTAAGGTAATAATAATAATAATAACATTTATTTAACAAACACGCTCACATTATATGCTTAATGCTATTGAATATTATTTTGGATATTGAAATTATGGCCACTATATCTGAACTACCTACTCCTTGAGTCTTAGGGAATGGAAGAACCGGTCTGATTTTGAGAACCGGGAATTTCGGGACTAGGCAATTTCGGAACCGGGATTTCCCAGGAAATTCGGGAATTTCGGGACTGGTGTGAAGGCATGAAAGACAAGTATAATTACCGTCTAAAAAGTAATTCAAAATATAATAATAACATTTTATAGTACAATTACAAATTAAACAAGGTTTTAATGGCAACTCGACAAATCAGCCAACATGTCATCGCCATATTAATGACAATACTACTGGCGATAGTTCTTCAGGACGGAAGATATATCTGGGGTTAGTTAATCACCAGGAGGTCTCAAAGAATAATATTTTTGTAATAGATAAGGTTTATTAATTAGGTTCCCAAAATTACAATAATAATGTGTTCAATGTGAGATAAAATTTTAAATGAAAAAATGTGACATTACTCTTCTAAATTCAAAAAACTTTAAAAATAAAAATACAATGTGCCAGTAACCTAATATCAAAATATATAAAAATTAAAACCGAAATCACTGAGGCAAAAACAAATTAAATAATAAAAATAACAATTATGAACATGCCCCCGGGCGTTGAAAGCTCTTTCAACCAAAAAGACTTACTTTAAATACCTACTTTGCAGAATGAAATTAATCTGAAAACAAAATTATTACTAATAAAATTACTAACAAAATATTAACTAATATTGCCTATTTAAAATCCCATAAACACTTAACCTAAGATAATAATAATTTATTTAAATCGGGACTGGAGCAATAGTGTAGGTATTCTTCGTCTGACTCGTATGATTCCTGAAGTATCATCTCATAGATTCTGAACGATACCACCACAGATGAGCTGCATCGACTTCTCTGATGTTCAAATTTACGTGAAGTGTTGTAGGTTACCCTTTCAAGAGATCTATCTAGCAGGAGGAACTTCTGTATAGAGTGCCAGGAATAATAATTATGTATTAATCTCATAGTAGGTAATACACTATTCCTTTTTTTCAAATAATAACAATTCTATGATAGTTTCCCTGCTGGTCCTTCAAATAGTAGTTAAGTACATCGAATTGTACTGCAGGTCCATTTTCGGGCAGCGCGTAGACAGTAGGGAGAGTTGGGGTGTCAATCAATCAGTTGAATCGGAAATAATAGACGTAGGGGTCTCGGCCCTAATACATATTTAGCAACTAACTTTAAACACACAACAAGTGAATTATCAAAATTTTAAGTGCTTTCTAATTACAAAAGTAAAATTATTTTATAAACAATTTGGCTTAAATAAAATAAAATAAAATTATTCATTTTATATGTACTCCCAAATTAGCTGCAAAGAAACTGTACAAAATAATACTTCGAATGGCATTTAGTCAAATTTAACAGTAGAGAGTAGAGACGTGCATATAATGTAAGTTAAAATTGAGGCTGAACAGTAGAAGAATGCACTAACCAACAAACGAAGACTAGCCATCAGAATGTATCATAAGAACTACTAACCGACGCAAAATGAATCTATTCAGACTTCAGTATAACAAAATAAGTACAGCAATAATTTAGTTACCCCTTAATAGAACAATAATAAATAAATTTGAACAGAACTAGTAATAATAATATGTTAGAAAACAACCTACAGCCAAGACTCAGGCAATGTTCTGAAGTCGTTGGTGTAGTAGTTGTTCTGTTCAAATAATAGTAATAATTAATTTAACTACAGTCAAGAGTCTGACAAAAGTAACAGGTCTAGAGTACTTGCTGTAGTAGTAATGTTGTATAACATTCAATAATAATAATAATTGTCATTAATAATAATAATAACTTGGCAAGAGGTAACCGTTAAATGTTAAAATAGGCTGACTTTATAATACGTAAGAAGTCTGAAACAATAATATAATAATAGTTGATTTGATAATGTAATTAATGAGTGGACTGTATGTTATAATTTATTATATAGGTTGTATAATAATAGTACTAAAATAATAGATAGTTTTAGTTAAAAACAAATGTATTTATTAGCTATAGTAAAATAATGTTTAATTCTTAAATAACTTATCTACAGAGCTAAGAATATTATAGCGTCTATGTACAATTATTCCTAGCATAATATACTTACTAGTGAGCTAAAATCGCTTTAATTTCGTAAAACTTCATGAAATATTAATATAAATTAAATAATAAATGTATAAAATTATAATAATGTTAGCGTTAAGGTATAATACGAGTATAGCGATGTAATGTTAATGTAATGTTAACTAAATAATAAAATGCTCCGTTGCTTAGGTATGAACAAAAGAACTATTGAAAAATATTTCCAATTAAAATAGGAAAATCATTTTATTTACCTTTAATAATATAGGTACACTACATTTAAAACGTAAACTAAATATTATGCAACAAATAGTAAATAAGTAAAATAATATACAAAATCCTTTTGGTCGAATAATATTAATAGATAATTAATAATAATAATAATATAGTGACAAGCTTTTTATTATACTTATTATGAACTTGGTTAGTCAATGAATGAAGAGTAAGTACCTACCTAATAATCGTATGGGCCAGAAACTATCCATCCTAGTTTAGTTTCGACAATACTTGGTTTACCATTACCTAAATTAATTTTCTGGGAGCCTATGATGCTCCAAAACTGATCTGCGCCTAATAAAATATCAATATCATTTGGCGATATAAAGTCAGGATCAGCCAATTTTATACTCGAAGGAATATTAAGGTCTGATAAGTTTAAGTTGTGATGTGCCATCTTACTAACAATTAATGGCAGAACAAAACAGTTTACCTTTAAATAAAAATCGTCATGAATAGATGACATATTTACATTACACGTTTTACTTACGCGTGACTCTACATTGTCGATGCCTACTACAGACCTTTCAGTACTTTTCATAGGTAAACCTAATTTCAAAGCAAGTTTCTCAGTCATAAAGCTCGATGTACTGCCGCTGTCTAATACAGCTCTAACAGCATGTACCTTATTATTTGTGTCACATACTTTTACTAAAGCAGTAGACAAAATAACGTCACTGTGCACCATGTTATGCAAAGATGAAACTTTGGATGTTAAGGCAATAGCCGGAACATCTGAACTCGCAATATCACTTTTGGTAGGATCGAGTATCAAATCAGTGCCTGAATTCTCTTTAAACTTAAAATTATCAATATGTAATCTAGTATTATGCTTTCTTTTACATTTATAACAGCCAGGCTTACTACATTGCCTAGAGAAATGTCCCTTTTGTAAACAATTAAAGCATAATTTGAGAGACGGGATTAATTCATATCTTTCGGCGTTACTTAATTTTAAAAACTCGGGACAATAATATAATTTATGGCCATCATTACACATGGGACACGGCGGGCACGAAGACGGTGATGCTGAATTATGTACACTTACCATAGCTCTTAATTTTACATTTGAATTATTGTTAACAGAACTATTGGCACGTGACAATTCTAACGTCTCTATCAGATCTGCGCGACTGCGTAAGAAGCTTAAGAAAGAGTCAAAAGTAATCTGTTGAGTTTCAATACGTCCTCTGAACTCTTCCCACTCTTGGTACGTCTTTCGATCTAGTTTATTCGTCACTACGTAAATTAATAGAGTGTCCCACTGTTTAACCGGTTCCCCTAAACATTCTAATGCTCTCAAATTCTTATTTAAAATATCAATTAAATTTTTAATATGGCAGGACGATTCCTTACCTAATACAGGTATATTAAATAATGCTGTGACGTGGTTTTGCACCAAAAGCCTCTTGTTATTGTACCTATCGCATAATAATTCCCATGCTAAAATATAATTACTAGAAGTAAATTCTATCGACTTAATGACTATAGCAGCAGAGCCTTCAAGTGAAGCTCGTAAGTAGTGAAACTTATTAATATTATCAATTTCAGAGTTACAGTGAATTAAACTGGAAAATGTGTCTCGGAACTCCAACCAATTTTCGTAGGACCCACTGAATTTGGGTAGCTGTATAGTGGGTAACCTAACCGCACTACAATTTTCCTTGTGCGAGCTGTCTCGAATAGATTCATTTCTTACATCGTTAGTGAGTAGCTCCTGAGCACGGGAAACAATGTCAAAGTATATACACTCGAACTCTGTTCGCTCGGCTAATTGTTTCTCGATGCTGTCTGACAAACATTCAAGACTAACCTGCACCTCGTTGTATTGGCCGTACAGCTCCTCGACCTTCCTCAGCCGCAACTCCAGCTCCGCTCTACCTCTACTATCCAAGGAGACCTCCGCAAGCTGCTCTACATAGTTACAAAATATAGTGAGACGGCCCTTGCAGCTTGCGCGTTTTCTTATTAAATTAATATTCTCCTCGGCCATTTGGAAGTAAATACAAAATTAACCCAAAAACTGAAAATACGATAAAACAATTATTAATCTTAATAGTAATAGATACTGTGACACCAAAAATCTTTACAATCTATCATCAATATGAATAAAATATAATATCTAATTTATAAAAATAGTTAATATTTAAAATAATCAATAATAATTTTATTCTTATGTCACAGTTATAATAATAATAATAATCGGAATAATTTGTTTCAATGTATACTTGGAATAATTATCAATAATCTTTAATAATACAATAATATGAACCTATAATATGAATGAAAATAATAACTTAGAAAATATAAAACCTTACCACAATAATAATAGCGTCAATAATAATAATTATAATGAGTAATACCGCTATGAGACCCCTATAATAAATTCCCTGTTCCGATATTCTTCCGGTCCAACAATAATAATAATCTTCAATAAAAATCTGATCCAAAATTCTCCATAGTTGGCTCCAACAGTTTTATAATATTTTTAATCCATGATAATCCGGCTCGAATATGACCAATCTTCAGGACGGAAGATATATCTGGGGTAGTTAATCACCAGGAGGTCTCAAAGAATAATATTTTTGTAATAGATAAGGTTTATTAATTAGGTTCCCAAAATTACAATAATAATGTGTTCAATGTGAGATAAAATTTTAAATGAAAAAATGTGACATTACTCTTCTAAATTCAAAAAACTTTAAAAATAAAAATACAATGTGCCAGTAACCTAATATCAAAATATATAAAAATTAAAACCGAAATCACTGAGGCAAAAACAAATTAAATAATAAAAATAACAATTATGAACAATAGTAAAGAGCCGTATGTCATTTTAGTTTATTAGCATTTATTGGTGGTTTTTAAATATGTTATTTCGAGTTATTTGATTTTTGCAAAACATCAAATTGTTGGGGTGCCCAGAATTCTATTAGTGTACATGCTCGAACGCCTAGGTAACCTATTAGAAGTGACAAATTAGATAATTAAAAGACTAAATAACCAGACACATACTGACAATAGCTGACACACTATAGGAATAGTGTGTCAGCTTTTAGCAGTCGTCGTCCTGCGTGGTTAAAAAGTTGTAAAAATTACCATGACATGGATATGCTGAACGCGTCAGATTATAATTAGTGTTGTTCATGCGCAAATAAGTCTCTGATATGAAGTGTATATTAATCTGACGATTTGCGTGAAAGGTGGGAAGGGGTAAAAAAAAATTTACTCGAGTGTCAGAAGTTCAATTCAGTGAATCCTACAGATGCTCCAATTTGAAATTAAAATTTTAAAATTAATATAATGCGTATATTATAAGGACAATAAAGAGTATTTAAAGGACAATAGGTAAAATCCATCTAAAGTGCTCACCAACCCCAAAAGCAACCAATATGCATATTAGTAGGTATACGAATATATACGTATATATTTATCAAAAAAAAAAAAAAACAGACGCCATACAGACCTTGTAGGCCAAGTCCCAAGATGTTCTATTTAATCGTCAATACCATTAGCTCCAGTATTGGCTACTATGTCAGTCGATGTGTGGTGCTATCATACTACATATTAATATTAAATACGGCATAATATTATGGTTATTATTTCCTCGCACCGCTCACAGTTAACTTTTATGTACAGAATCTATTATCTAATATTATGAACAACTCATTCTATCCTTTTATATATTTTTCATTTTTGTCTTTAATTCGCTTTCGGAAATAATTAAAAATTTTTTTTAGCTAATATTTACAATAGGGAATATGCATAAAATATAAAAATAGCTTAAAACATAATAATATGACACTAGACTGAATAATAAAGGAAATGGCGAAAAAAATTTCAATATCTGTTGATAAATGAGCAAGATATGAGCGGTCAAAGTTTGTAATCTATCTCTTTCTAGCAAAACGACATTTAGTATGAACTTTCTATGAAAGTCGTGTTATGTGACGTCACGATACACGTCCGATCTCTCTGTCTAATAGACTACTTTAAACGTTCATATCTTAGTTATTTTTAATGATTTAAAAAAACTGATTTTACCATACGGTTTACCAAACAAGATAGATCTATATAAAAAAATAAAAAAAATACGTGCATATTCCCTATTACCGATGATAGTTAAAATATTAATACAATTTGTGTTAAATAAATTGTATTAAAATAGTGTAAATTTTAATACAATTTGTTCGGTACCGAAAGTACCGAAATTCCCGGTTCTAAATTTTTGATTCCCGGTTCTCAGAGCGATTCAAAATTTCGGGAATTCCCGGGAATTTCGGGACCGGGATTTCCCGGTTCCATACCCTATTGAGTCTTCTGTTATAATGCTGCCTTAGTATTAGAAAGAATTGGCTTGTTATATTCCTACATTATTTAATCTAATTCTGTGTTCTGGTAGGGTGTTTTGGACGTAGCTATTGTTTATGTATACCTAATTAATATTCAAATGAAATTCTTTAAAATTTGTTTCTCTGTCAATTATTAACAATATCAATTACAGATCTCGACTTACTGCGATATCACCTGCAAAACTTATAAAATGTATTTTAATTCCCTTTATCATTATGTATTATTTTTCCAATAGCCCACTCTATGTATAAATTAAATATAAAAGGTGAAAGTGGACATCCCTTCCTGACTCCTTGCGTGATAGATATTAAATATGGTATGTATTTAAAAATAATTGAAGTGATTTTAATTAATCTTTACAATTAAACAACTTTACTGTAAACATTATAGCTCACAACTTTTCCCTTCATCTGCAATTGACGAGGGATAAAGTATCTTATCTGGTTATTTAACAAAGCAATTAATTAGGATTAAGGTAAAAATAGGATTTTACGGCAATTGATTGCGAAACAAATTAAAGCTTAGAAGCTTGATTTAATTAAAACCAAACGTAAAAACACGGTCACTATATTTAGTCTGTTCTTATTCATTGTAGTCCAAAGTAATGGGTCAACGGCGAAGCTCAAACGGCCATAAAAACAAAATGGCGTCAGGTGCTCCGCGGCCGCCATCATTAATTTCCCGCCAAAATGGCTGAAACGATGATATTGATAACTTTAAAAACTTCTGTTTTAGGCCGATTGGATGAAACTTTTATCATTGATTTGTTGTTACAGTGCTCTGTGGTTGTTGAATGCTCAGAATTGGTCTATTTTTTTGATGAAAAATGCATGATGAATTTCAACATACGGTAAGTGCAGTTTTAGTCATTTCTCACGAGAGAAAGATACATTAAATATCAAAACTCATTTCGTCTCTATTAGTGCTAAGTATGTCCTATTATAACAATTTACACATCACAAGAGATGAATATAAGGAATTATGTAGACGGATAAGGCTACAAAATTCAGAAGACAAGATTGCCTCGCTCATTCGCTCTTATTGCTGAAATTTACATACAAATGCTGGCGTAAATCTTGTGCAGTAAAGGTGCCTGATGCATTCATCACATGGTACCTTTGGAGCAGGAGTGAAAGGGGAAAATAGCAAATTGCTACGCATTTAAAGATCGGCCGAATTCGATGTAATTTCGAGAAAATTCAAATAGTTTTATGTAAATAGAGGACCGTAAATTGGGAATAAACTTCACAGGAACACAATATATAAAAGTTCACATAAATCTATCTATATATTATAATATTACCTATATAAAAGGCAAAGCTGATTGACTGATGTATAACGCACAGGCCAAACCTAATCTGAAACTTTGCACACGTTTTTCTCATATGACGTGAGCATCCACAAAATAATGACTTTTCAAAATTCAACCCCCAAGGCGGTAAAATAGGGCACGAAAGTTTATAACCTAATTTCACACGGGTGAAACGGTGGGCAATTAATGCTAGTTAGTATGCCTACAATATTTGCATGAGTTATAAGGATAACCGTGAACGATATGTGTCTTCTTCTGCTAATAGCCAGGTATCTATGCTTCTGATAGTTATTAATCTGAGATTAGAGTAGCATTTCTATTTGTCAGTAGGTAGACTACGAGTATGTCAACGATTTGTCTGTTGAGTGCCGCGGTAAAGGAAGTAGGTCGCGCTCCATACTGTCTGACGTCTGTTACTGCAAATGTTACCATTCAAATGGTATATATGTCATTAGTGTATGAAAAATTGTTACAGATATGAATAACTAGATGTCGCCCGCGACTTCGTGCGCGCAAAAGTTAATTTCGCAGAAACCGTAAATTTTTCCGCGATAAAAAGGAGCTTATGTCTTTCCCCGTGATATACACTACATTTGTATAAAATTTCATAAAAATCGGTCCAGTAGTTTAGGAGCCTATTCAATGCAAATAAACAAACAAACAAACAAACTTTTCCTCTTTATTATATTAGTATAGACTAGCGACCCGCTCCAACTTCGCACAGGTGCAGTATATCTTACTACTATTATAAATGTGAAAGTTTGTGAAGATAGATGCATGGATGGATAGATGGATGGATGGATGGATGGATATTTGTAACTTTTTCACGCATAAACAACTGAATAGATTTTAATTTTTGGTAGTACTTTAGGCTCTGGATTAAAACGTAGGCTACATATTATCCCGAAAAAGTGTCATATCCCGTGGGCTACTGTATAAATGCGAGCGAAGACGCGGGCATTTCCTTGAATCACTATCTGTTGCTGAAAACTGCATTACAATCCGTTCAGTAGTTTAAACTTTATAAGATCTAAGTGAACAGGAAGGAATAATTTAGATTTAAAATAAACGGAAAGAGCTTTTTATTCTGTGATAAAAATGTGTTCGGAGCTTAAAATTTAATGCTGAAATAATTGTTTAAAATGAGACAGCTTTTAAAATACCAATTTTATATTTAAATTAAATTATTGGAGATTATAATATGCTGACATAATATTATCTTGTAAAGTGGTTTTATTTTAAAGGGCGAGTTAAATCTTATTAAAGTTAATAATAAAGTTTAAAGTAGCCCAAGCAACCATATAATATTATATATTATATTACTAACGTACTTACTGCCTTCGATTACTTACTTTTGGCATACTGCCTTCACGACCACATGCCTTTAATTAATATTGTCTTTAGTTCATTTTTAATTCTTTAATAAGTAAAACAAGCAAATAGAGTGGTATTTTAGGTGAAATATATTAGGTAAGTATAGGCACAGAATAGATATTAGTTACCAGTATAGGTTAGCTTTTAGGTTTTGTGAAATATTTTCAATCTACGCAGGTCAACATTAAACAAAATCAATTTTACAAAAATTAAGTAAGTATATACTAATATAATAAAGAAGAAATTAGAAAAGTTTGTTTGTTTCTTTGTTTGCATTGATTAGACTCCGAACCTTCTCAACCAATTTTGATGAAATTTGTCACAGATGTAGAATAGATCACGGGGAAGGACGTAGGCTACTTTTTACCGTGGTAAAATGAACAGTTCCCTCGTGCTTTTCTTTTGTGTGTTCTTTTGTGAATAAATGATTGATTGATTGATTGATTGAAGTCGCGAGCAACATCTGGTATATTATAAAATTATGTTGATAGTATGAATGCTAATTTAAGCCAAGGCAAAAGGCTAGATAAGGAGAGTTATTGATATTTTGATGAAGCTTCCAGTATTTAGGTACCTTCTGACCAGAATATAGATGGCTGAATTAAGATACGGTGAGATTCAGAAATGGGATAGAATGATGTATGAAATATCTATGAGAAATCTAGGATGGATGTTTTTTTAATGAAATGAACCAGGAACGAGTAGACGGATCGCCTGATGGTACGCGATTACCGCCACCCATGGACACTCGCAACACCAGAGAAGCTGTGCTTGTAACTCCTCTGGTGTTGCGACTTGTGTTCCTAGTCCTTAAAATCCCCAATTCCCCCCTTGGGCCTCCACGCAAAAACTACTGAACGGATTTTGATGATAATTCAGTAAGGTAGTAGTTTAAGCTCTGGATTAACACATAGGCTACTTTTTATCCCCTAGGACAGTACTCCCGTAGGATACCGTATTTACGCGGGCAAAAGCTAGTTAAAAATATAATACTAAAGTAATGACTACTTTTATTTGGAAGTCGGGTAAAAATACGTTCGGCTGCATTTTCTGTTTTTTGTGTGTTCAACAATTATTACTCCGCCGTCTGTAGACCGAATTTCATTAATACTAATAATATAGAAAATGAAACAATTACTTTTCCGTCAGTGTTGACGTAGGGTAGGGCCGGTACTCGGTACCCGGAACTCGGTACTCGGTACTCGGTAGAGACAAGCTTATTCGCCATGAGCCATCCTAAACAAACATCCAATATTATCTCTACACGAAAATCATAATTATAAATCTACTAAGCCCATTACCTCTTCTCACTTATCTTATTAATTTCCAAAACAAACGGTTAAAATATTCAGGTTATTTCACAGCTTTTTTAATACAAATAAGATTAGTAAGTATAGCCGAATTTAATTTACGTGGAAGAAGGTAAAAAAAATCCACGGAAATCGTACATTTTCCAGCGATTAAAAGTAGCCTAAGTCCTTTACCATGGTCTATTCTAAATCTGCGCCAAATTTCATCAAAATCGATCCAGTACTTTCGGAGCCTAGTCGAGGCAAACATACCTTTCCTCTTTAAAGTATTAGTGTTGATTTAAGTTATGACTTGTGTAATGATGATCAAGCTCAAAAATGTAAATTTAATGTCAAAATTTGACATTTTAACTTTTAAATTGAGTTTTTAAAAGTTCAAACGTCAAAATGAAGACCATTCGCAGTTGTCAGATGAAGTCCATAATATTAGGTAATACAGCAGCTGTGCCGCTGTTCATTTCGTGCTTTGACATAATTGACAATATAATTTCGTAATATTTACGATAGATTTGTCTGACGCGACGTTTAATATTATTTCGGTGTCAACCCTAGGCTTTCGTCAACATGGCTGACATTCGCCGGTGCTCGATCTGTCATTTGTAGAGAGTGTCGCCCCTTTGCTGATGCTGAATTCCTTTGACATCGCTGTAGACACTGACGGGACTTACAAGAGTAATGTAATTGACTCGGTCTGCCGCCAGCGCACTGGTCTCATCAAGTCTCGTCTGGCTACGTAGTACAATGACTTCGCCTCAGTGGTCCAGTTGTTTAGAGCTTAACTCTCGACTCCGGAGGTCGTGGTTTCTCGGGTGGGCGTTGGAAAAACAAAAAAAGAAAAAGGTTTTAAACCGGGTTAGGGCAATGCATGCTGATCACCTGATTGTCTGACAAGAAATATGATCTATGCGTTACTAGGAGCTACCTATAGGTATTATATCTAGAGGGCTAACTTATAAAATGGCTTACGTGGAATACTTCTTACAAATTAGTATAATAGTACGGAACCCTGCGTGCGTGAGTCCGACTCGCACTTGGCCGGTATTTAAGGCCGTTGGAAGCGTGATTACTCACTAATATTCAAATGATCCTTTATAAAAGTCGGGTTTAAATGTTTGGACTTTAGCAGGAGTCAGGTAAGCACTCGTGGCTATTAAAAAAATTGGATATGCACAGTGGAACACGAAAAACATTTTAACCCCAATGTGTGTGACCAGATTGGTCTGTAGTGAGGTCAATCTAAATTAAATATCGATAAAGAGCGCTGCGTGGTTTATGCAAAATTTGTTAAGTAACTTTACAAGCTTCACCAAATTAATCTACTTATGCTGGAACTAATATGTGCCGGAATCCGGTGGGCCCGGGAAACTGAAAATAGAACTCTGCTCTAAAAGAATAAAGTTGAAAATCGAAGTGTCGAATGTCGAGTTGTCATTTTTGACATTGACATTTGACTCGACACTTGTGTGTTGTATTTTCAATGCTATGAATTTTCTACGGCCTTCTGGATTCCGGAGCATAAGGCTGGGAGCCTTAGATTTCATTGACAATAATATTTATATTATATAGGTAGGTATGTATTTATAGTAACACGAGAATATTGTTGTCATCTGGCGTGTTTCCACAATTTATTTTTTATCATGTTACAGCCCTATATTGCAAAGAAGAGATAACCACGTACCACACGCCATTACAGATATAAAAGTAACAAACCATTTTAAAATATGTACCCCACAGCTACCCTTAGTTCGGTACACCCCAAATGTTTTACCACAGCGACACGGTGTCGATAAATTATGTTTTACCGATGTTTATCAAGATGAGTGCACAACACTATTAGCGCTATCGGCGGATTTCCAATTTGTAACTAATTTCACGTATTTTAGCAAAACTCGATAGTGTAATTTTTTTATCTTTATAGATATTTTTTTGATTTGTTAAGATTTTAAAGGACACTTGTCATTTCTATGAAACAATTTGCTACGGCGACTAAATACACAATTAGGCTAGATGCAAGCGTAATTACACCTAGATTACAACGACACAGGTCGCATATCTCCAGAGAGTGGGGTAAATTATCAAATTGTAGCTCATTTAAACGAACATTAACAATTAATGTTATATTGATTATCTCCACTTTGCTATGGATCTTAATTAAAATAATAACTACATGAAATGAAATGGAATGAAAATTATACAATCTAATTATAAGTATTTTCGTTAGTGGTCGAAAATTTTTTAAACAGCGGATCATAAACACCCGACATATTTTAATTTAGTTCAATTGAAATGTGAAATTGTATCGTTACGTAACGATAACCGAACATTAAAAGCTTAAACTCACAATACTGAAACGTTGGATTATCATAAAATACAAAGTTTCCTGCAATAGCTTCCACTAACTTCATCTCTGTATTTTCTAAGAATCTAGGTATTTCAATATATTTTTGCAGAACTACTAAAAGATTTATAATGTGCCAGCGCCCAGCGTACGAACTCAATAATTCTGCTGGGAACTTTGTACAAGTGCAATTTATACTGGAAATTCGAGTCCGGGCGGAGTCACGTCACGAAACTGACAACAAGAACGTTTAACTTACGTCGATACAAGACGCGCACAACACTATGCTTTGATAAAGAACTTTCGGGACGGTTTTGCTCTAAAGTTCGGGACATTTGACAGATTTATAAGGCAAAGTACACTAGCTGTGGTCCGCGACTTCGGTATTCCAAATATTAGGATAATAAAGTCTTGTTATGTCTGGCTGAGCTGCAACATAGATAAATACTAGCTATTGCCCGCGGCTCCGCCCGTGTAAATATAGTATCCCTCGGGAGCGCTATACTTTTTCGAGATACAAAGTAGCCTATATTTCAATCCAGAGCTCGAACTACTGCCATCTAAATTTCATCGAAATCCGTTCAGAAGTTTATGCGTGAAAGAGTAAAAAACATCCATCCATCCATCTTCACAAACTTTCGCATTTATAATATTAGTAGGATAATATTATGTCGTAGAATAATTGGAAAATTACCTAAACCTATTAACCTACCCAATTGTACTCTAAACCCAATATTATTTCCAATGACAATTAATCCACAAATCGCAACTAAATGCTAATTAAAACATGCAATTTTTATTGCAATTTACCTTCGATTTCAATTTATTCGTCGATGCTGAATTACACATTCAAAAATATTTGAACGAGGAAGAGCCATGCTCGCGTTGTGTTTCTAGTGACGTTACCGGAGGCCCAAGGGGCTGGGGATTTTAAGGACCAGAAACAAGTGCACAACACCAGAAGAGTTTAAATTTGAGTCTTCACTTTTTACGCGCAATGCCATATCTACCTCTTTTAATATAATACATCTATGGGATTATAATATGTTAAATTTGTCCCAAAGACTTCTGTCTGACTGGGTGTTCGAAACTTCGGATAACTTTTAATATGTGTTATATTAATATAATGAATATGATATGTAATAATTAATATTGGGAATAAAAAAAAATAGGCCTTTCTGACCTACTTCCGGCTACAAGATCGTTAAATTGGTAAGTCAATTAATCTCTACAGAGCTCCTCTGTTGGCCACTTATAAATGCAAATGGCTTTTTGGTCTCCTCCGAGACGGATGAGTCAGCATAAACTTCAGAACACGATCATCTAAGCATTTGCTTCTTTTAATTTTAACGCCATTTTAAGCTACGGGCCCACGAGAGTTTTTTATTTGTCGACAGAAAAAAACAAACAGTAAATAGAAATGTGCCTTAATACAATAGAGCTGAAGATTTGAAAATGATTTTTTTATATAATATATCGTCGGCTTATAACCATTTGCCAGTGTCAAGTAAACAAGGCGGGAAATACTAATTAATATTAATACTAATTAATAAAATATAATTCGTTCAAATTTTCATCACCGTATTTCTAAATCGTCAAGTCCAAAGTCTAGTCAAAGTCCAAATAAATATTCGGGGTAGTCAATGTCAAGTCAAGTCAGTCAATTCTTGGTCAATTCAGTAAAGTGCGCTCCGCTACGCTTCATCTACGCTTTACTAAAAATTCCTAGAGAGTTTTGGTGGGAAACCCAATTGGGTTACAAACAATTACAAAATGCGTGCTAAATTTAGCACGCATTTTGTAATTGTATTACTAGCGCAAGTGGTGCACGTCAACGAATAACTAATGTATAATATTATTCTACCAATATTACACATTAAAAACCGAAATAGCCCAAATTTAGCAAAAAAACACAAATACACAACGCAGCTGATTGACATTCCCGGTAAAACTCATTTTCAGCTCTATTGTATTATAGCGAGGAGTTTTTTATTTAATGCTGTTTTTTTTAATAGAGCCTAGAGAGTTGTTTCTCGGCAATGGAGAAACAACTGTCTGGGTAATGTGATCCTCCTTACTAGTTCTATTATACTTATTTATTACGAAAGTGAGAATTATGTTTTTATGAAGCTAAGTTAGAAAAGTCTTGTTTGAAATTAATTGAGTCCGCTGTACGGTCGACATTCGCCCATAATAATTCATATTATTTTTAGTTTGACTTTTAGAGGATGCTTTTGCGTCTTAGGTGGAAAAAAAATGTAAATGTTGTGAGAGATTGACAAAAGACCAAGGTATTAATTAACTTTTTTCCAAATTCCATAAAAAAAAAATGTATCCATCAAAAGCACAGTAGTAGGTACCTGTGTGTTAAAATCTGAGGTATCGTGTGGTTACTATTTTTATTAATTCTAATCAATAAGCATTATTTAAAAAATATCTTTCTGCACACCTTCCTTCATATAAACGGTAATTTACCGGCCAAATTTCATTCCCCTCGTTGCACAGTTCTCGTAATGAAAGTTTTAGCTTCACGTATTGATCATTATATTATTATGATAAAAGGAAATAACTACATACATACATATAATCACGCCTTTTTCCCGTAAAGGGGTAGGCAGAGACCACTTTTTGCCACTTGCTACGATCCTTACATACTCGTTTCACTTCGTTCACTTTCATTCTTACCATCCATTCCTCCTCTTACATTCAACGTAGCGAAGCGGCTCTCCGTGGTCCGCTAATATAATTATTAGCGGACCATGGATTAGTTATAGGAAATAACTAATCCCAAAAAAGGAGTTTCAAATACGTGACCAATTAATTATACAAACGATAACAATAAAAAGCTTAAGGAAGTGTCGTATAATTGTTATAAAAATATACTAAACATATGTTACGACTATTTAAACTGTAGCTCTGACAAACGTTAGTATAATCCATTGTAACCACACGTTACACGAAAATAAACCCTAACACAACTCGAATAAGGTGTACGTTTGTTTAGCTGTAACATTCAAAATGGCGTCTGTAAAGATTTCAGGAGCGGTGGACCGCAGTGTATTAAACCTGCTATTAATCAAGACATTCTGAAGTCGGGAAATTAAAAAAAATAAAAGATGATAGACGGTATATTCAGCTTTTGTTGTTTAATGGTACTCGTATTAGGAAGCGTTAACTAAATGACAGGCTTAAAATAAGACTTAATTTTCAATTTATTTGAATAAGGCTGTAGCCTTATTCAAATAAATTGAAATTAATGCTATTTAATGCTATTTGCTATTTGCTTAATGCTATTTCCTGTAGGAAATAGCATTAATGTTCTAAATTACAATTATTCTAACGTCGAATGATAAGTATCTTCAAAAATACATAATACTAGCTGGTGCCCGCAACTTCGTTTGCGTTACTGTTTGCGAACTGTTATTGGAAACGCAACAAGGTAGCTAAACTCGTAGGTAGAGATACTAGAAGTCGCTCGCGACTTCGTGCGCGCAAAAGTTATTTTCGCAGAAACCGTACATTTTCCGCGATAAAAAGTAGTCATGTCCTTCCCCGTGGTCTACTCTACAACCGTACCAAATTTCATCAAAATCGGTCCAGTAGTTTCGCCTATTCCAAGCAAACAAACAAACATTTCCATTTTATTAGATAAGTAATGCTCTAAGGATAAAAGTAACCTAGGTTACTCCTTATAACATCAGCTATCTTCCAATAAAATGACAGTCAAAATCTGTCCGGCAGATTCAGCCGTTTTAGTTACCGTAAGTACGTATAGCGTCCACAGCCTACTAATATTATAAAATATGTGAAAGTTTGTGAGGATGGATGGATGGATAGATGCATGGATGGATGTTTGCGACCCTTTCACGCAAAAACTACAGAAAGGATTTTAATCAAATTTTCTATTTGAAACATTTTATCCTGAAAAATTACTGTGTTCCCGTTTGGCGTTTGATACTGTATTTACCGCGGCCGAAGCCGCGGGCAAAAGCTAGTATTCTATACTTTCATTGTATAGTCTTATATCTGTTTCTTCCCTTTTGGTCAAGCTGACTAGCTGAGTCTTGAGTTTATTCATAGTTAGTCCAATCAGTCCGCTTGCTTCTATTAGTTGATTCATTATTCGTAGAAGTGAGCTAGCGTAGTCATCTGTATCTGCAATCATCTTTCTATATTATCTTCTACTTTCTCTTCTTTCTTATATAAAAATGAATTGCTGTTCGAGAGTCTCGCTAACTCGAGAACGGCTGGATCGATTTGGCTAATTTTGATCTTCAAATAATGGTATCAGTTCATGGAAGTTTTAACCGGTGAGAAATTTCAGTTTATAGTTAAGGCAGAAAAACGTTTGCTAGTTATTATTATAATTATAAAAGGCAAAGCTGATTGATATATCAACGCACAAATCAAACCCTGGGCAAGGCTAGAAATTTGAAATTATGCACACGTATTTCTCATATGATGTAGGCGTCCACTAAGGAAGAATTTTTCAACCTCTAAAGGGGTAAAATAGGGGATGAAAGTTGAAAACCTAATTTCACGCGGGCGAAGCCGCAGGCAATTCATACTAGTTAGGAATATGTCATCGTCGGTTTTTTGATTGTTTATTAAAATTTTCTTTATATATACATACATATAATCACGCCTTTTTCCCGTAGGGGTAGGCAGGACCGCCTCTTTCCCGTAGGGGTAGGCAGAGACCACTTCTTTCCACTTGCTACGATCCTTACATACTTCTTTCGCTTCGTCCACTTTCATTCTTATCATCCATTCCTCCTCTTACATTCAATGTAGCCAAGTGTCTCTCCATGGTCCGCTTTTCGCATCCGCGAGAAACGAGACGTGATGGGTGGCGAACCACATCGCCGCCGTTTTGAATAATTAAATTACTTTTGAATATCCATTGCGTTTCCACGGATTGGTGGAGAGGGTAGGAATAGGGAAAGGGAAGGATAGGTGGTGTGGAAAGGAAGATTGGTAAGTTAGAGTGGGAAATAGGGAATGTAGTATCCTACATTCCCTATTCCGTGCCCTCCTGGGCAGTAATATCTTACTGCCCAGGAGGGCACGGAATAGGACAGTAATAGCTAGGGAAGCCGGGGTCGCATACCCGTATACTATACCACAACTACCGGAAAGGTAAGTTGGGAAGAGTATCCCATGACATTTCTTTATAGACCGAAAATAACTATACTTGGCAGCTCACTCATAAAGTTTGCGATAACTGTATAGACGAAAACTTGGTAACTTTTCTGCGGTAAGTTATTTTTGGGTTCCAGACGGGTTCTGGTAATCACTTGTTAACTTTGGAAGGTAAATCGAATGTCGCGTGTAGTCGCGGTGGCGTGCTACAAATTAGTCAGTGAAAAGGTGTGTTTGTGTAGCTGGTTCGAATCCTAACAAGGAATTAAATGTCTTTTAGTTTCAAGATTTTGTTAGGACGTAGGGGAGCCACGGCACGGCACGAATAGGCCGGCTTGACCGGATAAATACCGCGATCTCACAGAAAACCGGCGTGAAATAACGCTTGCTTGCCGAGTGAGTGAGATTACCAGAGGTCCCTTGAACCTCCGGTAACCTCACATGTTGGAGATTTAAAGGACAGGAACGCAAGTGTGAAATACTAGAGGATTCGAACTCGCGACCTCCGGCTTGAGCGCCAACACGCTAACCACTGAGCCACAGAGGCGTCAAATGTTTATTTTTTTAATGTGATTTAAATAATATAATCTGTGTTCGTGACTTCGTGGTAATCTCTGAGTCGAAAACACTTGTGGGTGGTGTTTCTGAATTTCGTACCCCTCTAGTGATGTACCTAATCAACTAATGTAGTGATGGGCAATAACATCGATATGGCTGTTATGAGACTACCAGAGGATAATCCAGTGACTAATTTATGTCCACCCCCACCCCTACATCACCACTACACCGCAAAATAACCAAACCAATAAAAGCAGTGAATCAAAGAGAAAAACTGCTCTCCCGTCTATAAATATTTTATTTCTGTTAGTGAGAAATAGGGTGGCCACGTTTTAACCGCTTTTTAAAGCTTTCGGATTTAGTATTTAGGTACAGATATTTGCTGAACCGAATTATTTGAGTGCATTTAGAAATATAATACTTTTTTTTTGGATACGTAATACCAATGCATATTTTCATAATTCTGTATTTTTAACCGACTTCCAAAAAAAGGAGGCGGTTATATATATTTTTTTTGTCTTTTTTTTTTTTTTTTTTGTATGTTCGCGGATAACTCCGCCGTCTGTTGGCCGATTTTCAAAATTATTTTTTTATTGTAGAAGGTATAATTCGAAGTTGGTCCCATTTTTAGAAAATTGGTGACCTGATGATGGGATCCATGAGGAAACGAGGGAACTCCTCAAAATTTATATGGACACATATGGTGATTTCGACTCTTTCTGAAGTAGTCCAAGCATATGCTTCCAAAAAGTAGGATTTTGCTCCAAGGTATACCCTGGATCCAAAAGTACAGAACAGAACTCCTGACTTCTTATAGATACATGTTTGGGGATTATGGCGTTGTTTAAAGAACTGCAAGCATATGCCACTTTGTCAATTAGAGTAATCATCATCATCACCACCACTATCACAGCATACATCATCACATTATGATGATAAAGAAGGTACTTCTCATAGTATTTTACACTAACACGGAGATCTTTGAACATTACTCTGCCGTTTATGGACTTATTTGCAAAATTCTTTTGTTGTTGTAAAGGGTTTAATTCGAAATTGGTCACTAAAGTGGAAACGTGATGATGCGATCCATGAGGAATCGAAGGAACTCCTCGAAATTTATATCGACACATAAAGTGATTTTGACTTTTACTGAAGTAACACAAGCATATGCTACCAAAGAATAAGACGTTGTACCAAGGTATACCCTGAATCCAAAAGCACTGAACAGAACTCCTCAGTCTTTAAAGATTTGCGTTAGGAAATTTCGGAATTGTTTAAAGAACTGCAAGCATATGCCACTTTGTAACTTACAGTAATCATCATCATCATCTTAATAACAATAACTAATGGAAGCTTGGCGCCTATTCAGTTATACATTCGATCGTTTATTTTAGACGTTTTTAAGAAGTATTAATAATAACTTAACAAGATATATCACTAAAAAGGGTGAAATTATTATTTTTAAACAAAAAATTAAACCGACTTCCAAAGTAAAAATACACAAAAAAGTATGAAATAAAACTTATTTTATAAATAATTCCCCTTTTAAATTTGGCTATTTCTCTACTTAATCTTCTTAATTTTGAAGTCGGTACCAGCAAATATGAACGTGAGTTCTATAAAATATTGTAGGATATCGTTTGGGCTGGTAGCGACTTCAAAATAAAGAAGATTAAGTAGAGAAATAGCCAAATTTAAAAGGGGAATTATTTATAAAATAAGTTTTATTTCATACTTTTTTGTGTATTTTTACTTTGGAAGTCGGTTTAATTTTTTGTTTAAAAATAATAGTGTTCTTCGTTATATTGGTTTTTTGATGAAATGAGATGCAAAATGTTTTATATATGTCACCGTAAGACTGTAAAAAAGGAGAAAATTTTATTTGACAATCTGTCGACATTTTATAATATCTCTAGTAATATTACAATTTTACGGTGACATATAAATTGTAATATCATTCTTTTATTTTTATCTCAAACTATGTGTAAATAAAATTGTAATACAATCTAATATTGTGCAGATACTGGAAGGTCAATTCTGCTAAATAAAACCTGCACTAATACAATTACAATCGTGTCCCGATACGCTAAAACTGCCTGTTTTGGGGCCTATCCAATGCAAATAAACAAACAAACTTTTTCTCTTTATTATATTAGCAAAGATTACTATAGATAAGTTATATTCGAGTAATCAAGAGATCTATTTGTCTACACTAATCCTTACTAGTAATATTATAAATGTCAAAGTGAGTTTGTTTGGTTGTTTCTCTTTCACGTAAAAACTACTTAACCGATCATCAAGAAATTTGGCACAGATGTAGAGTAGACCGTTGAGAAAGACATAGACCACTTTATCGCTGCAAATAGTACGGTTCCCGGTTCCGGGTAAATAACCGTTTATTTGACACAATGAGACATTACACCACAAATAATACAATGACTTACATAAAAAAATATATATATAAAAATAGGACAGAAAAAATTAACATAACATGGTTAAATTGGAAAGAAAAGAAAACACATACAATTCAAACAAATTTATACGCAAGTGGTAAGTACTATAATGGCACGGAAGGTAGGTAGTGTAATGCCTAACTGTCAAAAAGGAAGCCGCTCAGGCGTATCACTGCGGCGTAACACCATAGTGCCTGGTATTATGCGGTTCCGTATTGTTGTCGTTTGATGGACAGATTTAATACACTCAGCAACAGCAAATAAACAGTTACATATATACATTAACGATTAACGAAATAATAATAATATCTAACTATATATATTATGGGTAAAAAGTACGTAAGAATAAAATACAATACGGTTTTGATAATGGAGATACTTTTTATCGCGGAAAAAATGTACGATTCCTGCGGGATTTTCTTTTGCGCGTACGAAGACGCGGGAAATATCTAGTCCTGTATATAATTCCAACATTGTCACCATACACTTGGCGCTCGGGAACTTTTACTAATGTGCGCTAGTCAAATGGACTCTCGAGATGTCGTCACCGTAAACTGACTCGTGTTCCCTGGGGATAGAGTCGCGTTTCCCTCAGCGGGAACGGCAATATAGACAGCCACATGCTTATGGTAATTTTTATTTAGGTTCCCCATATAAATCCACTACATCCCTTTATGCGCCGTTTTCTATATACATTTAACTAACTGTAATCGTTTTATATTTATAATTCTCACAATTTCTCTATATTCGCTTTTGGCAGAAATATTTCTACATTTTCTTTATTCACAATTAGAATTACAGCTGGCATTTTTATTTTTAGGGTTCCGTACCCAAAGGGTTTAAATGGAACTCTATTAATAAGACTCCGCTGTCCGTCCGTCCGTCTGCCCGTCTGTCACCAGGCTGTATCTCATGAACCGTGATAGACAGTTGCTAGATGATGTATGTATTTCTGTTACAGCTATAACAACAAACATACTAAAATCAGAATTAAATAAATATTTATGTTGGTGTCAGTTTATATAATACAAATCACGACTACATCTAAAATATTAAGTTTCATTAATGTACTCATACATTTTGAGGCATTACTACCTCATAAATGTAAAAAATTATAATATTTTACGTATAGCTTAGTAATTAAATACATCTAAAAAGTACAAAAAAAAATATTTCTTTTTTGCTAAATTACTAAACAAAACCTACATCATTAGTTTATTTACATCATATACAAAAACTTTTATTATGGTATGTATGAACTTAAACGCATAAATATCGGAGATATTTACAAATATGTTCCTGCGGCCGTATACTTCATACACTTTAACATGGACGTGACGTCATAGCTACGTATGACTTTAGTATGGAGCGTTTTCACGGGACTTGCGAAATTTTGTAAACAAATCGCTGTACCTCAAAAAATATTGACTTTTGATATACGGTTTCTGTTGAGAAGTTACTCATATTTAAGAGTACTATTTATTTATGCAATAAAAAATTTCAGTCGTGTAGCCTAATAAACGTGGTTTTGGTCGTTGTGTACGGAACCCTTCGTGCAGGAATCCGACGCGCACTTGGCCGGGTTTTTCAATAATCTAGGAGCCGATAGCTACCGCAAATATTATTCTAGCAAATACCGAGTGCGTCTTCATATCTCAATATAAATCCTGAAATAGCAGACCGGGGGGTCTAAGAAGGCCACTTTAGGTGTTTCATATTAATAGGTATATTTTGACAGTTAAAACATCAATTTTGACAGTTTTCAATGGAAATGCGTAAAATGGCGTACATAATATGAATTGCATATGATTCATCTAATGTTCACCTAGTTTTTTTTCTAACAGTAGTAGTAGTAATTCTAGTGGCCTTTTTAGACCCCCTGATATTTATACTGTATAGAAGGCGACTAAAAATGAAATCTAAATTGTCTATAATCTCTAATCTAACAGGTTCGATTTTTTAATATTAATATATTATATAAAAAAATTGAACCTGTATAAACTTCTGAAAAATCAATTACAGAAGGTTTGGAGAAATAATGATTTTAGGCAGAAAATAAAAACGTAGAATTAATCTAGTATGAATAAGACGACACTGAAAAAATCCATTGACTTCACAGCTGATTTCAATAGGCAAACGGACAATTTTTTTTTTTATTGCATAAATGAATAGTACTCTTAAATATTATGAGTAACTTCTCAGAAGAAACCGTATATCAAAAGTCAATATTTTCAAAGGTACAGCGATTTTTATACAAAATTTCGCGAGCCTCCTAAAAACGCTCCATACTAAAATCGCCACACAAATGACGTCACTATTGGATTAAAGTGTATTAAGTAGGTATAAAGTATACGGCCGCAGGAATATATTTGTAAATATCTCCGATATTTGTGCGTTTAAGTTCATACTTACCATAATGAATGTTTTTGTATATGATGTGAGTAAACTAATGATGTAGGTTTTGTTTACCAATTTCGCAAAAAAAACTAATTTTTTTTTGGTATAAAGACTCGCGAAATTTTGTATACAAATCGCTGTACCTTTGAAAATATTGACTTTTGATATACGGTTTCTTCTGAGAAGTTACTCATATTTAAGAGTACTATTCATTTATGCAATAAAAAAAATCAGTCCGCTTGCCTATTGATTGAATTAATATTATCTACACTTTGTATGTTTGTTTGCATTGAATAGGCTCCGTAACTACTGGATCGATTTAATGAAATTTTGCACAGATGTAGAGTAGACTACTGGAAAGGACATAGGCTACTTTTAATAGCGGAAAAATGTACGGTTTCTGCGAAATTAATTTTAACGCGCACGAAGTCGCGGTCAACATCTAGTTAGAAATATTTTGAAATCAGCTGTGACGTGACAGCCAGGTCAATATAGTAAAGAGTGCAATGTAATTTAATCATGTATATTTTTTGCGTTTTATAAGTATTTTTCTCCTAAACGTAAATATGAGCACGAAATTATTTTTTTACAAATCGTTACTTATTGTAAATAACTATTGTTACTTGTGTCAAACCTGTGATCGGCGTTCTTCTTGTCTATTTGTTAAAACTTACCTGAAACAAAAATCAGACAATTTATTAATATTTTGGGCATAATTTTTAATTAAAATAAAATTTTAATTAGTTATAAATTAACATTCATATATCAATAGGTAGGTTGTATAGTCTTCCGTAGTAACTATTATAGACGTAGTAACGTCCATAGAATATATAATAATAAAAATGTCAGTAAGTTTGTTACGTTCAACTCTTAATTGAGCAAACAAACCGGTATTCAATTATCACCTTCTGTGAAAAAACTATTGGAATTCCGCTTCACAGAGCTTTTCCCTTTATCCCACTGATTGTATTCTAAAATTACATTTCTTGTGCCTGGTACTGTTGTTGGGACAGGCCCTGTCTAAGCATTAAAATGTCTCCAACGCAAGTGCCCCTTGGAGCCAACACGATTATCATCTACCGTCTGCGAACTCAAGAAATATTGCGCAGTCGCTCGTACGAAGAAGGCTTTGCAAAATGCTCCTAGGGGCTCATCCTTGCTTTCGATTATATTTCTTGTGCCTCTCTCCGCAAGATTTATTTTCTGTTTTGCAAATGCGAAATGACAGGCAGAATCCATCTGTCGGCATGTCAATCGCGTCCTGCTCCAAGTACACAACGGTATAAGTGATAGACTGGAGAGAGTTGCTTTGCAATCAGTTTTAATCTATGTCGAATTTCGGTTCAGCAAAAGCTAGTTTGAACATAATTTACATTGTCAAACATTGGCTAAAGACATTACATATTATACTTAGTACTCTTGCTTTATCTACGATTACTCTAACCACTAGACCACGGTGGTCTTGGCTTGGCTCTCGACTCGAAAGTCATGGGTTCAATTCTCGCATTGGAACAACAGAAAATGTTGTTTCCAAATTTGATTAGGACAATGCAGGTTGCCCACCTGATTGTCTGACAAGAAAGAATGAGTCGAAGAATAAAACATAGTCACCTAGCATGTTTTTAAATATTATTTTTAGTACGTATAATATGTTAAATAATATACGTATATTTCAGATATATACGTATTATTCAATGAAATGAAATGAAGTAAACAAGCAGACGGAAAATGAATGAATCACCTAATGGAATGCGATTACCGTCGCTCATGGACACCCGCAACACTGGAAGAGTCGCAACTCGCAAGTGCAATGCTTGCTTTTTAAAAAGGAGTAGATACGCTCTTTTCTTGATGGTAAGTTTAAAAAAATTACAGAGCAATATTCTATTCGACCATTCTGTCACTTGGACCCCACAAAACTTTCGTATATAAAGGCATTTAACAGGTATTGTTGGTTTTTACGATTTCTATTTCGTGCGAACGATTCTGAGAGGGAATTGCTTGATATTGTATCTATTTTCGTCAGACGCACCAAATATTGTTATCATGTGAGTTATGGAAAATAGCATTGAGATGAGAAAATAAAGAAAAAATTATTGTAAAGATTTTATTTTGTATGCATGGCTGATGATTTAGTACCATTTTTGTAAAAAAAACTGTGAGTCTATGACCGGACTGTGTAAATATATTAGCCTATTATTACGAATCTTTTGACAAACTAAAAAGAAAAATTAAATTCGGACCAGTAGTTTAGGCGCTACGGAGAACATACATACATACTTACAAATATACATAGACTGCCAAAATCATGACACTTGGCTTCGCCGTAGTCGGCAAAAAAAAAATAACAACTCATATAATTATACACGCTGTGCTCCAAAACATGCATTTTAGACGTGGGCGGAGAAAGGAAGCCAAGCTGAAATGGGACAGTGCGGGTCACATTGGCCGAATGCATCCCGATCGCTGGGCAAAGATATGCACCGATTGGGCACCAGGGGATTATAAAATGTAACTCCCCCACCAAATTCGGTGACGGTGGCTGGTTTCATTGAAGAAAGGCAAACGCAGGAGTAATTTTATAGTGCCCAAGACCCAAGTGTGTGGGCAGTGCACAAGAGCACTCTCTCTTCATTTATTCTCCTAAAGTGTGACGGATAAACGACACGACTGGCGAGAGATCAGGCGCAGGTCCGAATTTTTACATGCCCATCCGACGCATGGATCATCTTTCTCGTCAATCATGTGATCAGCCTACATTGTCTTAACCAAACTTGGAAACAACATTTTTTGTTGTTCCAATGGGGCCGAACCCACGACCTCAGTGTCGAGATCCAAGCTCTAACCACTAGACCACGGAGGCTGGTACCAGGGGATCATGAGGTGTGCTGTCGTGAAGTGTCGTGTAACATGTTGTATTCGTCGTTGAGTTTTTATTTCAAACTAAAATTAAAAAAAAAAAAAAACATCCGAATATTGAAGACCGTTTTATCATTTATATCGTATAGCCATGAATGACGAATCGGTCGCTAATGGGAAGTCAAGAGCCCTAGAGAACGATCGGACAGATCAATGCCATTTTAAACTGCGCTTTATGTGGTCGACTAGACGTTGCCCGCGACTTCGTCCGCGCAAAGATAAAACCCGCGGGAATCGCACATTTTACTGGGATAAAAAGCAGCATATTTATGAATCCAGAGTTAACTACCATACCAAATTTCATAAAAATCCGGGCCCCATGAGGAAAATCGGGAATAAATATGTGGAAATTATACATGATATATGAATTTTAAAGTAGGAAGCTTTATCTATAATATGTAAATAATAAAATGTGACGCTTTGTCCAGAAATGCAGTTTCTACGATTAAAAGTAACTTCACTTATAATTACTAAGCAGGGGCCCAATTCTCGTACCTCGAATCTCAGTTCGATTCTCGCACTGACTCATTCAGACAGGCGTCAAATCATGCGTGCGCGAGCGGGACAGACTGACAATCGAACCGATATTCGAAGCACGAGAATCGGGGCCCAGATTTCGAGTTCTACTTATGTGTAACTAAAGAATATGCTGCGTTACACAAATATACCAAAATGTCAGTAGATTTCATATTAAAATTATGAAAAAATTCCTCAATAACTAGGTACCTGTAATAACATATTTCCATGAACAGCATCAAAGAGATACCTCTGACAGAAAAAGACAATATAAAACGTTTTAATATTGGAAGTTGGAACTGACGATAAAAGAGAAATAATCGAAAATATCAGCCACAGTATTACAGCTGACAAAGTAAAGTCTCTGATCGACATGAAATCTGGGCTTGAATACGAGGATACAATAACAAATCGTATTGTATACTAGACAAGATATTGTCCGCGACTTCGT
Source organism: Glaucopsyche alexis (assembly GCA_905404095.1). Taxonomy (NCBI): domain Eukaryota; kingdom Metazoa; phylum Arthropoda; class Insecta; order Lepidoptera; family Lycaenidae; genus Glaucopsyche; species Glaucopsyche alexis. Next base: position 4,622,583 of record FR990052.1, read on the forward strand.
ACGCGCAAAAGGAAATCTCGAGGGAACCGTAAATTTTGCCGCAATAAAAAGTAGTCTATGTCCTTCCCCGTGGTCTACTCTATATATGTTCCAAATTTCATCAAAATCGATCCAGTACTTTCGGAACCTATTCAACACAAACAAACCTTTCCTCTTTATTATATTAGTATAGAATATAGATATAGAAGTATATATGATGCCGGTAACTTCGTTTGCGTCGAACTAACGCATATGGAAACAATTTTTTTTAAACAAAAGATTTTTTAAGATGAAAGTAGCCCAAGTTACTCCTAATAACAACAACTATATGCCAATGAAATTTCGGTCAAAATGTGTATAGCCGTTATAGAGATTAGCCGGAACAAATAAGCAGACAGACAAACATACGGACAAAAAAATTTAAAAATTATTTTTTAATGTAAAAGAACAAAAAAAAATTGTAATAATATTTTCGTCGAATTTTTAGACACAAAAATACGCACTTGTATTATTTGCAGTGGGAAGTTCACGTCTAAGGAGTGTTTAGCCACTCGTATGTATGTCTCGTACTTAAGTAACTCCTTACCCCCTTAAGCTAACGACGCCGCGTTACTAGAGGCACTTCAAGTGCGGCATTACACCAACTTGAACTTGTAATATACACTGAACCAACTGAACGTAATTGTACCTACCAATGTATTTTTTGATTGTATTATTAAAGTAAAGAGACAAACTGTAGGGTAAAAGTCGGATAGTTGCGCCATTTTTAAAAATACCCTGTATTTAGTAAAATTATAATAATTAATACAACTTGTTTATACAAAGACTAGCTGTTGCTCGCAGCTCCGCCCGCGTAAATATAGTTTCCCTCGGGTACACTGTATTTTTTCGGAATAAAAAGTAGCCTATGTTTTAATTCAGAGCCCAAACTACTACCATACCAAATTTCACCATAATCAGTTCAGTAGTTTTTGCGTGAAGGAGTAACAAACATCATCATCATACATCCTCACAAACTTTCACCTTTATAATATTAGTAAGATAAGATAGGTCTTCAATCTCTTACAAAAATAATTTTTAATATTAATAACTCATTTTTATGAGCTTAACTTATACGAGTTTTGACTAAATACAATTATTTCATTAGACCTCTAAAAAGGGGATAGATGACTCCGCTAGGGGATAACTTGCCTAACGTTAAAATTGCATCGGGGGATAGTTGCTAGCATGGGACATGGTATTCCTTTCGTTTGCGTTCACCTCATAAAATGAACAATATATCTTTTAGTGTAGGTAATAAAGTTTAGTTTTGAATGGCTCCCTTACAAATAGCGCGTCGCTGCACTTTGTGCAGGCAGGTGCACATACTTCTAAACATTTTAGGAGTTTCGTATCTCTATTTATTATAATATTTTAAAATGAAAAATAACAAAACAGTTTTTTTTACCATACCAACTTTATCTTTTGTTGGTCAAGTCCGACTCGCACTTTTCTAGAGCTGTAGCAAACCGGATGTCTTCGGTACTGAGTAACGGGTGCGCCATCTAGTACCGAGTAATGAAACGTTACTACACTTTGTTACTCACATTTTTCGTAAAATTACCCATACTACACTACACTGTTTCAATTCACACAAGTAGCGTTGTTGCATGTATTGAAACGTTTGCTGATCGTATGTTTTATCGCATGCGCGAGCTTATTCGGTGAACTTAAAAACGTACGTTACAAAGAGCGATGTTTGTTTATTAAGTGGTGGATATAATTTCGTCCAAGTTTTATACTTACGACTTCCTTTAGGTACCTTTTTTACAAAACTTGAATTGTTGCTCTAACATATCATAATATTTTATGAGGTATCAGAAGTAACGAGTAACGTAACGATACTATAGTAATGAGAACTAACTGATAAAGTAACGAATACATACGGGTACGCTTTTTTCGTTACTTTAGTACCTCTACACTTTCCTGGTTTTCTTCATTAATTTGAGTCTGAACCTTAATTCTCGTATTGAAAGTAGACTTAATTTTACTTTGTTTGGATTGAAAATGTAGCGACATGTTACCACGAACGGATTTTAAAACGTTTCGACAAATCAGAGCGCGTTTTACGTTGGTTTAACGTTCATAAAAACACCGTTTGAGAGTGTAAGCGTATCGGGACTTGATTGTAATTGTATTAATGCAGGTTTTCATTAATACAATTGTCATTTTCTATACTAATATTATAATGAGGAAATGTTTGTTTGTCTGTCTGCATTGAATAGGCTCCGAAACTACTGGACCGATTTTGATGAAATTTGGCACAGGTAGAGCAGATCACGGGGAAGGACATATGTTACTTTAGAACTTTAAAAAAATACGCTTTTCGTGAAATTATATTTTGTGCGCACGAAGTCGCGGGCACATTTTTAGAAATCGTACTTTATATTATAATAATATTATAAACGTGAAAGTTTGTAAGGGTGGATGGATGGATGTATGAATGGATGGATGATTATTACTATTTCACGCAAAAACAAAACAGCAAGCCGGATTTTGATCGAATTTGGTTTAGTAGTAGCTTGAGCTCTGGATTAAAACAAGCTACTTTTTATCGCGAAAAATTATAGTGCTCCCGTGGGTTACTACTTACTGTATTTACGCAGGCGGAGCCGCGGGAAACAGTTAGTCAGAAATCAGAATATAGTATACTACAAACAGATAGACATAATAACCGAAATAATCATTCTGATATAAATTCTAACATCCAAAGATGTTTCCCATGTTAATGTAAATCATTTCCTCTTCTACACTAATGTTATGAAGAGGAAATATTTGTTTGTTTGTATTTTTGTTTGCATTGAAAAGGTTTAGCGACTACTGGACCGGTTTTAATGAAAATTGGCACAGACGTAGAGTAGACCATGGAGAAAGACATAGGCCCCTAAATGGTGACCCACCTCTAAATATGATTTTATTGACATTTTTTTATTTCTATACTAGCTGTCCCGACACACTTTGTTCTGTCTTAAATGTTAACTGGATTCAAAAAATAACTGCACCTACAATGCAACCTACGTCCTACTCCTACTTCTACTCCTGCAACCTACACCTTTTCCAATATTTCCACCGTAATCACTCCAGCCGTTCTCGAGTTTTAGCGAGACATTGGAATTGCAAAGCAATTTTATAAACATGGTATATGATTTTATGTCACGACTCACGTACCTCGGAAATGGGATAAAAAGTATCCTATGTCCTTTTCCTGGTTCTAATCTACCTCCTCACCAATTTTCAGCCAAATCGGTTCAGCCGTTCTTGAATTATAAATAGTGTAACTAACACGACTTTCTTTTATATATATAGATGATGATTGATGTGGCATAAAAATATATATAATATAATAGCAAAGCAACGTTTGCTGGGTTAGCTAGTTAATTAAACGATGATGATGATTTAATTCGAAACCGGTCGTGTTATTTATTAAAATTTATAATTATATCTTAATAATAGTGGAAAAAGTGCACGAAAAATTGTGTTTTATTAGTGTTCAACATGAATTTCCACCAAGAACCGACAGTACAATCAATTACATATAGTTAATTAAATATATTTGACTACCAACTTTCGGATAGACCGTTGATAACCACATAATATGCACACAACCCCTACTTGAAACATTATAACTAAATGAACATTAATTACTCGTTGATCACGAATGATTTTTATGTTTATTTTCATATAAATAACGTTTAAAATCCATTACACACTTTACATCATAATTAGCGCCTTCACAAAAATGTGTAATGTAAATTAAACTTTGCTCTATAGTAATAAGATTGTAAGTTGTGTTATAACTTTAAATGCCATATCATTTGATCTGAAACATGGGGATAATAGGTAATTAAATACGTTATATAGTAATGTTACGTCTATCTCGGAAACAGTTTTAATAAATGATAAATAATACTGGGTAAACTTGTGTATGAGTAGGTACTATAAAAAAATAGACAAAAAAAGAACTTTGAGCCTTATGTTTATGTACCAAAGTTGATAATTGCCTGTAACTGCAAGGCAATAAAGCCTTTAAATCGACACGGTGTGTTCAAAGTTTTTACCTTTACCAGGTGTAAAAGATGTGTGTCTTGTCCAACTACTAGCACGCTACAAAATCTCAAAACTTAAGCATTTTCATCCATTACATATATTATGTCACCGTAAAATTGTAAAAACCGTTAGATTGTAATAAAACTAGTGAAATTGTAAAATGTTGATAGACTTCCGACGCGAATATGCTGCCTATAATTTCACACATTATTTTTCATTAGATTATAAATATATAGTTTTTAATCTTTCGTCATATTTTTACAATCTCGTTAGTTATTTTACAATCTAACGATTTTTACAATTTTACGTTGACATATACAGTATTCTCCAAGCGAAGTAATACTGTAGTGCCGGGGACAGTCGCTTTTTAAACGTCGTATTGCCCAAGCACATGCGGCATTCTCACAACATAGTCAGCCTAGTCCAGAGGAATGACTGGTCAATACGTCTGGGGCCAACCATGTGCGGGTTTCCTCACGATGTTTCCCTTCACCGTTAGAGCGTCCGTATAACATACTTGAGATCTGAAAAAGTCTCATTGGTACAGCCACAACTCTGGTACAGTCTCTCGAGTGGAAATCTACCCACTAGGCCACCGAGCTCTCAAACACGCTACTGTAGTTACTATAATATATATCATAATATTACTTATAAGTTATACCTAATCCTCAAATCGTTTTCTACAAGTAAACGCATTATTACTTTCAACAAAAAAGTAATAACTCTAATTTTTATATAGGTAAACTATAACAAGGCTATGTAAATTATATAATCTATGGGCTATGTTACCCGGGCTGTTATTACGAATCTATTGACACCTCATTTATTATAATCAGATCAGTAGTTAAGGCGCTACGATGGGACAAACATACACACATAGTTCATACATAATCTGCCAAAATCATTAACACTTCGGCACTTACAAGTGAAAACTTACATCAGAAATCAGGGTTTTCCGGAAATATTGTACACATTTTGGTAATAAATGTATTTTTATTTATTTATTTATTTATTTATTTACTTTTACAAATGTAGATGTTTTTTTAGACTAGTTTGTTTACTGAGTTATATATTATAATATTGCACCAAACATTTATAATCAATACAAAAAACACGTTTCTCGAGCACGTTTTATTACCATTGAAATTGAAAAAAAGTTTTGCGGTAAGAATACATTTTGATTGGGAAATAAACAGTTATAAACATGAAATTATTTTCGGTTTGTAGTCACGTTTTACCAATTAAAGGATCACAATAAAGTATTGAGCTTAAAAGGAATTTACTTGAAAACAGTATTTAGAAAAGCTGGAAGATTAAAAAAATAATTTAAAGACGTTTACGAGGCATATTTTAGAGAACCACGTTCTATTTAGTTTTACGGTTGAAACCACCACGGTGAGAAAACAAGACCGTGTGCCGAAGTGGAGCATGCGGGCTTAGCAAGAAGAATTGATAATAACGTGGGTAACGGTATGAATACGTCGTCAATAATTAAGTCATTGTTCGTGCTAAGTCCACTATAATAAATAGTTCCTACTTATGTCAATCGAATCTCAGGATGTGACCTCCAACCCTCGTTGTCGTTAGTCGTTTCGTTTCACACCGCGAGGATTCGAACCGCGGTGTGAATTGCCTTAATAATAATAATAAGTAAATTATTATTAGGCCGAACTTAGTAAATAGTAATATTAGTAGGTAGGTCTATTCACGTTAAAAAGTAAGTATGTGAATCATGCGATGCATCCAACGTATCATAAAAAAAAACCAGCTGTTTCATTCAAAACGGTTTCGGTATAGATACCATATTGTATGAAACAGCAGATTTTTATTTTCAAGTAGGAATGTTGATCCCACAGTAAAAATTGCTTATATTCAAATTTGACTCCTGAAATTTTGGATACTGACTGAAATAAAATAAATAATAAATAAAATTAAAAAACCCGACTGCAAAAAAAAAGACAGATACCTAAGCAACGCACTAAAAAGACCGAAACAAGATTGAGAAAACAGACTACACTATGAGCTGAAAGCCTAAGTGAAATAATTGACTTTATGTTTGGTAGCAGGCGGGACCCATTCGCAAATTATAAATCGTACAAAAATATATGGGCCCCGCCTGCTAACAAACATAACATCAATTATTTCACTTAGGCTTTCAGCTCATAGTGTAGTCTGTTTTCTCAATCTTGTTTCGGTCTTTTTAGTGCGTTGCTTAGGTATCTGTCTTTTTTTTGCAGTCGGGTTTTTTAATTTTATTTATTATTTATTTTATTTTTGATTTTTTAGTTTAACCAACACACGTTTGGTCGATTTAAGGCAAAAATACGATGGTGCGAACACTAACATATAGGCTTAATGTGAGAATGGTTGTTATGCAACTTTAAATCCATATAGATCCTAAACGGTCAGTCGAATCGAAAAATGTTGAGAGAAAACTAAAAATTATTTTTAAATACCTATTCAACGATACCCCACTCGATATAGTTTGTTGACTTTCATTTTTTTCATTTTCACAATATGGCGTCCAGTAGTCGCCATATTGAATTTTCACTAACGTTATGTCTTTAGTGACACTCGCCGGACTAAGAGGAATCGATTGACATGCTAATCATAAAAATCGGTCCAGGCGTTTGGTCTGTATAGTGCTTCAAAGGAACATACATACATACATACATACATACATACATACATACATACATACATACATACATACATACATAGGCTGATAAACACATTACCACTCCTTTGCGTCGCGCAGTCGGGTAAAAACACCCTGTATGTACGCCAACTAAGTCTAGCGTACGTACATAACTACACAATAATATGTGAAAGTGGCTTATTTTATTTGGTTAGTTTAGTGCCATTGGTAAATTTTCACATTGGATTCATTATACACTGACTTCTTAACGCGAATAGACAATAGTTTTAAAGCATGTAGAGGTGCAGACGTCTCGTGTGAGGTGCCACCTATCAATTAGAGCTTTAAGCTGACTATTCAGCTATTACCCGGAACTGGTAAAGTCTCTGGGAAGCTAAAATGCTGCTACACTAGGTAGTAGGTAAGGTAGGCAAATTACGACTTAAGTCTTTACTAGGATAGGTTAATTTATACAAATAAATGAAATTGAAGTGTCTGTTTGTAATTTTAAGTTAACAGCTTTTAAATGCGGCACTTCCAATAAAAAATCAATTTAAAATCCGTCTGTAAATATTTCTATATGTAAATATGTAAATTTCTATATGTAAGTATGTCAGTCTATCAACAGACATTGGTTCCGGCTAATCTCTGAAACGTCTAGATCGATTTTCATGGGACTTTCACTTGCAGATAGCTCAGTATATTAAAAGGTACCTATAACTTAGGCTTAACTGTGAGAAAGCCACGCTTCGGCACGAATGGGTCGGTTCGACCGGGTAAATACCACGGCCTCACAGAAAACCGACATGAAATAACGCTTGCGTTGTGTTTCGCCGAGTGAGTGAGGTTAACGGAGGCCCAAGGGGGGTTGGGGATTTTAAGGACCAGGAACGTAAGTCGCAACACCAGAGGAGTTACAAGTGTAACTCCTCTGGTGTTGCGAGTGTCCATGGGCGGCGGTAATTGCTTACCATCAGGCGATCCGTCTGCTCGTTTCCTGGTTGATTACATTAAAAAAAGGCTACTTTAATCATAAAGATCCGTTTCCATGGGTTCTATGCAAGCGAAGTTGTGGGCACCAGCCTTAACCTAATAATAATAATACACATACCTAATAGGTCTGGAAATAGTATGTCAAACAGCTAAAACTTAATGATCGTTTATTTTGTAGGTACGCACACATATGAAAACTCTTTAATTATGACATTCATAAGGATCTTTACAATCAAATAGGTACTGTATACATTACAAATTAAGTTACTGTATAAACGGGCACTGAGTACCTTTAATTTACCCTTCGCTGTTAAATGAATTAATAAAATTAATCGATATCCTAATTGTTTCTGGAGCACGTTTCTTGAATATTTTTACTGTATTATTTTATTTTTTATTTTATTTTATTTTATTAGGAAAACATACAGTGATTTATTACAAAATTAAATGCTATATAAAGTCTTAACACTATTTACATGTTTCCACATCTAAAAACTAAGTAGCAACAAAAGCTTTTTTTGACAAGTGATATTCAAATTAAAATTATAATTAAATTAAAATTAAATTAAAATTAAATTAAAATTAAATTAAAATTAAATTAAAATTAAATTAAAATTAAATTAAAATTAAATTAAAATTAAATTAAAATTAAATTAAAATTAAATTAAAATTAAATTAAAATTAAATTAAAATTAAATTAAAATTAAATTAAAATTAAATTAAAATTAAATTAAAATTAAATTAAAATTAAATTAAAATTAAAATTAAATTCAAATTAAATTAAAATTAAATTAAAATTAAATTCAAATTAAATTAAAATTAAATTAAAATTAAATCAAAATTAAATCAAAATTAAATTAAAATTAAATTAAAATCAAAATTAAACCAAAATTAAATAAAAATTAAATTAAAATCAAATTAAATTAAAATTAAATCAAAATTAAATTAAAATTAAATCAAAGTTAAATTAAAATTAAACCAAAATTAAATTAAAATTAAAATCAAACCAAAATTAAATTAAATTAAATTAAAATTAAATCAAAATTAAATCAAAATTAAATTAAATTAAAATTAAATTAAGTGATATTCAAATTAATTTACAAAGTTGATTTTCAAAAATTTAAATGAAAAGTACATTATATTAAAAAGTACATTCTTAAAAAGTTTTAAAACGGTACACGTAGGTTTAAATAATATTATACTTAACAATGAATCAACAGTTAGAGAACAGCCTCAAACCAGTGCTTAGATAATATTTGTCTTTTTGTGCCGGTAACTGGTGAGTTGAATATATCTAGGTTATAATTTTTACTCACATCATTAAAAAAATTACATGATCTTATAAAAAAAGAGTTTTTTCGATAATTTGTGTGGGAAAAGGGGGTATGCAGGGTGTTATATGAGCAAATTCTAGAAGATCGTAGGGGGACTTTTAAATTTATTTTTGAAAGGAGAGAAGGGGAGTCTACTTTATGCTGGGTGATTTTGAGCAGCATCGAGATGTCGGCTATTCGACGTCTCAAGTGTAGAGGCAAAAGATGGTATCTTCTGCATCTAGACTCGTAATTGTTGTCCGACGTGTTGCACTTAAATTGGAGAAATCTTGTGAATCTTCTTTGAAGTGACTCCAGCCGACTAATATGAATATCATATTGTGGGTTCCAAATTTGAGAACAATACTCAAGGACGGTGCGAACAAACGAGCAATAAAGAATTTTTACTGCTTTTATATTTTCAAATTGCGAGCTCATTCTCATAACAAAGCCCAAGGATCTATTATATTTAGCTTAATACTAAACTAGTATTAATTATTTAGCTTAATACTAAACTAGTATTAATTATTAATTGCTATGGTGCTTTACACTAAATCTGCCATTGTTAACGCTAAAATAAGTATGATTAGCAAGTAAGGCTAACAATACCTATCTATAGATTAGACCACGGGGAAGGACATAGGCTCCTTTTAATCGCAGCAAAATGTACGGTTACCGCGGAATTTCTTGTTGCGCACATGAAGTCGCGTGCAACATCTAGTATATAATAAAGCGATTTTGATAATAAGTTACATAATAGACCGTGAAACTGTGCAGTCATAGCGTTATTGCTATTGGGGTTGTGGGCATGCCCTTACTATCCGATTATGGATATCCGCCCCTGGTACTCCGGATTCTTCTTGTCTTCATAAATATAAGGTATTTTATTTACTATTTTCTTTAATTTAACGACTATAACGGTATAACTTAATTCTCTTTTAGACATTACTTTTAGACGTTACTTAAATAGTTAAATACCTAGTTGTTTCAAATATATGTTACTTATTTATTTTCCAAGAAAAATAATTTTAATTGGACTTTTATACAAGGATAATGTAATCCCACTTTACTAAGAGCTTTCTTGAGAACTTAAACAAACTTGGATAATTATAAAAAGTTCAAAATGTAAGTAACAAAGTGATTTTTGTATATAAAAATGAAATACAAGAGCTTAGAGATAATCCACCTCTAGGGTTTTTTAGTTTCGTAACATAAATAAGGTTTTCAGTTGAAAATTAAACGAAATACCCATGTATTTTTATGATTTAAAACTTAAACGCAAAAAAAAATCAAAAAAATTTAAAATGAATTTAAATTCTTTGACAGACATAATAATAAAAATACGCGAGTTTATATAATAAAAATATCCTTTCAAGATCAAATTCGTTCGTCAAAAAAAATATCCGTTCGACCTTATAACACGACTGGCTTAGCTGAGAGTGTACACTAAGTATATAGCTTAGATTAAATCAAACTAGCGAAGATACGGTGCGTCCTTAATCCTTGTGTTTCTGAACTGAAATACGGAAAAACAATAAAATAATGTTTTTGCGCAACACGTCGGCCGCTTATGTCACTCGCCATTCGCCAATGAGGGTTTTTAAATTGTAATGTTTAGTTTTTAAATGGGGCTACCAAACGTCGCCTGCAGGCTTAGCATGCGCATAGAAGAAACAACGAAGAATAGAAAATATGACAGATTGAAGAAACATTAATACCATTCGGAGAAAAATAGGTCTTATTATAAGGTAGCAAGGTCGATGTATCATCGTTATGAGAAATAACATTTCTTTTCTTCCCGAGCATGAGCGCACAAAATGGCCCGTTTTGACAGCTAAAGTAGAAACGTTTTCTTAATTTAATGTCTTAAAGTCCCACAGTAATGTCAACCACTCCACATCATGGCGGACCTAGACAAAAAGTTTCTTTACGTTGAGTCATATACTTGAATATTTGTTCGTTTTTGACAGAAGATTTCCCGGCAACCATTTTAAAAATATGGCTGTTTAGAAATGTTGACTTCTATTGACGACCTTGTTATCATGGATTAAGAACTATTTTGCAATGAACTGTTTTGGATAGAATATTTCTACTTTAAATGTATTTCTATGGATCGCCATGCTAAGCCTGCTGGTGACAGAAAATTAATCTAAAATTCTTATTGATAGTTTTTGATGCCACTTACGCCACCAGATGACGCTTTGAATGCGTTGGGTCTGCCCCCTAAAGGCAGAAAAAATATCAAACATCGTGATAATTGCAATTAGGCGACGGGGCAAAGAATCTACACTAATATTATAAAGAGGAAAACTTTGTTTGTATGTTTGTTTGTTTGTAATGAATAGGCTCAAAAAGTACTGGACCGATTTCAAAAATTCTTTCACCATTCGAAAGCTACATTATCCACGAGTAACATAGGCTATATTTTATTTTGGAAAAAAATAGGGTTCCGTAAAATATTTGGGTTTTTCGGACACAAGGTGTAAAAAATCAACCAGAAAAGTTACTTATTTTGCGTACGCTGCCTAAACTATAAAAGATAGAACCATAAAATGTTCTAATTAATTGTAGATCTTATAAATATCTACAAAAAAGTCCGCGACACACTATACCTATCTATGTCCAGTGAGGCACAACAACCATTTTTTTTATTTAGAAATCTTGAATTTTTTTTTGGACTACATTTAAACGCGTTTATTTTACTCATGCTATTAATCCTTATCAAAATAAATTATTTCATCACTAAGTACAGTTTATGTAGATAATACTTGGTCTTTGAATGATTTAAATTGGACGTGTGGTTTTGAAGTTATGGCGAAATTAAAATATTACGATTTTTGCTGCACGGCCCGTTGCGAAGTGGGCGTCACCAATGCGGGGGTGCGCGTGCGGGGGGAGTTTAGATCTATGGTATTTCATACGATAAAAGTATACCCACCTACTTATTTCATTGAGTTTTAGTAGGTACCTATATTAATTTGTTTCTGTTTGTTTTGACTAGATTTCGCCCGTTTTGTTAGAGGTTCAAAGACATTCTTTAGTATTAGTATCAGTATTGTACCCGTGCGAAGCTGGGGCGGGTCGCTATATATTATATTACTGACAAACAACAACAAAGAATATATAGTAAGGGCCTGATTTGAGCGGTCCACGCGCTAGAGTCGAGTCACCTATGTATGCAATTTTTATGTAATTTAAGTTATATTATAGTCTAAATTCAATCTAAATATATAAAAGGCAAACCTGACTGACTCATCCATCAACGCACAGCCGAAACTACTGAACGGATAAATAAACATACAGATAGTTGTAATGGCGTAGGCATCCGCTAAGAAAGGATTTCTGAAAATTTGCCCCCTAAGGAGGTGAAAAAGTGGTTAAAATATTGTACGGAAACCGAACTCCACGCGGACAAGGCGCGGGCAAAAGCTAGTTGCAAATAGGTAATTGCATTAACACGCCAACATACATTTTAAATTTAGCGATGCCAAGATAATAAAAGCATACTACTCAGCAGATAATTATTTAAAATTGAGCGACTTTATATTTGAAAATCAATTTAGCAGATAAAATAAGCATAGAATTTGAAGCAGCATTTTATGCGCTCGGTGACAGACGATTAAGCGAAGTGCAGACGGCTGTTATAACAAACCTAACTTCGTTTTTGCATATTGTTGACATATCATTACTTCGTACAGTTTTAATGAAGCCGAGTTGAAAAGATGGCCTAGAATACTTAAGTGTCGTTATAGGCAAGACTCATTCATGTATCAGTTATAGTTTGTTTCATAATATTAGTTACGTAATGGCTGTGTTCCGCGGAAAAACACGCTTGTTAGCGCTTGCTAGCGCTAAAAAACAGATTATCGGCCAGGACACGTTTGTTAACTTCAATGCTGCTAACATAATCCGCCATTTTGCTTTTTTAACCCCAGCGGTCGCCAGTCGCCACTTTGCTTCCGTTTTTTTGTTAGCGCTATTTTCCGCAGAACACAGCCAATGCTATAATATATTATGCCATAGCGCGCGATGCGTCAATACCATTTATTTAGGACTAGCTGATGCCCTCAACTTCGTTTGCGTAGAACGGAAACGGAACCCGCTTTTTAAAACGGAACCCTAAAATAAAAGTAGCCTATGTTAGACCTTATAACATCAGCTATCTGCCAGCGAAAGTCCCGTGAAAATCGGTCCAGCCGTTTCGGAGATTAGCCGGAACAAACAGACAGATAGACAGACAGACAAAAATTTTAAAAATTGGTTTTTTATTGTAAGTACCGAATATACTTTCATGTGCATTAAGTGAAAAGCTGTTAATTTTAAATTACAAACAGACACTTCAATTTTATTTACCTGTATAGAGTATAGATGTATAGATGTATAGATTTCTAACTTCGTCATCGTAAGGATGGCATCTTGGCTAAAAAGTTAATCTCGTGGAAAACATAGGTAGGTATATTTTCCGCAATAAAAAGTAGCCAGCGTTCTTCCCCGTGGTCTACTCTATATCTGTGCCAAATATTAAAATCGATCCAGTAGTTTCGGAACCTATTTAATCTAAACAAACAAACATACAAACAAACTTTACCTCATTTATTAGTATAGATAGACACTTTCACATCCGATGATCGTTTTCAGTGTATCTTGCTGTACAATGTGCAGTCAATGTTAGATCCGGTGTATCAATTTAAGCCTTATTGCCAACTAATAAGGTCGAAAAGTGGTACACCGGATCCCACTTCGACCGTTCAATGTACAGTGAAAGACAATTCTGGAACACTTCTGTTACATAGAGCTGAGTAGCGGCTTCTAACTTTGGACTCTAACTTCAAGGTGTATGCCCTAATACACGAGATGTAGCGATTTTAAATTACAGGAAATATTTTTTTAGATTTGTGTCGTTTCAACGTCGTATAATTCGTCGAGATGTATTTATTAATGTGTTGACTAGCAAAATTCTCTACAAATAACGTAACCAAGAGCATGTCTAAGGTCAGGACATGTCTAAGGATGGTTCCGTAACTATAAACGCGTAATAGGTTTCATTCAAATTACTTCAAAAGTTGCTGTCCGCTTTCGTTCAAAATAATTTTACTAAAAAGTATTTAGCATGATCTATCAGCATACAAAATTTCAAGTTTCTAAGTCTTATAGTTTAGAAATACCAGGGCACCAACTTATAAACCACTTTGGAGGTTTAAAAGTAAAACACTCGAAAATGGTTGATTCTGAAGTAAAAATACACAAAAAAGTATAAAATAAATCATATTTTCTAAATAATTCTCCTTTCAAATTCGGTTATACCATTTCTCTGCACAATATTCATATTTTTTATGAAAAAAAGTAATAATAATAAGATCTATGGACGCTTTACACACGGCCCCGTACTCGAAGAACTTGTGTAACGTGTACCAGACAACGGGAAGTATAATTATATGGGCCTATGCCGCCCGAAATAAATGAAATTTAATTTAATTTTAATTTAATTTAATAATTAATGCTGTTATACTTATATTACTAATTATAAATATTTAAGATTGATTTTAATTTTACGTATTTTTATACACATTCATGACCCAGGAACCCAGAAAAACCACTAAGTTACAGAGGTCGTCAAAAAGTACACCTATGTCAACTTATGTAGCAATTTTTTGTTAAAAAAAGGATGTTTGATTTTGGGCCATCTCTATATGTACACTACATAGGTAAATAGGAAAAAATAATTTCATAAAAATACAAAAAAAAAAAAAAAATTTGAAGAAGGGTACATGCGTACAATAATGATTATTTGTAGAATTTTTTTATTGCGAGAACACTATTTTTAGGGCAGCCATGACAAATGTTTTGACTTGACTTTTGACGTAGTTGACAGTTTTAGGAAGATACGTCGTCTTGAATGTCATACGTCTTTCTTTGTCAAAAGTCATTTCATTGTCAAAATGACATTTTTTGGATAATTCTGATCTGATCCGCCATGTTTTCTTTAACGTTGTGTTGCTCTTCTTGACGAAGTTATTTTAAATGTACAACGAAGCCAAATTAAATAAAATAAGGAATAGGAAACAGTTACAGTGTAGCTATGTATAGCCAGCGCTATGTACACTATATTTACATATAGTGTACATAGCGCTGGCCCACGCCTCATATATATCTAGAACATCTTTTTTAGAAAAAAGTATCTTAGTCCTCCGCTAGAGATTTAGCCCACACACTCAAAGTCCATGCCACCAGGGGATCGATTATTCGCCGGCTTCTATATCTTTTGTACTTTTTCATCCGCCAGGATTAACTTTGTGGCTTTTCGTGTTCATTGCCCGCGATTTCTTATTCACTTTAATAACATTAAATCCTATGTTAAAGTAAATAACACATGGATATATTGCCTGAGACAAATGTTGGTAATAATTAATTATATTCTATATATTATATAAAAGGCAAAGCTGATTGACTGATGTATCAACCCACACGCCAAACTGTTAAGGCTAGAAATATGAAATTTCGCACACGTATTTCTCATAATATGACGTAGGCATTCACTAAGGAAGGATTTTTAAAAATTCAACCCCCAATTCGACCTCACAAAAAAAACCGGCGTGAAATAACGCTTGCATTTCTGGTGGGAATTGGGGAAGGAACGCAAGGTTTGATAGTGTCCATGGGCGGTTGTAATCGGTTACCATCAGGCGATCCGTCTGCTCGTTTCCTGGTTAATTACATAAAAAAATTAATATGTGACCTATGCTGGATCGTTGTAATCAAGATGCAATTACATCTAACTTTGGTCGCTGTGGATAATTAATTAATTATTATTATAGGATTTTATATCTATAGGATCAAATGCTTGCAATGCTTGGTCTGTCGTACGTCATAGGCACATACATGTCGTCGCTTGGAGGCCACGGAAGACCAGGTACCGCGGCGTGCCGTGGTGTTACCTACACCTGAGTGGTCTCCATTTCGGATTTTTGAAATTACACAGCCTCCTGCCTATTTTTTTAAATCTTTTTTTTTCTGTATTCTTTGTTGTTGTTTTTTTTTATTATGTCACTATTTTTGTACTGTCCTAGTAATGTCTAAAATTGTCGAATAAAGATTTATTTTATTTATTTTAAATACACTACACGCCATTTGACAGTTTCCTGGTCAAGGATTAGTCTAGTACGCTAACCCAATGCGGGTTGTGTATATGTCACCGTAAAATTGTAAAAACAGTTAGATTGTAATATAACTAGTGAAATTGTATGATAAAATGTTGATAGATATCCGACGTGAATATGCTGCCTATAATTTAACATATTATTTTTCGTTAGGTTATAAATATATAGTTATGAATCTTTTGATATATTTTTACAGTCTCGTTGGTTATTTTACAATCTAACGGTTTTTACAATTTTACGGTGACATATATACTGTGTAATGCCTGACCTACCGCTGCCCGCGGCTGAGGTAACAGTAGGTATTACGTTACCCACGGGCTATAGCCGATAATGGATTGTTGCGGCTTCTAATGCCGGCAATAGTTCCGGTAATAATGGCATTACATTCGTTATGGGTTATGTTAGTAGACCCTAGACTACGTTACAGGTCAAGGACTTTATCTACAAAAGGAATTATGAGGAATAAAAACCAGGTAATACAATTAATGTAAACAACTCTACAATGATCACCTGTCAAAATAAAAGTAATTCTAAATTCAAACAACTCAAATTGACATATACGTGTCATCCGAAACTAATGAGAATTTCCCGTCAGATTACCATTCGCAGTCTTCATTCGCAGCCGTCGGTATTCGATACACCCTTTGAGTATATAACCACGATACACCGCTATTTTTTAAGTATCTTTTGACAGATTTGTTCATAGACATATAGTATATTATGGATGAGGCATGTTGAGGCAAAAGACCACTTAATTGGAAACACCACTTAAGTGGCCCCACTTTTGAGGCCATCTTGACATATTTTGAAGTATGATGAAAACAAGATGGCTGACATTTGAGGTATGCTGAAAACTAAGATGGCGTAACTTTTTATTGTTTGAAGATTTGTTCTGTCAAATGTACGTCATACAGTATGACGTACAACTCAAGATCTAAGGATAATAGAGTATGAGTCATACTCTATAAGCCTTAGATCTTGAGTTTTGATATCTTTGGATTTGTTATTCAAGTCTATCACAAAGTGACGAAACCTGCCCTTTAGTCAAGATAGCATCGCTCATTACAATGATGGAGCTAGAAATCTAAAATGTATTAGTATTGACATATGCAATGTCAATACTAATACATTGACATATCAATCCCATAAATTTCAAATATCGTCATTGTAATTAACGATGGCATGTTGGCGAACCGCATCTTGTCTGCTGAGCTCGACCATAGATGAGTTTAGGTTTCTGCAAATATAGCGTTTGAGGTACGAGTAGAATTATCGATGAATTGTACCTTCATCGACTATTATACTACGGTAACGTACCCTCAAAGGAATGTGCTCAGTGGATTGCTCGGACTTCCCATAGCTGTTCAACAGCTGTTTGTTTTGTCGGTGTTTGCATTGTGAAAACCGAAATGAAATTATACACTAGTGACTAGTATATCGAGAGTAATACGATGAGGATTGGACTTAATTGATGGGCCGATGCTGGTTTAACCAGGCTGGGATTGTGTCGAGGCTGGTGGTCGAGTTTGAGGGTGAATGCTGGCTGCCGTAGTGCAGGGGGCGGAGAATCATGATGATAATGTCAATAGGTGTGTTCCGTCGAGGGTCACCAAAGTGGGAATAGTGGTGATAACCACAAAGGGATTAACTGGTAGGTATCCGTTTCAGCTGTTGTACGAGTATATATATCGCCGAAGTACATAAACTTCGATAGCGCGATTCAGGATTGTGGCGATAATTGGCCCACCACAAGTCAACTACTCTAGTCTTAATTTCTGAGTATTGACAGCCTGCTTGCGTCACAATAGAGTAATCTGCTGATAGCAATACCGCAGTTCAGTCTGGCTACACTGGAGTCGCAGTGGTAGGTACTAATCCTACTTCCTACTCCTCCCACATTCTTCTGATTAATTTCGTTGCGGGTCCCAAGACAGATTAAGCATATCCCTAGGGCACCCCTGAGTTCATAATAAAGTGTTTTGTGGTTGGTTACTGCTGTCGATCCTGGCTACACAGGAGTTGCAGTGGACAGTGGTGGGTTTAGAAAATCAAATACTTTTACCACCTTTATGCCATCGACGAGCATCTTTTTACAAATTAAGAGACTGTAGGATAATTTAGTTAGAACAAGCGCTTAGTTTATCTACTGGCTGAGATATTTGATGTTCAACACAAACAAAGACTGTCCTACATAATAGTTTGTCTCATTATGCTGTCTAAATCTAGTACAAAGGAGTCGGCACTCATTTGCCAGAGCTCTCAGCGCCGTTTGTGTTTGAATAAAACATGTACTTCAGTGACACGCCAAGTAATGGACTTCGGGATCTAGAAAAATCTAATTCTAGACCACAATGATGGCTCGTATTACGTATTTTAATCTCTAAGTTCATTGGTTTATAGCCCGGATAATTTTTATTTCCAAATCAATTGACTTTTCCGTATCCCATATGAAAAATTCACATGATAGACAAAGAAAGCAACATGGATTAGCGTATCGTTCTCGTATCGTTGCCTAAATATTTTGTTACTTCTTCTTAAAAATATTTAAAGGAGGTAGAGCGAACCTCGTATTTAAAGTAGACTTTGAGATGTTACAAACTGATTTTGTGAAGTTTGCACCAATCACATAGCGTTTCACGTTGAGTTTACGTTTACGAGAATACCGTTTGGTAGTTTTAGCGTATCGGGACTTGATTGTAATTGTGTTATTGCAGGTTTTATTTAGCAGAATTGATCCTCTGTTCTATATATCTTAATATCGAACGAGACGTTCGGTCTATTCTGAATGCCAACAAAGATGAAAATGAAGTCTTTGAAAATATTATTATCGGTTGACATACCAAATGTCATGATCTGTTGACGTGTTTAATAGTTAATGTCATGATGTGTTGACAATTGACATGATAAGCAATATAATATACATGGCAGGAACACTAAAATCATCAAAGACGAAAACCCATAAAAGTAGAAGAATATCAATGTCTTTTTCTTTTTTCAATAGTATTGTACTTTTTTGTTTTTTTGTTTATTTTCAATACTACGTACGAATTGCGACTTTATCGCAATGTAGCAGCAACAAGTAACATAAATTGATAGCATGATAAATGTTATTTATGTACGGAAAGCTTCTACAAAATCTATGGACACCTAGAAAAATTTGGGATGTGACTAACTATGAACCATTAGATATCTCTTTCTTCCCTATCAGCATGCGTCGTAAGGAGAATAAGGAATGATATAACATTATGTCTTCTCCTCCCGCTAGTAGCCAGGTTTCTATGCTATTTAATTTTAATTTTTACTAGCTTAATAGCTTTTGACTTCGTCGCTTGGAACTTTGGGATATCACTAAAATTTACCCGCGACTTCATTTACGTAGAAGGAGAAGCGCTTCCCCGTCACGACTGCCCGCCGCGCGCCGTACATTATTATTGCGCGCATGATTACTTTATTACTGCAATGTCTTCTAAAATACTCATTGAAATCAAATGATGTAAACAGCAAATTTCTTCTAAATTAAATGCTTCTTTTGAATAACGCATTTACTTGGATAAGGATTAATATCATATTTATGAAAACATCCTCACAAATAATGCTTAATTTTAGAACAAATATGGTTAGTATAAAAAAGGTTATTATGAGCCAACCTTAAAAGATAGACATATAATTCAGTAGGGCATTCTTTTTTGAACTTTTGAACGGAAACAATTCTGTCATACATAATTTTAGCGAAACTTTAACTCTCAAAAGGAAACCAACACAAACAATTTTTCAATTCGAACCAGTAGTTCTTGAGATTAGTGCGTTCAAACAAATAAACAAACTCTTCAACTTCATAATATTAGTATAGGTTAATCTGAGAGTGGTTACATCAAAGATTTCGAAACTCAAGATAGGCTTCAATGACGTACATTTGACAGAACTAATCTCCATACAGTAAAAAGTTACGCCATCTTGGTTTTCACCATACTTCAAATTTCAGCCATCTTGTTTTCACCATACTTCAAATGTAAAAATGGCCCCTAAATTTTCAAAAGTGTGGCCATTTAACTAGAGACATTTTTTGCCACAGCATTCCTCGTCTATAATATTAAACGTCTATGGTTCGGCAAGATAATTTCCAGTAACGTTTTAAAAGAATGCTACACAAGTAGTTTAATGTAATATATCTATGTACATAAGTATATTTATAGGCACTAAAAAGAAATATAGCCACTATCCAGGATTATCATAAATTTTAATTTAATTTGACGACATAGTCTTATATCGTGTAGACGTAGGCGGTTGCACTTGCAGGAGCGTATAGGGGAAAACCAGGATAGTTGCCTCACTTTGTTAAAACATTCTACTCTTATAATAAAGACGAAAAGTTTGTTTGTTTGCATTGAATAGGCTTCGAAATTACTGGACCGATTTTGATGAAATTTGGTACAGATTAGACCACGGGGAAGGACATAGGCTGCTTTTTATCACAACAAAATGTACGGTTACCGAGGGATTTTCTTTTGCGCACACGAAGTCGCGTGCAATATCTAGTCTACCTAGTAGTAAATAAAGTAAAATGCTTTATTTATGACTTATGTAACCAGCCGGTACTTTATGTTTTCATAGATTCGTTTCTAAAAAATGAAAAAATATCTTGATTTTCAGTGAATTTGTGATTTTATTTTGTGACATCTATCCCACGTTTGGGATAGTTGTATTAATCCTATAAATGTCCTATAGAATATACATGCATATTCCCCGGTCAACTTAGTGATATAGGAAAACTGAAGTCTTTCGATAAATAATACCTAATTGAAGCAGTTTACAATTCATTCGCAAAACAAGAGTGATTAAAATAGAAGTACTCTTGGGTAGGGAATATTATTCGAATATTCGAATATTCGTTTTATTCGAATATTCGACGATTTTATTATTCGAATATGACTGGGTTCAATATTCGAATTTTTCGAATAAAACGAATAATAAAAATATTTTATTTATTTTTCAAAAATATGTTAATAATAGTAATAAACTTGTACATAAACCGGAAAAGTTTCGTTATTTAATACATTGATTTTATTATTTATTAATAATGTCGTCAATAATATCCTAAAACAGATTTTACTACACTGTTTGTGAAAGAATACAAAACTGTTTTTAAATAAAAAAAATATTTAAATTTAAATACAGGCCTCATCGAAAGAAATCCATACTCACACATACATACATACATACATATAATCACGCTTCTTTCCCGTAGAGGTAGGCAGAGACCACTTCTTTCCACTTGCTACGATCCTTACATACTTGTTTCGCTTCGTCCACTTTCATTATTCATTTGATACTTGCTCTTCGGTTTAGAGTACTCTTGACCTGGCCTTTTTTCAAACCAAAACCGATATCTAGACGTATATAGCTAGAAGAGCAGATAGAAAGAGAGACAGGCGGACGAACAGAGTGAAACGATAAAGAATACCTAGTTATGTTGATTATTACAGTATTAAACTGGCCTGCAAAACTAAGTACAAATCGTTTAAAATTTCACACTTTTCAAGATTTATCAGTTTTCTTAAAAAGTAATAAATTATATATATATCAGTATATTATTTTTATGTTTAAACAAAAATTAACCATTTTAATCTTAGTCTTAAAGACTTAATTTACATGTTATATAAAATTGTGGTTTTGAATAACACCTTGAGGCCTGACAACAGCTTGGAGGAGGTTTTACATACTGAAAACGAGGTTTTGGAGTCGAATTATGCAATATTCTCTCCCATTCTTATATCAGGACGTGTTTTAATGCTGTGAGTACTAACTGTAGGTGACAATTTGCGGCTTTTGACTAGCTTTCTAAGCTCTTCTCAGGGTTTACTTAATCGGGTTAAGGTGAGGACATTAAAGATAATCTTTAAGAATCTCTTGACCATATCTTTCTCCAGGTAGAGGTCCGATTGTCATGGTCACATACTCAGTGCGGATTCCTGAAGGTAATGCCAGCCCATTGTATATGTACTCTGCCTGAGCATACTGGACTCTATATGAAAAGTAGGCTTGAAGATATCCCCTACCAGGTCACGTTTACTTAGCCTCCCTTCAGAAGTTCACTTTAACTTGTGAAGTTAAAGTGAGTAAATCCACTCATTTGGGACCAGAATTCTGGACCATTCTTGTTCATCCTTTTGTATGTGGTCACGGTCGTATCACAGTGTTGCTACTCGATACTGGGGCTCTCGAGTTTGGTCTCGAGGTGAGACCACTCGCCCTTCGCCTCGGTCTTTAGGGCTTCAGATTTACTTAAGCAAGTCTTATTCACTGTGCTGTCAGTAACATAGTCCCTTTGGGCCTGAAGAAGCTGTTTCTGAACTTAACTTCATCTAAGTGTTGATTTTCAACAAGTGGAAACAATTTAACGGTCTTGCCGAGCCCTGAGTCTGTCATTAAAGTCTTGCACGGCCTTGTCAAATGTTTTTCAGTCTCTTTGCACCATCGCTTCTTCTTCTGAACGGTTCGTAACATGAGACACTCCGTTCTTGCAGTACAACGCCTGATGTCTACTTCTGCACTGATGCCTTCTGCCTAACCTAACTTCCTTTTTGTAATAAGTCTCATCATTTAAGAAAAAAATGAAAACATAAAGAGACCAAAAATATGGCTAGCTTGAAAATGGAAAAAGGTTATTTTTGTTTTAAAGATTTGCCACCCACTTTTTACCAACTATGAAGTTTTTTGTTATTTTAACATAACATTAAAATATTTTTTGAATGCTTTTTATTTTGACGGTTTATCTTGTTTACTTATTCTTACTACGGTCTGGTCTGGAGCAGACCATTATGACAGCACGATACTCGTGCATTTAGAGTTTTCAGCTGCATTATATTAGAACTATTTATAGTGCATTCCGATTTCGGTGCAGTGTTCCTGCTCTGCAAATATATTTCTCTCCAATCTTAAACAAACTGATACATAAATAATAAAAAATATGTTCTGTAATATTAGTGTTCTTTATAGGTACATTAAATTATACTACCAAAAGGTTAATTTAAAAGGTCTGAGTGTAGGTCTGACTTTTTAAATCGATTGTCTATGTTAAATCGATCAATAGCTTGACTCAATTAAAAACTAGAAAATACGAACCTCTAAAACAAACCCCAAAAATTCTCTCCCCTAGAGGATTTTTTTGGCAGGAACCACTTAGTTGGTAACCAAATCCATGGTCTGCTCCAGACCTAAACCGTTCATGTGTTAATGGTTTTAAAAAGTTACTGCAATTTAGTATTTTAAGTTAAAAACTTAAAATAAGTTTTTTTTTTTTTATTATTAAAAAACATTGATTTTTTTAGAGTAATTTGTAAAACACTTCACATTTTAATATTACTAACTATGCAGGTATATATAAACGCATTATATTACTTGTATTTAAAGTTTATTACCAATATTCGTATTATTCGAATTATTCGAATTTATTCGAATAGTGTTTAGCCATTATTCGAATTATTCGAATAGAAAAATTTGTCGAATAATAACATTCCCTACTCTTGGGGCAACTATCTTGGTTATACCATAGTGATCTATTGTAAGTACCTCACGCGTCTTGAGATGCTTTCGAGACGATATCAATGACAACCGGTTTCCGAACCTCAGTCTCTACCCCGGGGCCCGGACTGTGGTACAATCAAATATTTGTATTAGGAATTCAATTTAATTATTGTCAGACGAGGCAACGGACAGTGCAAGAGGAACTGAAATAACTACAACTTTTATAAAAAAACTTATATCCTGACTACATCAAGTATATAGCCTATGTTACCTGGGCCTCTAGTCAAGACTCAAGATGCATTCGATAATTCCGACGGCGAAGTTCTAAAACATGTGACATGTCACTTAACCATGACTTATGACAAATCCCATACATTTTTGATTTCGAAGTTTGCCGTTCGAAATTATCGAATACATCTTGACTAGAGGCCCATGGCTATTAATACCTACGAATCTATTAACACTTTATTTATTAAAATCGGACCAGTAGTAAAGGTGCTACGATGGTCAAAATCATTAACTTGAGGGTTAGCTGCAGTACGGTAAAAACGCTACGCTCATGAAGTATACCGTAAAACGTAAATTTAGGGTTCCGTGCCCAAAGAGTAAAAAAGGGACCATATTCCTTGGACTTCGTTGTCTGTCTGTGCGTCTGTCCGTCCGTCTGTCACCGGGCTGTATGTCCTTAACCGTCATAGCTAGAGAGTTAAAATTTTCACAGATAATGTATTCCAAAATATATTAATATAAATGCCAAAGTATATATATTAAATAAGAAAAGAAAAAAAAAACTATTTCACCAAAAAGAGAAGATTTGTAACATAGTTATGTTATAATTCAGTTGTCTATTCTAGAAAACCACCATTCTCACGGGATAGATATAAGTTAAACACGCTTTAGAGTAAAATTAATCGAAAGTACTTACCGCGAGGTAAGTTGGTGAGCACACAGTAATATTCAGTGTAAACTGTATACGTGAGATTGATTCTCAAGGGGTCTACGCCACGTATACGTGGTACCCCCCTCCCCCCCGTTCATTGTAGAACCCCTTTACCTCAATATATCGTTTCCGAGCCAAACTATTTGCAAGATGCAGATGGTAACCAAAAGCAACTTTTAATTTTAAAATCTCACTACTATTATGAATGTGAAAGTTTGTGAAAGTTATAAATGGAATATGGATGTTTGTTACTTTCACACAAAAACAACTAAACGGATTTCGATGAGCTCTGGATTAACATATAGGCTATTTTTTATCCTGAAAAAGTACGGGGTTCCCGTGGAACAATATATTCACACAAATTCTGATTAATCGTTAAAATTATAATATAGAAATGTGTTTAGATTAGGCAAGTACTAAATTCTTGTTTCTTTCATTGAAATCTGCGATACTTTCATGATCAAAATTATAAAACAGCTTTTTTTAACCCCCGACGCAAAAAGAGGGGTGTTATAAGTTTGACGTGTCTGTCTGTCTGTCTGTCTGTCGGTCTGTCTGTCTGTCTGTCTGTGGGTGTGTCTGTCTGTCTGTCTGTCTGTGGCATCATAGCTCCCGAACGGATGAAGCGATTTCAATTTAGTTTCTTTTGTATTAAAGGTGACTTACATGCGAGTGTTCTTAGACATGTTTGATGAAAATCGGTTGAGCCGTTTAAAAGTTGTGGGGGGTGAAAGCGGGGAAGAAAATCCGAATGTGCAAATATACTCGAGTAAGGTCTCAAATGAAAGCGCACTGAAAGAGAATATTGATGACTTAATCGACAGTGTTCGTAGCTTCGTTTGATGAGAAAATTGGTGGTGGGAAGATCAGCCGTTTGAAGATGATCAGCTCTTTTCTAGTTGATGAGGGGATCTGACTAACTTTCCAATGTCCGATCGATTCAAAATTTGGTACTGTGTTACTTCAACGATATTCAAAGAACATGCTAATGTAACCATGACCTGATCAGCCGTTTGAAGATGATCAGCTCTTTTCTAGTTGATGAGGGGATCTGACTAACTTTTTTATGTCCGATCGATTCGAAATTTGGTACCGTGTTACTTCAACAATATTTGAAGAACATGGTAAGGTAACCATGACCTGATTAGCCGTTTGAAGATCATCTTTTCTTTATTAGTTGATGAGGGGATCTGACATCGTCCATATGTTCTATCGATTCGAAATTTGCTACCATGTTACTTCAATGATGTTGAACTTGAAAGTATGTATATGGTAAGGTAATCATTATTTATACCTACTTTAAAAAGGATAAAATAAAAGTAAAATTAAAAATTTTAAAAACCCCCCGACACAAAAAATAAACTCTAAAAAATAATAAATAATATTTTAAACCTATTATAATTATATTATCTCATATAATATTATGTAAGTTGAAATAATTTTATTTTCCAATCGTCGCGTCGTCTCGTCGGGGGACCGCTATGTGAAAAAAACACGTGTAGTCCTAGTCGCAGAATGAGCAAAAGAATTTACTCCGAAAAAATTTGCTCATACCTACTTAAATGTAATTCGTAATAATTAATTAGCTGTTGTTGTAAAAAAACTTTATAAACTTTAGCGGCCCCCCGACGAGGCGACGATTGGAAAATAAAATTATTTCAACTTACATAATATTATATGAGATAATATAATTATAATAGGTTTAAAATATTATTTATTATTTTTTAGAGTTTATTTTTTGTGTCGGGGGGTTTTTAAAATTTTTAATTTAAATTAAAGTTGTAAATAAAAAAAACTTTATTTAAAAGTAGCTGATTAACATGCTTCTATATAATATTTAAAATGAAAACGGTGTGATTATGAAGTAGGTTTGAAATACGAAAACATTTATGCCCTTCTTTAAGCCGTTTGTGAAACGTGATAGCTGTTAGGTGTTATAAAAGTGAGTTACGGCACCATTATATGACGAAAGTATGACAATTAAAATATTATTGACCAGTTACGAGATTTTATTCCTTTCAACTTTTGAGTGTAAAATCGTAGTGGAATGCCATGAGAAATGAAGCATTAAATCATGGCATGAATTCTGAATAAAGGTCGGTTCACACCACGATGATTCGCGACGTTACGCGCTACGTTTTTAAGATAGCTATTCAAAATTAAACTTTATTCACTACACTTAAGATACACGTTTCATATGACATCAGTCATACACTGCTGTGCAACGCGGTCTACTGACATTCGAACTCTTACAGTGAAACTCAAGTAACCTTTAACTTCTTGTGTAGGTTAAATGAATAAAGTTCAACTTTGAATTATATCGATCACAATGCAGCACTGCATCGTTTCGTTTGGAATTTAATTGACCCTAAAAGTGAAAAATTGGTTCTTGTATTTTTAGCACATTATTTCTAGTATATAGTATTTTATATAAAAACTTTCAGGTTGACAAGGTACTAAAGTATAATATTACTATGATAAGTTTTTAAAGACTCTAGCTAAATGAAATCATAAAGGTGTAGCCGTACTTTTCTTTCATAAACTTTATAACGATTACAACGGCTTTAGTAAAGTCGTTCGTCAGAACGTCGAACAAGATCTCGTCCCAATAGGACGAGATTACGAATGTATATTATTTGCAATTTTTACATTTTAAATAAATAAATAAATAAAAATCTGTTTATTTCAAAAGTAACAAATTACAGACAAAAATAAGACAATAACTTATGCTATGAATCTCTAGTGAGATTTTAATTTTTAATTTATAGATTCGATAACTTGTCCTGTTTTTAGAATAATATATTTTTAAACTACAAATATAATATGAATAGCGGAATATAATAAAAATTATTTACATTTCTCCATTAGTTAGAATTTAGTATTGTCAAATATTAATTTTAATTCTGTTGTTGATAACATGATTTAATTTCTTTGGGTTTTGGTAGGATATTATACTTTCTAATTTGGTGATTTATTATCACCAAATTAAAAAGTAAGTTTAATTTTAACAAAGTTTACAAGTACTGAAATAATTAGGTAATATAAACATTAAAACGTTAATACTTACACAATATTATCTACGTATTTGAACTATTTGTTCTTAGGAAAATTCAAAACTACCAATTTTGTTATATTTTTAAATTACTCACATTAATTTGAAGATCGTACCCAGTAAAATTTAAAAGTTATACAAATTAAATACATTGGATAGGTTGATTAATAAAAAAAGTAATAAAAATTGAAATTGTTAACTCGTCATTTTGGGACGAGATTGTACTGGACGAGCTGACAAAGTATCAGTAGTAATTCAAATCTTATTTTGTGTAACTAATGAACTATCTATAATGTCGAGGGCACAGATATGTGCTTTATAAGCACAAGAGACGCCGTTGGTTGTTGCTATAATTATTGTGGTTAACGATTATGTACAGAATGACTACACCAATCCTCGTCGCCTTAATTATTGTTTCCAAGTTAGTGTGGCTCCAGCACAATGAAACCTTCAAAAACAAATCTTTCAGTTCGCAATAGAAACAAGTTTAAGCCTAATAGCTCAATAGTGTTACGGGTTTAGCGGGTTGGACACTAACGAACACATGCCTGTAGGGTTACCACTTGCCAGAATGAAATTATTTTTGGGTAGGCACATAATACTTTGCAGTCAGGTAGAAAGCGGGTAAAACTGCTCGATACAAGGTAAGGCGAGCGGAGCGTAAACTAACGTCATTTTTCATACATCTGTTTTTATATTAACATAGCCACAGATACGATTTTTGAATTTTGATCATGGACATGGCCATACGTTGACGTATGAAAAATTACTACTTTGCAACGTTTCTCTTCGACCGCGGGCGGTGCGTCACATTTCTCAATCAAAGGAATTTTTATTCTTCGATAGACACATTAATAATGATATTTTGAATACAGAAATTGATAATATAAATGTCTCTGCACAACACAGAACTCCCTTTTATCATATTGAAAGTCCTTACATTTCCAGAAACACAACCAAAAAGCCGGATTTTGTTTTTTCATAAGTGGCAACCCTGCAACCAATTGTAGTGCTAACTAAGGTATCCCTTTGTGCCGGACATAAATTGACTCACCGATATTGCGAGAGCCCGTGTGAGATTTTTATTGGTATCGGTAGGACCAATGTAGTCGCGACTAATTGTCAATTGTCATAGGACTAATTGTAACGTAATTGTGACGTGGTAGAGCCATGCTTCGGCACGAATGGGCCGGCTCGACCGGAGAAATACCACGGGCTCACAGAAAACCGGCGTGTAACAGCGTTTGCGCTGTGTTTCGCCGAGTGAGTGAGTTTACCGGAGGCCCAATCCCCTACCCTATTCCCTTCCCTACCCTCCCCTATTACCCTATTCCCTCTTAAAAGGCCGGCAACGCACTTGCAGCTCTTCTGATGCTGCGAGTGTCCATGGGCGACGGAAGTTGCTTTCCATCAGGTGACCCGTTTGCTCGTTTGCCCCCTTATTTCATAAAAAAAAAAAAAAATTGTTATGTATGTGTCACCGTAAAATTGTAAATTAACTAACAAGATTGTAAAAATATGTATGTCGAAAGATTAAAAACTATATAATATTTATAATCTAACGAAGTGTCTATAATGTGTCAAAAAAAATCGCGTCGGAAGTCTGTCAACATTTTACAATTTCACTAGTTTTATTACAATCTAACGGTTTTTATAATTTTACGTTGACATATACAATATGTTACATATAAAAGGCAAAGCTGATTAGCTGATGTATCAACTCACAGGCCAAACCCCTAAGGCTAGAAATTTGAAATTTTGCTCACATTTTTCTCATATGACGTAGGCATACAGGGAAGGATTTTTCAAAATCCAAACCCCAAGGGGGTGAAATAGGGTATGAAACTTTAAAACCTAATTTCGCGAGGTCGAAGCTATGGTAAATGAATGCTAGTATAATTTTATATTACTAATACGTGAACTAAAAATTTTGTACACCTTTTTACGAAAAATTGCATAGCTTTTCGTAACGGAGGAGTATGTTTTTACTTTTTAGCACAGTTGAAGGAACAGCGGCGAAAATTTGTAGCAGGTGCAAATCGGAACACAAACTGAGTTAAACTATGTTCTTATTTATGTATTATTTAAAAACTGGATATTAAATAAATCTGGAAAAAAGGCCAAAAAATATTTAACACACTTTTTTACCAAATTCGGAAGCAAACCGGGAAGCTAACGCGCAAAGTAAGCAAGATCAGATTAGTAAAAGAGTTCGTTTAAAAACATACGGGCGGCGGCCGTAGTAGGTACCCTCGCTCATAATTTTGTATCAAGTCATGCGGGCAAATAATTGTTTTTTTGTGCAACGTCATTTGAATACGGAATATTAATTATCTGTCCCAACTCCCAGCGAACATTTCAAACGAAACAATTCAAAGGATATAACGTTATGTTCGTTATCGTCAGCCAGTGCTAAGATAATGACGAAAGGAACGGCAAAAGAAAACACTTTTTGCTTGTAAAATGTTATAGACTGTAGTTACTTTTAATTACCTAATCAATAAACTATATACAGTTGCTAGCACTGTACCAAATTATCAGCGACCCGAAGATATAGAAGAATCATA
Organism: Glaucopsyche alexis; assembly: GCA_905404095.1. Lineage (NCBI taxonomy): Eukaryota > Metazoa > Arthropoda > Insecta > Lepidoptera > Lycaenidae > Glaucopsyche > Glaucopsyche alexis. Next base: position 4,652,832 of record FR990052.1, read on the forward strand.
AGCTTCTCACTAATTAATCTTTGTTTCCACTTAATAAAAACAAAAGTTTTATGTTTCTGGAATATACTGCCAGTGACACCATACTTTAAACTATAAAGCATTTTCCTCTGTAATATTCGAGGTTAAATTTGGACCATCTCTTAACGTGCTGATAATTGGTGCTCTCACCCTACAAATATTTAAATATTAATTTTACTATCAAAAGCCTTTCACCTATAAATACTTTCCTTCATCACTGTACACATATCTTAGACTAGCTGTTGCCCGCGGCTTCGCCCGCGTAAATACAGTATCCTAAAGGAACACTGTACTTTTTCGGGATAAAAAGTAGCCTATATTTTAATCCAGAGTCTAAACTACTTCCATACTAAATTTCATCAAAATCCGTTCGTTAGTTTTTACGTGAAAGAGTAACAAACATCTATCCATCCATCCTTACAAACTTTCACATTTAGGTATTACAATATTAGTAGGATTATAGATTTAAGTCCTCCGCCACATATGTCTGTCTGTGTCTATGTTCGCGATAATCTCATGCCAAGAGTTACTTTTCTCTAGGAACTATAGAGAAACTAGTAGCTTTGGTCCACGAGGTCTGTCTTATACAAAAGATAGCGAGTTACAAATCCTTAAAAAATTTGAACCGCGATCATTTTTTTGCTTTAATATTTTAAAAAATATTAAAGCAAAATTTAAATGTTGTCAGAGTTAAAAAAGCTCAATGTAACTGAAGCTTAATAAACTCCCAAACTTTTAAATGTTCCCGTTTTTATAACAATTTATTACGATCATAATAATTATATCTACATTTACATTTATGAATTTAGACAAAGTTTTTTATGTTCTCCAAGAGACAGGGACGAATTTGTTCTCCTAATTTGACGGGCTCCAGACACTGAAGAGGTTTTGTCCAATAAAAAAAAAAAAAATATTTTGTATTCTTTTGAGAACTTTTGAATTTGAGTGTTCATTAAGGATATCGTTATTGTACTTTAAGCTCTGCCTACATAAATATACGGTACTTTATTGAACACAGTGTTGTGCCCCAAAATCGCACGCATATAATTTTTTGCAATTTTATATTCTGTGCTATTGTAATAAGGTTCCGTCTTGTTTTTAATTACATTAGGGGTTGCAATGGTGCGACCCTACAGACGACAAAGTGTAGTTTACTAACGAGTAACGAGGGAAGAAAAAGTACTTTGCCACTTGTAGCTCACAGCATAAACGTACGTATTTGATACGTAAATATTTTATACCTACTTGAAACGAGACAATCTTGTATATATAATCGGTTTCTCGAAAACGGCTGCCACGAAATAAATTTCATGGTAACTACTACTACTACTGCTACTAAAGAATGCAGAGTGTTTTTAGGGGAGAAAAATCTAAGTTGAAAGTCGAAGTATCGAGATTCGAGTGTCAAGCTTGTTGTTCGATTTTCAGCTCTATTATTTTACAACAGAGTTCTATTTTCAGCGTTCTGAATTTTCCCTGGTCTTTCGGATTCCGGACAATATTATACTCCCAGACTAAGGGGCCTGTTTCACAAACCACAATCTACTAGTTATGTCGCTTGCTTACTTTATATCGACTTATCGAGCGAGATAGACAAAACATGCAACTAAGCACTTACCAGTAGATTGTGTGTGATTGTGGCAGAAGGTACTGGTTATGAGAAAGTTGATTGAATTTTTAAATCTTTTCGTTCAATAATAAAAACGATACATAAGTTTAAATGACACACATTATTACACGAATAATACAAAATCGGAACCCAAACCTAAACGCGAAAGATAGAATTTCCAATTTATTTTTGAACTTCGAACCTAACCACATTATTTCCATTCGAATCGCTGATCTTACAAAGGAATTAAAAATAATATATTAACGTCGCATTCGCATAGACCAGTTGGAAATCAATTTCGGTTCCGAAGTGGAATTCTTTAATGGAATTGAATGTCATGTAATGTAGTGGACGGTCGCTGGACACAAGTGGAGTGGAGCAGATTACTATTGCAATATCATGTAAGACTTTATATTTTTTTTAAACCCAAACGTTATATAATTACTTTTTTTTCTTTAAATTTAACTGTATATGACTATATACCTATTGTTTGATCACGCTTCATTGAGCAAAATTCTTTCTCTTAGTATGTATACATTTTGGGCACTGTGGCCGTCTTTAATTGTTACTATTTTCTGTTAAAATGCAATAATGCAATGCAATATAAAATTACACGACTGTTTATTGCCAAAATAAAAGAAGAAAGAAATTAAGTAAAAAAAAATAGTCAATTTTATTATACTCTGTAAAATTGCTTTTGAAAATAATGTGTAACGTTTAGTAACAAATATGCATCCATCCATCCTCACATACCTAATGTACCTTTACGACGTCATAAAGGCACTAGGTATGTAATAGGTACATAATTTAAAATAGGAAAAAATTATTTTTACTATAAAATTATAAATATGATGAAAGTTTGTGAGGATTTGTTGACATTTGGTTTGGTAGTAGTTTGAGCTTTGGATAAACACATAGGCTACTTTTTATCCTGAAAAATAATGCCACTTGACCACCATTTTCAACAAACAACAAAGTTATTTTTTTATAAAAAAATATTCACTATTAAAAAAAAAAAACACACTAAAAAAAATCTACCAGTCAATTTCTCGTAGAATAATAATTTTAAACTTTCCAGTTTTCAACGAATATTTGCCACCATTTTAAAATTTTATCATTAGCAAAAGATTGCCATTTATTTAGTTACTAGACGTCGACTGCGGCTTCGTGTGCTTGAAGGAAATCCCGCGGAAACTGTATATTTTCCCGCGATAAAGAGTAGGCTATTTCCTTCCCCGTGGTCTATACATTTATGCCAAATTTGCAATGAAAACAAACAAACAAATATACAGACGAACAAATCGTTGTCTGTCAAGCGACTTTTCCAACGTATAAGACAAGGACAAAATGTAAATCTTAAACACTGTATAAATATTTTTATTAGTGCATAAGGGAGTTGGTGTAGACTAGTTAGTGTAAGCTTAGGGGCCCCATACATGGTCCGGTCTACCTTCAGTTCGGCCTGAACGGATGCAAAATCGTATCGTGTGTGTGCAATTTCGAGATCGCATCAGGCGGCCGTACGGACTGAAGCGATTCGTTCCAGTGTTGCCAGCTCTTTTTTTGTGAAACTACTAAACTCGTATCGATTTCTACTAAAACTACTAAAAAACTACTAAAGAGGCTACTTAACTTAGGAATTCCTGAAGCCCCCCAAAAACCACTGCATTTTAGGTTTTATTATATTAAATTTTTTTCATTAATTGAATTTGATTATAAATTTTACCAGTAAATTAAAATATACTAGGAAATATTACGTATTTAGTAGCTATTTTGCATATCATTACTGTCTGGCTCTTTCCTACTTAAACACTACTAATAACTAAATTTCTACCAAGGAGGGAATAAAATACTCAATTTAGTAAAATTTTGTAAAATAACTAAGTTGGCAACATTAATTCTGGCCTGACCGATCGGCCTGAACGCGCGGCCTGTCCTGACCGTGTGTGGACAAATCGCTTCAGTTCTTGCCCGACCCGCTGCCGTGCGGGCGTGTATCTTGTACAAGCGTTGTATGAGTTTTCGCGGTGTTTAAATACAAAATTGATAAACACGACCGTAGCGCGCGGCAAACCAGAATGGACTGATGCGACTGTTCCGTGTGTGGGCACGAATCAGATCAGGCCGAACTGACGTAAATTGGATTGGATGCGATTTTTTCCGTGTGTGTGCTCGAATCCGTTCAGGCCGAACTGACGTCAGTTCCAGCTGAAACGATCGGCCTCTCGTCTGTGGGGGCCTTTATGGTAAAACATACTACCGTATATTATAGTACGGGAGTCACGTATCACAATCGTAAACTAATTATCTAACAGCCATTTAAACACGTAGATCTGAAGATTGTTAAGAGCATTGCTAAAGGTATGAGGAGTAAGGCCTAAGGCTGCGTTCACACCAAACTAACTGTCAGTCGCCGAATGTGAGCAGGCTCCAGTTAAACGTGAAAATAAACGGAATTTTACGTTCACACTATACTGACAAATCGGCCGCCGAATGTCAGCGTCTACGCATAGCGTAATAACGTATTGTCGGTTAGGTGTGAACGAAAAGATGAATATGTATGGAAATACCGTAAACTGCGTTACGCTCGCTCACTTTCGGCGGCTGACAGTCAGTTTGGTGTAACGTAGCCTAAAGGTGACTACAATAGTTAATAACTGTATACTGTGTGCAAGTTTTACCCGACTAGGGTGGAGCCAAAAGCAAGGGTAATGATTTTGACAGTCTATGTATGTATGTTTTTTTTTTTTTTTTTTTTTATGAAATAAGGGGGCAAACGAGCAAACGGGTCACCTGATGGAAAGCAACTTCCGTCGCCCATGGACACTCGCAGCATCAGAAGAGCTGCAAGTGCGTTGCCGGCCTTTTAAGAGGGAATAGGGTAATAGGGGAGGGTAGGGAAGGGAATAGGGTAGGGGATTGGGCCTCCGGTAAACTCACTCACTCGGCGAAACACAGCGCAAACGCTGTTTCACGCCGGTTTTCTGTGAGCCCGTGGTATTTCTCCGGTCGAGCCGGCCCATTCGTGCCGAAGCATGGCTCTACCACGTAATATGTTAATATGTTAGTCCCACTGTAACACCTAAACTACTGGACTTCTAGTCGAGATGCATTCGATAATTTCGACGGCGAATTCCGAAAACAAAAATGGGGTTTTGACATAAGTCATCGCTAAGTGACATGTCGCTTGCGATGCCTTATGTCAAATCCCATAGACGTACATTTTATTTTCGTATGAGGTGTAAATACATAGATTCGTATTATCCCGGGTAACATAGGCTATGTAATTTACACGTAGGCGGGTTAATTTATTTTTTATTTAAAAAATGTCATTGTCACTACTCGTCGTGAAGAAGTCTGTGGTGTCCTTGTAATTATGCTATAATGTCTTGGTTGAATAAAATACACTTTTTACATTCCGACGTCCAGTGCTCACAGTGTCTGCCATTGAAGTGATCGAATGACCTCCAACAGTGTTGCCACTCCGACACCGCTCGCACTGGGTTGCCGCCTTTATTAATTCATACCACAGATTATATTGTAGTAACAATGATCTAGTACGCTACAAAGTCAAAAATTACAATTTATGTGGCATAGAATTAGTAACCATGATTTGAAACTAGAGGCGTTGTTTCGATGCCTCGTGCGGCTTGCCATACAAATTGTAGGTAGTAAGTAATTAACTTCTTCACGCCGAGTAGTAACAAAAACCCGCACACGGCTGATGTTTTCTTTTTAATTCTAATAAACGCATGCAACGCAAACGTACGCAATTACTACCGGTACAGACTGTCATTTAAAGGAGAGGTTTTTAGGGTTCCGTAATACTTAAGGAACCCTTATAGTTTCGCTCTGTCCGTCTGTCTGTCTGTCTGTCTGTCCGCGCCTCTAGCTCCTGTAATTATGCATATAAATTGATGAAATTTGGTACAGTTATAGATTGTGTATAGATCACGGTTTCGGGATTATAAAAAAATAAAAATTTTATATTTTAGGGGTGGCTCTCCCTACATGTGAAGTGGGGATGAAAAATATTTTTTCACTTTACCCCATCGTGTGGGGTATCGTAGAATAGGTCTTTTAAAATAAAGGCAAGGTTTCATACGTTACTTTTTTATAAAGTTGACCATTTTCGAGTAATCGGCCTCCAAAGTAGTTTGTAAGTTGGTCCCCCCCCTATCATTTTTAAACTATAGGAGATAGAAACTTGCAAATTTCCATGCTGATAGATCATGTTAAAAACTCTTTAGGAAAACTATTGTGAACCAAATCGGACAGTAACTTTTGGAGTAATTAAAAAAAAGCATATTACGCGTTTATAGTTACGGAACCCTTCTTAGACATGTCCTGACATGCTCTTGGTTAGGTTATTACGGGTAGATTGGTTGTTTTATTAGAGTGTCAATTTTGAACGAATTAATCTATACCTATATAATAATATTAAGTAGGTATATAAAAGGCAAAGCTGTTTGACAGATGTATAAAAGCACAGGCCTAACCCTTAAAGCTAGAAATTTGAAAATTTTGCACACGTATTCCATAAATGATGTTTAAAGACATCCACTAAGGAAGGATTTTTCAAAATTCAACCCCCAAGGCGGTAAAATTGGGGATGAAGGTTTAAAACCTAATTTCACGCAATAGTATAATAAAGAAATTAATATGTACTATGGAATAATATACTTAATTACATGATCGAATGGCATAGAATAAAACGTAAGATAGATACCAAGCTTGCCTAAAGACGATTTAAATTACTAAATTGCGTCATTCTTCTACACCCGGGACGCAAAAAATGGTCCCTTAGGAACTGTCAAATATAATGTAAGAGTGAGAGCCCGTGCGAGCAGGATGCAAGAACCATCCGTCTTAATATTAATACGGTTGTAATGAAGCAAGACACAGCTAAGCACTTTGTGGAAAACAGATCTTTTATAATTCTTTTGTTTTAATTTAGATGTATTAGAAGACGTTGTTTGGTACAATTTTGGAGGACAAGGTTGGGTTTGAAATTTTAAATAATACCTAGTGGAAACGAAGACCTTGTGATAGGGTATTTTCCTGCTTGTAAAAATTTTGTTTTATGTAAATAAAATTAGGTATTACAACTTAACAAAAGTTAAAAGAATTAAAACTTAATGTGTAGTTTTGTAATTAGATGCATTTGAAAGTTACAAAATTTGGAATATTTTTATGACTTAAAAAACTACATAATTACTTACATAAAAAGATTTACTATGAGTATGAGTGCAGTTAACCATACATCTCGTAGTGCGCAACGCAACTTACAAGCGTGTGACGTGAGACTTTTGTATGGGGCATTTTTAAAAGACTCACAAAAGTTGAAAATATTGATTTTTATTAGTTTTCTATTCCTTTTGTAAACTGTCTTATTTTTCAGAATAATACCGTAATTGGATAACGCCTTTGACTAATACGAAGTACTTTAAACACAGACGTGAAACAGTTAAAGTTAGCTCTTACCGCTGAATATTGGAACGATAGTTAAATTAAGTGACGCTCAAGTCACATGCTGTCCCTGTCATTTCGGCTAGCGGAGACAGCGACAGCCTGTGAATCGGAGGGCTCTTAAATTTGATTAGCATTTCAGAATTTGTCCATTATTTAGTTAAATGTCAAAGATATTCTTTTGTTAATAGTATATATTGGTGAGTTAAATAGGCCTCCTCATTTTTTAAGTTTAAACATATGTGATCGCACAATTTTTTGATAAAATATACCGGCAGTCAACAAAAAACGTAATTAATGCATATCTAATTATAACGTTTTGATCGCTTGTCACAGCAACACATGCGTCAAGAAAAAAAAACGTAATCATTGAGTACTTGACAGCGTTAAATAAATTAAACCGACTTCCAAAGTAAAAATACACAAAAAAGTATGAAATAAAACTTATTTTATAAATAATTCCCCTTTTAAATTTGTCTATTTCTCTACTTAATCTTCTTAATTTTGAAGTCGCTACCAGCCCAAATGATATCCTACAATATTTTATAGAACTCACGTTCATATTTGCCGGTACCGACTTCAAAATTAAGAAGATTAAGTAGAGAAATAGACAAATTTAAAAGGGGAATTATTTATAAAATAAGTTTTATTTCATACTTTTTTGTGTATTTTTACTTTGGAAGTCGGTTTAATTTTTTGTTTAAAAATAATAATTTCACGCTTTTTAGTGATATATCTTGTTAAGTTATTATTAATATTTCTTAAAAACGTCTAAAATAAACGATCGAATGTATAACTGAATACGCGCCAAGCTTCCATTAGGTATTGTCATTAAGATGATGATGATGATTACTGTAAGTTACAAAGTGGCATATGCTTGCAGTTCTTTAAACAATTCCGAAATTTCCTAACGCATATCTTTAAAGACAGTGCTTTTGGATTCAGGGTATACCTTGGTACAACGTCTTATTCTTTGGTAGCATATGCTTGTGTTACTTCAGTAAAAGTCAAAATCACTATATGTGTCGATATAAATTTCGAGGAGTTCCCTCGATTCCTCATGGATCGCATCATCACGTTTCCACTTTAGTGACTAAAGGACCAATTTCGAATTAAACCCTTTACAACAACAAAATATTTTTGCAAATAGGTCCATAAACGGCAGAGTAATGTTTAAAGATCTCCGTGTTAGTGTAAAATACTATAAGAAGTACCTTCTATATCATCATAATGTGATGATGTATGCTGTGATAGTGGTGGTGATGATGATGATTACTCTAATTGACAAAGTGGCATATGCTTGCTGTTCTTTAAACAACGCCAAAATCCTCAAACATGTATCTATAAGGAGTCAGGAGTTCTGTTCTGTACTTTTTGATCCAGGGTATACCTTGGAGCAAAATCTTACTTTTTGGTAGCATATGCTTGGACTACTTCAGAAAAAGCCGAAACCACCATATGTGTCCATATAAATTTTGAGGAGTTCCCTCGTTTCCTCATGGATCTCATCATCAGGTCACCAATTTTCTGAAAATGGGACCAACTTCGGATTATACCTTTTACATCAAAAAAAGAATTTTGAAAATCGGCCAACAGACGGCGGAGTTATCCGCGAACATACAAAAAAAAATATATATATATACAGCCGAACGTATAACCGCCTCCTTTTTGGAAGTCGTTTAATGAGTTTTTAACGGTAATACTTCATTTATTATTAATATTATAATATTAAATTAAAACTCCGTTTTTAAGCTAATCCCATCTGAATCTAGCATGGATTATGACGTCACGTAAATGCTTCTTTGTCCTAAAAACGGAGAGCTCTATTGTGGAAACTGGAAACCAAACATGAAAGTTTAGTTTCCAGTGTAATCGGATCAGTGGTATTGGAGCGCATAGATTGAGAGAATCACTGATTACTGTGGCCAAAAATGCTCGTAATTTAGTTTTTTTAATGGCATATGATTGATAAACGAGCATACGGAGTACCTAGTAGGTACCCGTTGTCTCAACACTAAATAATACTGGTCCCGTAGTAAGTTCTCGAAGAACTTGTGGTACGGGTACCAGACAACGGAAATTATATTTAATACTTTTACCCCCTTACTATTAAACGCTGTATAAGCTTTGAATAGTTATACAGTGTTTTGTTCACATCACACAAGTGACATGTTTAATTCGATAGAAAGAGACAAAACACTGTATAACTATTCAAAATATACAGCGTTTATTAGTAAGGGGGTTTTACTATAGGTACACATATTTAAGATTAATTTATTATTTGATACACATATTTAATACACATCTAGGGTTGCCAGGAGTCTGGATAAAACCGGACGTAGTTATGCTTTTTGTTTGCGTTTCCGGCCAAAATAAATAGTGTCCGGCTTGTCCGGATTTTATTGTCCGGATTTTATTAGGCTTTTTACATTTCGTAAACGATGCCAATGAACAAGCATTCGATTTATTTATGCATAATTTTTTGGTGAAAATCAAAAAGGCTTGATTTTAGAAACTATTTTACTGTCGTATTTATTAATACTGAGACAAAATACTCAAAAATGTGGGGAATCCGGCCTTTTTACCCAAATGTAAGGCAAAACTGGCTGGTCTATCCGGCTATTAGGTTTGGCGACCTGGCAACCCTATACACATCCATGACCCAGGAACAGAGAAAAACTTTTGTTCCTTCGACGGGATTCGAACCCGCGACCCCCGGCTTGAGCACCAACACGCTCAACCACTGAGCCACAGAGGTCGTCATACCGAGTCTAAAACCGAGTCCATTGCAGTTTTTAACCCCAAATAGGCTTACCCGTCTGGTTGTCACACCCAGTTGGCGACCATCGCATTGTTACACGTCAGCCGTCTAGCACGCCGTGGTATCTCTCCGGGCCAGAAAGTTCAGCGAAACGATGAATAATGAGGGGTCGCTAAGGGGTCGCTAAGTTACCCAATACTCCAGCAGACATTGACCGATTAAGTTGCGGGGCAATTAGTAGGCTCGTTAGACCTTAGGGGAGGAATTTTACTAATACTCTTTGTCTAAACTATTTGTTGTATAAACTAATTGAATCTTTGATGTATTTCTGTTCATTTGGACCGTTTTGTTTGAGTAATTAAGACTTAAATTAATATGGATTTACTATTGAGTAACTTTGGTAATGTGTGTTAAAATATCGGATCGTACAAGTATAACAATATCTATAGACGCTTTCACACCAACCCAATGTCCCGTGGTAAGTGGTAACTACACAAGAGATACACATTTCATTGCAAGAGCGGCGTCGTGTTGCTTACTACTGCAATGAAATAAAGTTTAAATTTGAATCACTATCTAAAATGCCGTGTCTCATCGCGTCGGGCATGGAAAAAATTAATAAATAATGACTTAATAAGATGTCATGAACTATACATACATATAATCACGCCTTTTTCCCGTAGGGGTAGGCAGGACCGCCTCTTTCCCGTAGGGGTAGGCAGAGACCACTTCTTTCCACTTGCTACGATCCTTGCATACTTCTTTCGCTTCGTCCACTTTCATTCTTAACCATCCATTCCTCCTCTTACATTCAACGTAGCCAAGCGCCTCTCCATGGTCCGCTTTTCGCCTCCGCGAGAAACGAGACGTGATGGGTGGCGAAACACATCGCTGCCATTTTGGATAATTAAATTATTTTTGGTTATCCATTGCGTTTCCAAGGATTGGTGGAGAGGGTAGGAATAGGGAAAGGGAAGGATAGGTGGTGTGGAAAGGAAGATTGGTAAGTTAAAGTGGGAAATAGGGAATGTAGGATATTACCGCCCAGGAGGGCAAGGGATAGGACAGTAATAGCTAGGGAAGCCGGGGTCGCATACCCGTATACTATACCACAACTACCGGACAAGTAAGTTGGGAAGAGTATCCATGGCATGAACTATCAATTTATAGAAACACGTTCCGTTTCACTACTACATAATATAATGTGTTTAACCCTTGGCATGCCTGGTGGTCAAAAGTTACACGCCATGCCTGGTGGCTCTGTCAGACCCAGATTTTCAAATTGATTTTTTTAATGTAAATTGTATTATGTAAAGTGATTTAATGCGTTAAAATGGATACTTAAAAGGAAAACAAGCGATATATAATAAATCAAATCATATTAGGAATTAACCAACTTTATATATCTGGGGGCACGGCAGTGCACCCGCCAAGTCGAGCGCGAAGCAAACACTGCCGTACCATCCTTTACTGGAACCATTTCGCCGCATTTTCAGGCCCCTATTTGAGAACCTCTGGATAAGACCAGAACGCAGAAATTTTCGTCATCCAGTAAGCTATAATCACATACTTAAAATCCAAAATTTTAAGTCTGTAGGTCATTTAGTTCCGAAGTTAAGCGAAAGCAAAGTTTCGCATTTACGACACTCACTCACTCACTCACTCACTTATACACTCACTCATGATCATCAAAATAGAACTAGTACTTCCCATAAACTCAGAGAGCTGAAATTTGGTACAGAGTTAGGGTTTAATGGCCACATAAAGGGAAAACTATAAAAACTAGGATAATCGATCTGGGGGCACGGCAGTGCCCCCGCCAAGTCAAGCGCGAAGCAAACACTACCGTACCATTATTTACGGGAACCATTTCGCCGCATTTTCAAGCCTCTATTTGAGAACCTCAGGATAAGACCAGAACGTCGATCTGGGGGCACGGCAGTGCCCCCGCCAAGTCGAGCGCGAAGCAAACACTGCCGTACCATTATTTACTGGAACCATTTCGCCGCATTTTCAGGCCCCTATTTGAGAACCTCTGGATAAGACCAGAAAGCAGAAATTTTCGTCATCCAGTAAAGTATAATCACATACTTAAAATCCAAAATTTTAAGTCTGTAGGTCATTTAGTTCCGAAGTTAAACGAAAGCAAAGTTTCGCATTTATGACACTCACCCAGTCACTCACTCATGATCATCAGAATAGAACTAGTACTTCCCATAAACTCAGAGAGCTGAAATTTGGTACAGAGGTAGGGTTTAATGGCCACATAAAGGAAAAACTATAAAAACTAGGATAATCGAAGATCTGGAGTACCTGGTGACACTTATTAGAAAACACAAGAGCCCAACCAAACTATTAGAGATCGACATACTGCATTTACAAAAAATATTCAACTTGGTGGGCAACTTCATTTGATGTCAAAAATCGAAGGTCTGAAGTATCTGATGAAGAACCCTCAGCTGGTCTCAGCTGATTAGAGATATGGCAATGCCCCCTTCTACTATTGGTACATAAAAAAATCGACTGTCATTGCAAAAATCCAGTGAAGTGGGACACATCTTCTAATTTAATCTAGCCGGTAGCGTCCCACTGCTGGGCGAAAAGCAGAAGGGGAGGCCTTCTGCTTTTAATACGCATAAAAATAAAATTAAAGGAAAACTCTGGATAAGACTAGACTGGCTTTTATACTTATACTTACAAGTTTACAAGAAGAAATAGTCGAACAATTAACTTTATTCTACTCGAACATTACACAAATTAAATAAACAAATTACACTAAAATCTAGTAAAATAAATCAATATTCCTACGTTTCTACAAAAAGAAGTGAAATCCCACCAAAAACATTCTGTAAAAAACTAGCCAAGTCTCGATGGAGCTGCTTGTTTATCTCTAAAAAGTAATGAAATCTAGACTAAGTCGTGCCAAGTCTAAGGATCCTTACTGCGATTTATTTATTATTATAGTTAATGTTGTGTGACTTGGCCGTTGAAGAGTACACAAGGGTACAAAAGGGGCTCCATGACACCATTGCTCCAATACATGTGTTATACAATCAACAACAGCCTAAAATAAGACACTAGCGTCCAATTACCAATACCAGTATGGGCTATTTTCTCGCTTAACAAACATAGGTAGTTACAACAGAATCTGATATAACATTACGTGTAAACAAAATTGACTTCTAACGTATAAAGAATTTTCAAGGGCCAAGTCACACAACATTAACTATAATAATAAATAAATTGCAGTAAGGATCCTTAGACTTGGCACGACTTAGTCTAGATTTCATTACTTTTTAGAGATAAACAAGCAGCTCCATCGAGACTTGGCTAGTTTTTTACAGAATGTTTTTGGTGGGATATATTTTAAATTAAACAACAATCATATTTTGAAACAAAAATTAGACAAACTTTGGTAACATAATAATAAGTATTAAAAATAAAGAGATCTTTATCAGACTTCCATAGAGTGTAAGGCACTTATATATACTTAAACGTAACAAACAAAATATTAGTCTGCATCACTTGCATTATTATCTTCTAGAGCTTTAGTTTGATAGCACTTTGCATATTGAAAAATTAAATGGTCAAGACAAATATGGCTAGTACAAGTCTCAGAAATGTACTGGGTTTTGCGATCTTATCATTATGTTCCACCTCAGAATCAAATTTTCATCATTTTCCAGAGCAATGTCAAACTCTCTCCACTTGAGTTAAATACAATTTCATCCACCTCATTCAACTCTTAGAATAAAAATCTGGCTATGTCCTCGTCTGGCATACGTTTATTCATGTTGAATCTGAAATATGTAAAAACTACAACCTTTTAACACACAAATACCAATTATATCATAAGAAAAAAAAGAAATTAATACAACATAATAATGTCACGTCGTATGCCTGGTCTATGGGACCCGCGCGCACGTTTTTCTACGCTCCTAGCTAGCTGCGAACTGAGGAAGCGGGCGATAAACATTCCGCGGTCAGTAACAGTAAGCTACTGCCCAACTAGCAAAATTAATCGTATAAAAATCTGCAGCACGTTTCTATTTCAGCTATTGGCGGCGAGAGACATGTCGAGTGAGCGATCTGTCCACGTTCTCTCGACGCGATTTGGGCGCACTTCTCTCAGCTTTAAATGCTATGAATATTGTTAAATCATCGTCTGAACAACCAAATAGTCGAAAGAATACCGAATAATCGCAACTCGAATGTAATTAGTGCTGTATATTGACATCAGAATACCATCATTCCACACATTAGCTGCTTACAATTCGGTAGAACTTCTTTCATTCGACTAATTTATAGTAAAATAGCAGCCCGGTTACTATCACTCGACTGTTCAATCGCGTAAAAGTAATCAAGCGATTTTATTAGTCCGTGTTGTACAAGTTCATGAAAAGAACAAAAATGGCAAATTACTAGTATTCTGCCATTTATAAATTATGCCACAATTTTATACTTATATGTGAAAGTAAGTTATCTGAAGCGAATTTCATATGCGGATTTATTTTTTTCGTCTGTATGCCTCACATTTTAAGTAATATTTTCATGGGCCGCAAAATTTCTTGGTAAAAACTGATTCATTTATAATATTTATTTAATTATTAAAATTGACTCGCCATTATTAGCACTTACTTTACCATCACAAAGCATTCACTCTGCTTTTAGCCGAGAGATAGATTCGGGGATTCCATTTTACAACTTCTCAGAGCGCCATTACAGCTTGTTTAGGGTTCCTTGTGTGAAATGTTAAATCGCTGTTATTCGTCATCACACTGTACCTCGTAAAAAATATATTTATCTAAGTCCGATGGTTTTTCTTGACCTATATATATTCCGTCAACTAGTTGAGAAGGTGTCGGGTATTTCTACTATTTTACACATTATTGGCCAAAATTGAAGTTTCGAGCTATTATATACTGGTAGGCCGTCAATTTTTATGAGAAGACTTAACACATCAGAATCGTAACCAATAATTTCTAAACATTTTTGTAAAGGTTCAGTTAATCCGTTATGCATAACCAACGGCAAATAAATTCATTTTTGATGTATCCGTTTTTAAAATAGTACTAGGATCTTTTGGCAGTATATACGGTAGTCTTCTGTTTAAAATTGTCGTCAATTTTCTTAAGGCATCATGAGAAAAGGCCTATGATAGAGTGGTGAGGAATGAATTGTGGTCAGCATTGCCCCTGAACGGGGTGAGCAGTATCCTCATACGAGCATTACAATCTCTTTATAGGCATTCTAGTGCTTAAGTTAAGTAAGGATAAACGGGGCATACACTGAATGGTTCAATATCGAAAAAGGTATTAGACAGGGATGTGTAGCGTCACCGTGGCTGCTTAATCTGGTCATGAAAAATTGCTTGACAGATTTATGAGAATGAAAGTGCGTTGAGAATGAATGAGTTACTCGTCAAATGTTTCCTCTATGCTGATGACCAAGTATTACTTGCGTCTTCGGCCGAGGAGTTGCAGGAAATGATAACTGCGATGAATGGAGCTTTTGTTAGAAAGGGAATGAAGATGATTGTAAAGAAGATGAAAGTGATGGTGTTAAAAAGAGATGAGGCAGTGATAGACTGCAATATCGTGATTGGAGATGAAGAAATGATTTTGTGTGTGCCCTGGTTTAAAGTTTACGAGAGATGAAAAGTGTGAGAATGATATTGAAAGAAGAGTGAATGTAGGAAACAGGGTGAATAGAGCTTTGAACTCCTTTATGAATAGTCGGAAGTTGTCTAACAAGGCTCGTTTGGCTGTGCATGAGGGGGTGTTGATTCCGACACTCATGTACGGAAGTGAAAGTTGTGTATGGCAAAAGAAACATGAAAGCAGAATAAATGCATGCAAACCTGATGATGACGTTGTCGAAACCGGTCGTGTAACATATTAAAATTAATGTAAAATGCTTATTAAAGTGGAAATAGTGCAAGAAATTTTGTGTATTATTACTGTGAAACATGAATTTCCACCAAGAACCTACAGTACAATCAATAACATATCTAGAATAAATGCAGTTAAGATGAGAGCATTAAGAAGTATGATAGAAATTAAACTGAGTGACTTGATAAGAAATAGTCAGATAAGGAAACGTTGTAGTCTGAGAGAAGATGTAGTGACAAAAATTTGGAAAGGTATGCTGAGATGGTTTGGCCATGTCGAGAGAATGAATGAAGAACGATTGACGAAAAAAGTGTATAAGGCGAGTGTGAATGGAAGTGTTGGAAGGAGTAGACCTAGGCGGACGTTTCAAGACCAAATCAGAGACATCTTGAAAAAAGGCCAGGTCAAGAGTACCCTACGTCGAAGAGCATGTATGAACAGAATAATGAAAGTGGACGAAGCGAAACAAGTATGTAAGGATCGTAGCAAGTGGAAAGATGTGGTCTCTACCTACTCCAACGGGAATGTTTATATGTATGTATGTATGTATGTATGTACTATGTATCATGAGAAATATTAAATCGGAGTGCCCACTCTTTAAAATTAGACCGAAACTCATAATTTAAAGATTCCTTGTCTTCGGAGTTTGAACTATCACTAGCCTCATACTCAGATCTATACCTAATTGTCATTATCATCACTGCTATTACAATCAGATTTACCATCACACTCAGAGTCTTGATTACATGACATTTTTCGGTACGAGAATTCTCTTTACTAGAATTCGGTCCACAGATTTTATTATTAGGTGTGTAAATATTTCCTACTGAACCCGCACTAATATTAAACGATTGTTCTTTGCCATCTGTTACTGTCAATGAAGATGACTGTTTTTACTAAAATGGCGTTCATAGTGCTGTAAAAGATTTCATTTAACTCTTACGCTGTATATTGACTTTCAAATAATGTTTAGACCACCTCCGATGCTGTAATAGATAATTTCAAAGCGTTTTCTCAACTTCAAAATTTAGGTCAAATGAAAGCCTTCCAGAAAGCTATCATATAACATTGAGTGCTGAAATAGCAACTGCCATGCTATTTTGTTGAATGAATTGCCTTTACTCTACAATATTGTTTTCAGATTTAATTATCAGATAATAGTGCTGTAAAAAGCGATTTGACGATAATTCGGTAATTCAATTGCTTTCAAAGAACTGTCATAAGAATTAAGGTGCTATGAACGTCACTGGAAGATATCTTTATAGAATTATCGAGTGAATGCAATATAAATCTGCCGAGTAAACATTTACTACACATGTTTACACAGCCAAAATGCGTTCAATGCAATAAAATCTAGAAAGATGCGTTTATACGCCTTTTTGAAATAATAGGATCTTTCATACGAGTGTTTTCCGATCCATAATCGGGAGAGTAATCGCTTATACGATCTCTTTGCTAGTTGGGTGAGAACGGTGAGGTGCGCAATTCAAAGTTGAAGGAACTACAACGGACCACGCGTTGGTGTAGGTCTGACAGACCCTAACAGGCATGCCAAGGGTTAATGTGTGTTGTTTCGTCACATCCTTTCCGAAATATTTCGAGGTATTTTCATCAGTAGAAATTACAAAAATACAAATTTTTAAATCAACTTTATTTATCCTACTAATACTATAAATGTGAAAGTTTGTCAGGATGTATGGATGTATGTTTGTTACTCCTTCACGCTAAAACTACTGAACGAATTTTGATGAAATTTGGTATGGTAGTAGTTTAGGCTCTGGATTAAAACATAGGCTACTTTTTATCCCGAAAAATACTGTATTTACACGGGCGGAGCCGCGGGTAACAGCTAGTCAATCATAAGTTTTTAATTTATGATATCGCTAGAATATGTTCTCCTAAACCAAGTACTAAAGGAAATACTCCTTCAGTGTATGAAATTAAATATGAGTCAAGTATTTTCTGTGATTCGTCGATATAGTCGGGGAGCCGCAGTTGTGCCGGGTTAATATAATTTTATAATCGGCTTTACAGTCCGCCTCCATCAGGCGCCATGCATATTTTACGCCATTCACGTGGTTACTACGTGTTAGAAGCTTCTAAAATTCACCACGTAAATCCCATATGTATTTATAAAGTCCATGAAAGGTAAAATATTATTTTTTTAGGTTATGTACGTGTTTAATGTTTTAGTCTGAACTTAGTATTGCATAAAGCTGAGCTTACTCTCCCAGAAAACGATTTTTTTTAGATATAATATAGTATTATCACTATTAGTGCTATATTGGCTGTTTTTAGGCTTCCGTACTCAAAGGCTAAACGGGGCCCTATTTTTATTTTATTTTTTATTACTAAGACTCTGATGTCCGTTGGTCTGTCACCAGGATGTATCTCATGAACTGTGTTATTTAGTTACAATTTTCTCTCATACAACAAACGTGTTATTTACCGTTTTGTACGGGGACTTTCGAGTCCGACTCACACTTGGCCGGTTTTTAGTGTATTATTAGTACATACGTTATTAGTACACACGTTGTTAGTACATACGTTTGAAACATCGCATTATTTATTTACAAAAATATCAAAATCGTTCGTCGTTGACAAATACGTAGACGTATCTCTATTGGTATAAATTACGTACTTATAGATCGGTTCGTATGTTGGCTCTTAGACTATAAAATGTAACTACCGAGTCAGAAAGCGTGAACTTAATTTGTATGTTTACGAATTACACAGAAAATACAATTTACAAAATTCGTGTAAAAACGTTCGAGTAGTAAGTTTAATTTTAATGAATATTAACTTTATACGCTACTTAGTATGGACGCGGGCGGAGCTGCGGGAAAAAGCTATTGCTTTTTCCCGCAGCTCCGCCCGCGTAAATACATTATCCCGCGGGAATACTGTACTTTTTCGGGATAAAAAAATTCCTATGTCCTTTCCCAGGACTCAAAGTATGTTTATATCAAATTTCATAAAAATCAGTTCAGCGGTAAAAGCGTGAAGAGGTAATAGACAGACAGAGAGACACAATTTCGCATTTATAATATTAGTATAGTTAAACATGTAAGTAATATGACGTTCTCAATTTTAAAAATTTGCTAGCTTGCTACGTAGTTCCGTAGCTAGGTACTTCTGAAATGTACAAAGTTCGTCCGTGCGTGTTTATAATTTTATTTAACTTTTACTTCTTTATTTTGCGAAGTACGTTAAACAAAAAATAGTAAATGCTTTTAGGGAAATAAGTAGTAAACGAGCATTAACGTATTGCTTAAATTGAACCTTTATGATGTTGGTAGGTTTTGTGCTAAATAATCTAATAAATTATGGAAATAATGTAAATAACCCACGAACAGGTTTGCCCATTCCCACCCGGAATGGACAAACCTGTCGGGGTCTTAAGCTTAGGTAATTTAATTAGAAGAGTCTATCGATATTAAGAAAGCTTTTTAGTTCAATTTCAGTAAAATGTGATGTTATATAAAGCGCCAAAATGCGTGAAATTCGTGTCTAGATCTAGTGATTTTGTATTAGCAATAAACAAAAAAAAAGTACCTAACCCCCGAATTGTCAAGTAATGCGCGAGCTGATAATTATGAATTCTAAGAACTTTCTCGATTGCGTCAGCTTTCAAACAAAAAAAGCGCATCTAAATCGGAACTTTCGTTTAGGATATACGATGGCACAGACAACCAGACACGTCAAACTTCCAACACCGCTATTTTTGCGTCGGTGGTTAAAAATCAATTAAATTAAGCTCGTCTATGTTTTGTTTACTGCGCTGTACTTTAAAACTTTAACTACACTTCAAACTTTAAAAACTAAGGCACACATTTCAAATTTCTAGTCATATTTATGGTGGTTATCAAAACAAGTTTAGTAGTAAATACTCAAAGTATTTACAACAAACTTTGCCCAAATAACGTAGTCGTAGAATAAAAAAATTCAATTCAATATCTCTACGCGTTCATGAGGAAAGTAGTAGTAAGTTTGAAATTATTCAAAATATTATTATTATATTATGACGTAGCTAAAAATTAACGATTTTCGAAAATTTTCCTCAAAATGTCTCACGCAATTTACGGACGCCCGCTTATTAGTAACTAAATAAATATTCATAATGGGGGTGAGAGTACGCAATTCGTCTTCATTGACAGGCCCCTGGGCCCTGCGTCCCTGGCTCCTCGTCCCTGGTCCCAGGGCCCTGGGCCCGGGGCCCTGAGGGTGCACCTGACAGGCCCTAATGAAATACACAACCATTTATCACGCAATACACTCGTATATCTATTACTTGTGACGAGCCATAGCCTATAAGTGTAAGGTTGTGGGATTCTCCACGTGGTTTTCTAATTAAATTCACTCTGGCTTGCGTATCAATCACATATTGTTGTATGTTCGACGAACTCGTAACTCATTGGTTGAGCCGGAGATCGCGGGATCAGATCCAGCAAAAGGAATAGTAAAGTTTTTAGTGTCCCTGGGTCTTGAACACTAATAAAACACAATTTTTCGTGCACTTTTTCCACTATATTAGGATATAATTATAAATTATAGTGGAAAAAGTGCACGAAAAATTGTGTTTTATTAGTGTTCAACATGAACTTCCACCAAGAACCGACAGTACAATCAATTACATATATCCCTGGGTCTTGGCCCATGAGTGTGTAATAATTATTATGTACGTTTAATTAAAAAAAAAAAATGTGTATAGTGTTAGGGTATGAAATATATATTTCCCGCTTTATGGTACAACAAGTTATTCAAGAATTTATCACGGGACCAGATTGGCGTGTTGTGGACGCGTACATAGAAGCATTTTTAGTCAGAGGCTCATGTAGCCAAATAATTATATTCTACGTTTTTTTTTCAAACAGTATTTATAATCAATATTTAAAAAATTAAGGGAGGAAAGGTTATATGAGAGACTAGCCACGAGGCTAGTCTCTCATATATAATATATAGGGAATAATATTATGTTTCTAGCCAAGTGGCTTACCACTTGGCCAGAAACATAAGAAGACTTAAAATCTTCGAACACTTGAAAACAATTCAATGAAAATTTTATCACACTTTTATATTTTTTCTTTCCTACAAACTCTCTATTTTCTAGCTGAAAGTCGAATAAAATAATTTAAAAATGAATGCTTCTGCGTACTATTATCTAATAGAGTATCAGTCTCAAAGTTCCGTCTGATATAAACAACTCAGTCAAAGTTTTACTGCACTCAGTTCAAGCGATTTGTCATGCAAGAACACAACATCTTCATTATTTTGTTAACAAACTTTATGTTTATTTCGCGAATATCTATTTAACTCAATTTAGTCCTTTGTGCGCATGAGATAGAGTTGGGAATGTAATAAACTAACTTTTATCAATTATTCAACATAATATTCCAACAAACATTTGTAATAAAAGTTTTTATGAAGTAAAGTTGTACAGTATTTTATAGATCTTGCTAGTATGAATATTGAATACGAGTATGGGATACTAGCTTTTTGCCTTCGACGTTGTACTGTTTACCCGACAATGGCGAAGCCAAAAGGGGTAATGATTTTGGCAGTCCATGTGTAGGTTTGCGCCTAAACAACTAATCCGATTTTCAATAAATGAGGTGTAAATTCGTAATAGGCCCTAGGTAACATAGGCTATATAATTTGAGTAGGTTACATTTTTCAGTTTTGTATAAATCTAGAAATTGTAAGTGCCTATTGGTACAAAGTACGAGTACATGATTTAACTTAACTTAAACTCGGACACAAAACTATTTAGTCACTTATGGTAACTAACTTTTGGAAAGAATGTAACTTTGATGATATCCTTATTTGAAACTAGTTCGTACATGAGATCCAATCCAGAGTTAAATAGTGGACCAAGAACGAAATAATGATGCCCTGTTGCTATATTTATTGAAATCAGTGTGTTTTGTGCGAGTTTTTGTCGCAACTCGCCAATTAGTATGACACCGAAACAACACCCCACCCAACAATGGTAACTAATTCGATGTCATACAAATTGTAATTACAGTCGTACAAGGATCTTTTGGCACGTGGACAAAGTCAGTACTAACATCGCCGTCTTGTAAAATGTCACTTTTAGTATTATGTATTGTTTTGTAGTTGCGACACTTACCTTTTGGCACGTGGATAAAATCAGTAATAACATCGCCGTCTTGTAAAATTTCACTTTTAGTAATAAGTATTGTTCTTATTTGCGACACTCACGCCCCCATCCAAGTGCCAAAAGATCCTTGTACGACTGTAACTTCTTCACGGCGAGTAGTGACAGAATCTCGCATGACAGCATTATGCTTCCATGGGCTAGCCGCACACACGCAATATTATTGACAGAATAATTTTGTCAATACTAGTTAACACACAAAATAACGGCAATATGGCCCGCACACAAGGAATATTATAGTCAACTAGATGTTGCCCGCGGCTCTACCCGCGTAAATACAGTATCCCCAAGGAACATTGTACTTTTTCGGGATAAAAAGTAGCCTATGTTTTAATCCAGACCCTAAACTACTATCATACCAAATTTCATCGAAATCCGTTCAGTAGTTTTTGTGTGAAAGAGTAACAAATATCTACCCCCACAAACTTTCACATTTATAATATCATTTGTAGGAAGTAGGATAGGATAGTCGGATATGAGCATTATTGCCAATAATATGGTGCGTGTGCGGTTAGCCATAAACTGGGACTGTAATATCCGGAATCCGGCGATCCCGGGAAAATTCAGAGCATTGAAAATAGAACTCTGCACTATTGAAACAATAAAGTTGAAACCTCCTCTACGTCTAGTATCATTAATACTGACATTATGTCTCATGTTATCTTTCTGTATAATAACATTAAAATTATCAACCGATAAACAATCTTTCCCCATGGGACCACATGAACTATCTATCATAGTCACTTCCAAACAAACTTAGCTAAAGTACAGAGACAGTTCGCAACAAAAGAAATATGCCCACAAACTTACAATCCAGAGAATATTAATTGTCTAATCCGAGTAAAACCACACGCAAAACCTAGTTAACTTCATAGGAACTTTGATCACTCAAGAGAATATGTGGAGCGAGCTCCTCCATTGTTGAATTTAGACTCTACTACATTGTGATAGGGTGTATAATCGTGTATATGCTGTGTAAGCTTTGCGGCAGTGAGTTTTGACGTTTTATATCAATGTATGGCTCCGTAGGGGAACCCCCGGTTCGCCATTATTCACTGCTCAGTATTTAGTCGATACATAATAGCTGTACCATTTGTTTCCTAGACGTGTGTACTTATTTATGACATATTAACAAATTACGCTGGGAGTTATAAGTTATAATAACCTACTTCATTTATATTTTGCATAACTAAGCTACAGGAGGGATTTGATATGAGAATTAGGCTTTTTGGATAACAATTAAATTAGAGAATGTACCTAATATTATATAGCTGATATTCTCAAAGCTATAAGATATATGTTTACCGTCCACACATTACGTCACACAAAATTTAAAAAAATTCAAACCCCTCCCACCCCTACGTCAAGGTTTTTATAGGTACAGGGATACTTTATTTAGTATCCCTGGTAACTAATATCTATTCTGTCGTATCCCTACCTATACTTAACATGGTCTGTCACGTTTAGTATGACGCCCCCCTCCCACTTGCGCCATGGCCTGTTACGTAACATGTGAACGGACCCTTATAAGTTTGTTTGTTTGTTTGCATTGAAAAGGCTCCTAGACTACTGAAACGATTATGATGTAATTTGGCACAAATGTAGAGTAGACCACGGGGAAGGAAATAGGCTACTTTTTATCGCGGAAAAACGTACGGTTTCTGCGTTTCGCTTTTTCGCGCACGAAGTCGCGGGCACCATCTAGTTATTATATAATTTTCTTGGGCGTAATAAGTGTATAACCCATTTCAATATCCTTTGAAACGCGACGGAGTTTCTTAACTAACTCGGTTCCGTGTCAAGTGGCGCTTGTCCAGGTAAATATGTCAAGATTTCACTTTCAGATTTTACAAACACTTTATTTTAGGCTAAAACATAGCTGTAGCTACAATATCAACAGCGTGGTATATGCTTTAGGCGGCTGTAAGAAATTGCAGTAGGTTTGGTAGTTGAAAGATTTCAAGTAGCGAACCTACAACTGCGACTGTAAGCAAAATAAACCAATAATGAATTAATGTCAAAAGGTGAAATGAAGCGTCGGTGTAATATAATTTGTCATAATGAAGCTTAGTTCAATTCATCTTATGGTGTATCGTCAATCGTCATAGTAGAAATGTAACAAGCGTGTTTCGAAAAAGCGTAGTAAACCCACGGTAAATGGTTTAAAGTAACCAGGTATAAATATTGCATCTTGAAACTTTGCGAATACATTGAACAATTAATAACAATGAATATTCTTGTTCGTTGTTTTTATTTCTGTTGACTATAAGGGTCTGTTCATAGCGAGACGAGACCCGGTGCGCACTTTTTGTAGTAAGGGCGAGAAAATAAACATATTACGTGTAGCTCGAATTAGAATAATATGTAGGTATTCGAATGTATCAAGATAAAATTATTGACAGTAAAAATCAAAACACTAGTTCTCTTTTTAAACTGTTAACAATACCGAGGTTTTATTAATTGGAGTTTTGTAGATACCAATCATAGATATATATAATAACTAATACCAATAGTTTTTAGGTTACCCATACAAAAAAGGTATAACTTTATGTACGACACAATATTCACTTTTATTGCATGAGTAGTACCTAAACAAAGTCATATTTTGTATCGCAATCTAAAAAAATACCGCGTCGCGACTCGCGTCTCGATTTGAAATAATCTTTCACATTCGTAGGCACTTAAGAAAACAAAATCAAGGGGGGAGTAAAAAAGTGGTCACGTATGGGTACAATTAAAAATGGGTTACACAAAACTCAAATATTAAGGGGTAAATTACATAACCCTCGACCAGCGCATTATCGGCCAATTGTGTTTTCACCCACTTTATTTTACTTTGAAAAATCAAACAGAAGCGTAAAATAAAACTTTTGTAATAATGTAGGATTAATTGGTACCTTTCGTGGCCGGGGTATTAAATGGTGAAAGTTCGGTTGTAGGACATCGGAGTGCTTGTTTGTATTTAAAAGTAAGTTTTAATATTTACCTTTAGTAGCTGTAAAAACTGAAATTAAAAATTATAATTAGGCACTTGAAGTAAAATTGACAGACGGATTGACGGACGGATGGATGGAACCAATCGATCTATATACTAGCTTTTGCCCGCGACTTTGTCCACGTGGAGTTCGGTTTCCATACAAAATTTTAACCCCTTTTTCACCCCCTTAGAGGGCGAATTTTCAAAAATGCTTTCACTGTGGACGCCTACATCATTACAACTATCTTTTTACCAAATTTCCGCAAAATCCGTTCTGTAGTTTCGGCTGTGCGTTGATAGATGAGTCAGTCAGGTTTGCCTTTTATATATTTAGATATGATATACAGGTTTCTTTTTCCTTTTAGGGTAGGTACGTAACACAAGCAGTCTGGCATTTTGTATAAAAAAAAAAAAACATTAAATACCCTACCCTCAAGTTAGTTGATACTCGACCGCTTGACTTGACCACTTCACTATCAAAAAATTACTAAAGTTTTATTATTATCAATGGAAAACCTAACTACATAATAAAAACAACGGGTTGCACTCAGGGAGTGCCGGGAGAAGTGAAAACAGGAGGAACAGGTATTTTCGCCGCGCGGTAGAAAGAGAGGGGATATTACTACCTCTCCTACGCCGCACTCTACACTCCCTCCATCTTACGAATTTTCGATCAGGTCACGTGTCCTGACGCGAGCTTAGCATTTTTTACCCATTCCAAGAAAAGTGCACAACGCCGCTAAAGAGTTTTTACTTCAATTAATAATCTAAACATCTCAGATCATTTGCTCGAAACTTTAAGTAATTCAGTACCAGTGTCTAGACTCCAGTTATAGCAAACAACTCGACATATCAGCTTCCTTCAATATTGCTCATCTATAATATGTAATTTTTGAAATACAATAGGTACTATAATTTACGCCAAATGCGGCCATAAAGCTTGTGTTAGATCTATACCGATTATCGCCCGATAGATGGCTATATATAATAAACATAGTATAATAAAAGGCAAACCTGACTGACTCATCTATCAATGCACAGCCGAAACTACTGAACTGATTTCGCTGAAATTTGACATAAAGATAGTTGTAATGACGTAGGCATCCGCTAAGAAAGGATTTTTGAAAATTTGCCCCCCCTAAGGGTGTGAAAAAGGGGTTCAAATTTTGTATGGAAACTGAACTCCACGCGGACGAAGTCGCGGGCAAAAAAAATTGATGGAAATCTGGCATCATCACTCCACTACACCTAAGCAGTAACCACACTAACCTAGATCCGGATACAATCGTATACGAAGTACAATCTCTACCATTATGTTGTACGCTGTATCCTGTAACATTAATTGCTGTCAAGTTGTGGCGGGAAACAAAGAAATCCCGGTTTTTGCCGCCATTGTCCGGAAGCCCCTGTCACGGTCCGCGATCTCCGCTATAAAAACGTATCGTCTATTGTACGAATAAATTAATGATGGCCGAACTTAGTCTTAACTAAGGGATGACTAAAACATATAATATGGTTAAGTTTATGTAGAGAATGTGTAGATATATATGTCGGAGCGTGTTAAAGCTAAGATTGTCTTTGATTGGAGACGTCAAATAGTTTTACTATTTGGGCTTGTTCGATGCCAGTAATGACAGATGTGATAGAAAAATAAGGGTTGTCATGGAGACTGGGGTATTATTTGCTTGGATTGGAAAATGACGGGATTATAAAATCTCAGGATAAATACGGGAGTTGGTAAACGTGGTGATTATATGCTCTTTGGTTGGTGATACGTGGCATCGAACTTGTCACGTTTCTGATCGTTCAGCGTTTGAGCTATTCGATAATATTGTAATAAATATCCTAATGGAGCCTTCGATATCAGAAGTGCGATGAAACTCACGACCCACATAGAAAGACCCTTCGGAGCATAACGTGCAAAGGGCAGAATGAGAATGACACGCAGGATGAGCAAATTGCTTATATCGCAAATGAACAAATGCGTAGAGTCCAAAACGTGGGGAAAACTAAAAGTTGTCCGACGAAAGTAATAGAATATTAGATCGAAACCGATCAGAATGACACTAGAGTCAGAAGAGTGTATTTACTACTGTTAATCCGTAGCGGAGACTTAGTACACAAGATTCTTGACTTGAAGTTGAATTGTATTGATCGCTAAAATATAATAATAACAAACATAAGAGATGGAAAGCCAAAACTAGAGAATATAAGATCCTGTGGTCAACACACTGCTCGCAAATACTTTGTTTGTGGTTGATAGGGACACAAGTCAATTGATTGTCCTGCATAAGGAAAAGTTTTGTTAAAGACGTTGAGCTGCATCAGAACATCAAAGCTAGTTTAATAGCAATTCTGAGATATGACATGTATTGTTTATTTTTATTTTACAGCGGGAGACAAGGACACTATTTATTGACATACTTGGAGGGTATTGACGATAAATCACGTGGCAGATGCAGTTCTGCTCTCTTAAGTTGGTAAATAAGAATAAAGGATAATGTATTGGGCATAAAGATTCCAACTTGGACACTCAATAACTGTGGTGAGCGTATTCCTTCCATTACGACATTTTTCTCGAAATATTGGTAGAATTGATCTAGTATTGTTTATGAAGTCTCTTTCATATTTTGATACACATAGCAAAATTACCTAGCTAATAAAGATCATATAAGATGTTGCTTCTCTTGTTGCTAATGGCTTCATGGTCTAACCGAGTTAGCGCATCTCAAACTAAGATTTTAGGTTAGATACTAGTTTGTGTATGGAACGACTGCATATGTGTGTACCTACCTACTTATATAGCTACGCGTAGCCTGTTGAAGTCTGAGACGATGTGCATGAGTGTAATAATTTACTTTTTACAGTGTACTGCTATTTTGCAAATGATGCTATAAGAATGTATGACATAGTTGTTTAAATTTTGCAAATTTAAGTAATCTTTGTTATGTTATAGAAGGAGCGTGATCTTGCGCGTTCTCACGAATGACATTTTTATTTGAGTACATAATAACTTACAATTGATTTCATGAGACAAAAGTAAAAAGAATATTTAAAACGAACATAAAATTATAGTACTTCGCAACCTTTGGATCAAATTGAAAATACAGTTTTGACCGTTTGTCAGAATCTAACTTTGCAATAAGGATTCACATGATACTTATAGATAGTAGATAGTAGTAGAAAATTCATGTGTCAGGCGCTAGATTATTGTCTAACCAAGTGAAATTGTTTATTAATTTGGAATGATACGTATGTACTTTGGGATGATTTTATTTTGACAGATAATTATTGTTTGCATAAATTCTCTCTTGGTTTTAGTATTAGGTACAAGGGGGCAGTTCGGTGCAACGAGAATGGCGACATTTCAATATATCGCTCTGTCTTACAGGGTTAACGTTACATAAAAGCTACTTAAAACCACAACAGATGACACTATGTCGCTTCTGCCTCGCGCTATCGAAAACGCTAGACTTATGTACATGAGGCTCACGAGTGATTAATGTATTGTACCATAAAGACTAGCCAAATGGCAGTCACCAGTCCGATTAAGTTAAAACAACTTAAATGACATTAACGTAGCCCCATTCGAAAGAAAAACAAAAAAAATGAATATATTGTTCTGCAGTATTAATGAATTGTTTATGGAGATGGTAAATCGGTTTTGTTGGAATATCAAATTGTATTCGAAAGAGGAATTTAACGATATCTTAAACTATAATTACGTATCTTAAATTTGTCGCCATATTCATATAGTCAATTAAGTAGTCCTCCTTTGTTGGAAGGCGGTTAAAATTTTTAAGAGGCAGCTCACTAGAGGCGCTTATCTGGTCCCAATTTTTTTTGTATGAGGTCGACATTCTTCTCCGTAATAAGTGTTCTGTGATTAGGTAGTGTGGTGGACTGATGCAACTTCCAGTTGATGAGAGATCCGAGCCCCAGCGTTGGGAATGTTAGTGATCAGAGCCGAGCCATTGAAAAAAATGTTTACTTAGAACAAAGAAATAACAACTTATTTCGATACGATACGAATGACTGTTTTTTTTTACTATTATTTAACGAAATGACGAATCATCTATCTTCTGAACATAGGTTTCTGTTTTAAGAAAAAGCAGGCATAATGAAGGGGTTAATATCCGATTTTGCTAATAATAATTGTTTTCCTAAGGTCTATGGAGTATTTTGTATAACGGCCCCCAAACCTTCAGAAAAATGAACCACTTGAACCTAACCGGAAATGTCAACCTATGGCAACGTCATCATATAGACACAACATACATACTCTAGTTTGCGAAAACGAACATCAAAGCAAATCACCAATCTTTGTCCTGATCTTACTTTATCTGATATTTATGAGCTATTTGTACTTATAAATATTGTGAATTATTGATCGGTAAAGTTTTAAGTAGAAAGTAATGGCAAAGTTTCAGAAGCCTGAATTTTACTTGCGCATATTAAAACCGTGGACTTAAAATTGCAGTTACTTCCAATGAAGTTAAAGGATATCGACCAGAAAGTAACAGATGTAGAAGTAAGCTTATGAAATGTCAGGAGGAGGTTTATCACTACTGGTATATTCAGTCATCTCTGTGTCAACTATCAGTTATTCTGAACCCCAATTCTCGTAGTTGACTTACACTTTTAGTTTGCTTTTGTTGAGTTGTGGATGACTAGTCCTGACGTCATGAACTGATTTTTGGAGTTGTGCCCAATCAAAACGGGTTTGACGTTGGTTAGACGTTTGTGGGAGTGCCATTTTTGCAGTTTTAATATATTATCAGGACTGGATCGTAACTGTACTGTTACGGAATTTGATTAGTAGAATCGACCTTTTGGTTTACTTTGTGGGCTTCGAATGTATATTGTTACACATGCTAAAATCAAATTGCCTAGAATATTGTGGTACTTAGGTAAAACCAAAAATACTTAAAAATTGTGCGACAGGAGACCTAAGATTATCTTAACGACTAGCAACGCATTTATGAGTCTTTTGGTATGGTAATAAAAGCGACGGCTATGGTTATTTTCCATCAACAATCCGATTGCTCATCTGTAAACGTGAAAATGAACCTCGAGTTGAATACCCTTGTCGTTCGTTATAAACGCACCAAAGTTGCTTACGACCAAACGATTATTAAATTTATGAGAAAGAAACGTATAATTTCCATCAGAAACTTTGAAAATTTATATTGATATCAATCTTTAGCGTAATCGTCCTAATATGTGTTATGTTAACTTAGTGTAACAAGTTACAACTGCTTACATTCGGCGGGAGTATTGTGAAACACCTGACCCTTCAACATTAATTGCAGTGTGTATAGCTAGAAAAAATACGAAATACTTTTGACATTGTAACTTTCTTTTCGTTCGCTCCAGTGCAAGCTCCGATTTCATGAAAAACTAAGATTCCCTTATATCTCGGAGAGTTGTGAAGGATATGATATTCAAAAAGCTCAAAGGACGCGTATTCACAAAAAAAAAAAAAAAAAACGGAAAAAGTTATGGCTGAAACAGTGAAATAAAAATTAAATTTTATTCAGATTCTTTTTTATATTTTTTTGGAGCGCGATAATTTGGAAACGGAGAATTATTTCAAAATTTGCGAAAAATTCCTCTGGACAATTTAGTCAGCTACAATTTGAGCCTAAAACAAAGACGATCGGGTTGCCCGGTCTAACATTTTTGCGACAGTATTTTTTTTTTTTTTTTTTTTTTCGAATTATGTGGAATAATTTTTAAAGTAGTCGATAGTCATGTGAGGCACTAAATCTTTATTTATTTCTTGTAAATGTGCTACCGGTTCGGTCAATGTTTTTTTTTTGCTCGCCCGTCTCTGCTTCTGGATGTATAAATTATTAAAAAAGTTAAATGCAAAAATATTTTGTTAAAAGTTCGTGACGTGTATGCAATACGACTGCTCTGTTTAGCACTAAAGTAAAATGATATTAGCTTTTGGTTTAATAGTAGGTTTAGTTATTTCACCAAGATGTTCGGCGCGCTCAATCCGGTAATAATCTAAGCGGTCCAAAAGACATTAAGATTTTGAAGTACATTGTAAACTGTTTGTTAAAAGATGTAAACTGTGAATATTTTTGTTTGCACCTGTTAATTGC
The DNA here is from genome assembly GCA_905404095.1 of Glaucopsyche alexis. Taxonomy (NCBI): domain Eukaryota; kingdom Metazoa; phylum Arthropoda; class Insecta; order Lepidoptera; family Lycaenidae; genus Glaucopsyche; species Glaucopsyche alexis. Next base: position 4,683,848 of record FR990052.1, read on the forward strand.
AACTGTAGATTGCGAATGCGAATTGCGACTGTGGATTGCGAGCGAGGATTGTGATTGGGTGCCGGACGGAGGCAGCCCATTACTTGACGAGAGTAGGCACCGGAGAGAGGTGGCCTTGTGACTGGGTGCCGGAGGGAGGCAACCCAGTGGTTTTTTGTAGTGAGGTGCACCGGAGGGAGGTGGCCTTGTGACTGGGTGCCGGAGGGAGGCAACCCAGTGGTTTTTTTGTAGTGAGGTGCACCGGAGGGAGGTGGCCTTGTATTGTACATGATGGGAATATAACAGCATCGTTTTTCGATATTGAGATTGGTACATGTAAAGTGTGAAGTGTGTGGTAAAGCATGTCATGATTTATTTGGTAGCAAGATTATGGTTGATATTGTGTTGTATCTGTATACTTCATGTGTGTTTAATCTGAGAGTATAAAATGTAAATTAAAACTTAACTCTGAGAACACTAGATAGAGGTTAGATGAAGGATGTTAATTAGAGTGTAATTGACACAGGAGGGAGGTATTGATGTGTTAGAATATGATAAAATTAAATGTTATGTCCATGGATTAAAGCAGTTCTTATTAATTTTCCGAGGTCAGGTTGACCGAGTGAGAACCTTTTACTGTGCTGTCAAATGTTTTTTTCAGAAACTTGAAACGAAGACGTGAGACGCTTCACACCGGGACGTGTGCATGGACAGAATAGCCGTGTCGGAGCGTTGATGCACATAAATATTCTTCACACAAGGATCTCAGAGTCACCAGGGTGATCTTGTCGGAGTGTCAACGGATTTGTTTCGCACAGGGACGTGCGAATTGTCAGAATGGCCGTGTCGGAGCGTGTTAAAGCTAAGATTGTCTTTGATTGGAGACGTCAAATAGTTTTACTATTTGGGCTTGTTCGATGCCAGTAATGACAGATGTGATAGAAAAATAAGGGTTGTCATGGAGACTGGGGTATTATTTGCTTGGATTGGAAAATGACGGGATTATAAAATCTCAGGATAAATACGGGAGTTGGTAAACGTGGTGATTATATGCTCTTTGGTTGGTGATACGTGGCATCGAACTTGTCACGTTTCTGATCGTTCAGCGTTTGAGCTATTCGATAATATTGTAATAAATATCCTAATGGAGCCTTCGATATATAAATATTGTATGTAGTTGGGATGACTAAAAAAATATAAATTAAGTTTATGTAGTGATAAATATTGTATGTACCTAGTTATGGTTTATTGGTATAAAATGCTGTAGCGTCCGTCACACGTACAGTTCTGACCGCAAGAAATAGCACGCTCTGTTTCAACCTGCATTTCGAACCGATCATTCCGATCTGGAATGTCGATGACGATTTTAGTTTGAACTACGCGCTATGACATATTATTATGTCGGGTTACTTCGCGGAGCACTCCCTTGGCCTACTTCGCGAGCAGTCTGGAGTGACTGGACGGGGCATAAGACGCCACGCGCCGGCAGTCTAAACGGCGACGTATTTTAGTCGTAATTAGCACGACAGTTCGATCAGCAGTCCAAACCGCACAAATCCTACCACGGTTTGGAACAAGGTCCGATCTGCGCTCCGAACTTTAATGTGTCACCATATGAATCATCTTTTTGTTGTCGATGGCCAGCTCCGATGGCAAAAATTGTAACTCAGTTGACTTATGTCTGATTCAGAAATTAAAGTCTGCTAGAGTGCTACAATAACTGTGGGAGGGTCAACTCATGCCGAAACGAGACGCGATTCAATGCGGCGATGCATTATTAAGACAGCGATTAAAAATTAAAGCTTATTCACCACAGAAGAAGATACTCGTACACGTTTCATTGCAAGAGCAGCGTCGCTCTACGTAGCCTGGCGCAGATCAAAATTAGAACTCTTGTAATGAAATGTGTATCTTTTACTGTGTGAATAAAGTTTAATTTTGAATCACTAAAATATGCAGCGCCATGTCGCACGTATCTCGGCGCGAACTGTCGCTTAGTACCATATTCCATTGGCGCATTAAGTCGTGATGAATTACCATTCGATTTGCTCACATTAAATAAACACTATAAACACGACAAATATCGTGAACTTCTTAGTGTGGTAATGGTCCATATCCAACATACTCGGCGTACCTAAGACAAATTACGTGTATGTATGACGTCATAATAACACTTACCATCCTGCTTCACAGTATTCCCCAGCGGCCCGCAGCTGGCGAGCCACGCGAAGAACATCCATCGTACCATCACACCGCTACCACCGCCGCGGCGCAGCTCCGGCTGGTTGTGGAAGTGGCGAGCCGTCGGCCGCTGCCGGGACATCCTACCACTACCATTTGAGTTCACACTTGAGTTGCCACACTTGGTCACACTTGTTCTACCGCCATCTAGTTACACTTAGTTGACGACACACTTGAGATATTTATCCACACTTAAGTTACCTAATAACACTTGATTGCTTCAGTTGAATCGCACTTCACCTGGTCGCACTCGAGTTATTTACACTTGACACACTGAGCACTTGAGTTACCTAGCTACACTTGATTTATTTTCAGCCAACTTTTTTTGGTATAACTCATCGATCAGTCTTTACTTATTAATCTGTAAAAATAAAAACAATAACGTTAATAACTCCACGAGATCTCATTTCTAGAAAGTACTCAATTTAATAAGTATTCCTGGTTTTCAGCTACTCAGAACTAAATGTATTAAACTAGTTTAACTACTCTCTTATTTATTACTTTGGAACACAGCTTTGGAACAACCACAATCAAAATGAAAATACCTTCTTTAGGCTTGTCATTACTAGTTCACTCACAACATAATATAACATATAATATTGTATCACCTATTATAACTGTAAACTTTGCAGTCTAGGTTTGGACTTGATTTTCTGATTTCTGTCACTTTTTTCAATTTATTATTTACTGTATTTAGTGGTAATTGTAATCTTTTTTTCCTTGTGACGTTCGGAAAAACCTTGTTTTTTATTCTGAATAAAAAGATTTTTATTTATTTATTATTTACTAGTTGACCCGACACAAGTTGTTTTATCAAACTATGAACCGGAATCTCTAACTGTCTACTACCATAATAATTTTAAGCTCAGATCAAATAATTTATTTGATCTGAGATTTCAAGACCTAAATCCGTTTTCGAGTTTTAGAAATTGAATTTCAATTTTCAATCCATTTTTATAAATAAGAAGATGCATTAAAAGGTCAAATCTAAAGACTACAAACGACCTTCGTAATATGTTATTATTTCGTGGTCCTTCGTATATTGGGTAGATTGAGGTTCTATTTCTAATATTAGCCCAAATTTCAGGGCGTTTGGTTTTCGGGTTACTTTGGTATTATTTTAGTCAATAATTCCTTATATTATATTTAAGGTTGTTAAAAATCTATATCGGATATTTTGGGAATATGATCTAATGCTTATGTAAAAATGTTTAGGCAGAAAAATATTTTTTTTTAAATCTTAATAAATTACAGTACGCTCTTTACGGCGTTGTTAAGGTCAATGACTTAACACATCTGATTGTGTTGATATTGTTTCGGTAAAGTCTTTGCTTTCCCTTTGAATCAGCTGTTACTGTGAGATTAATTTTAAATTTTTTCTGCCTAAACGTTTTTACACAAGCAGTAGTTTATATGCCCGTTCCGTAATTGATTTTGAGCACCCTTATATTATATTTGATACAAATTGCGAGTCATTGGGTAGTAATGGTAGTAGGTTTTTTTAAATCTTTTTTTTATTAAAGAGAGTTTTGTTCGCTTTGTGAGCATGTCACCCTCATATGAACATACACGTAAAACTAATAGTTATAATCTCAACTTAATGCCTAACTTAACTAACTTATATAATATGTTGGCCTCCTTAAACGTGGGAAAAGCTAGGATACTGTTATATACTCCGACCTCACGGACATTTTCAGGACTTTCAACCTCGTTTCGGACACATTCCGTTAAAATATGATAAATATCTTCTACCACATTACATTCTGAACAGTTTGGTGATGTAATTTTTCCCATCAATGCGGTGAAGCTGTTCAAAGGAAGATGTCCAGAACGAAGTCTAAGGCTCAACACAACGTCCTGCTCATATCGGCCTTATCGAACCAGGATCGTCTTAGAACGTTTAATACTTTGGCTTTTAAGCGATCATTTTTAAGGCAGGTAGGTACAGGTAATAACTTGCCATGATACACCTACGATACGGTAGCCGTGCACGGTGCAGGTGCTTTTCTAAAACGCACCTAGTTACAAGTTACAAAGTTTCTACATATTATATGCTTACAAGTTGACACTAGAATACGTTACTTAGAATTATTAAGCAGTTTTATTTACCCTACTAATATTAAAAATGTGAAAGTTTGTGAGGATAGATGGAGGGATGGATGAATGAATGTTTGTTATGCTTTCATACAAAAACTACTAAACGGATTTCGATAAAATTTGGTATGGTAGTAGTTTAGGCTTTGGATTAAAACATAGACTACTTTTTATCCCGAAAAAGTACAGTTTTCCCGTGGGATACCCTAAACTATATTTACGTGGGTGACGACAATGGAAAAAGCTAGTAATATGATTAAATATGAAATGTGTATGCTTTATTTAAGCTCCGTGGCCGAGTGGATAGACCGTTTGGTTCGCACTCGAGAGAGTGCATGTTCGAATCTCAGGTGTGGCGTGTACCAATGAGACTTTTTCAGATCTCAAATACATTATACAGACGCTCTTACGGTGACGGAAAACATCATGAGGAAACTCGCACATGGTTGGCCCCAGACGTATTGACCAGTCATTCCTCTGGACTAGGTTGACTGTATTGTGAGAATGCCGTATGTGCGTGGGCAACCATACGACATTTAAAAACCAACTTCGCTCGGAGAATACTGTATTTAATAATCCATCAACGGATGTAAAGGCCTAAATTTTTTGTTTTATTTTAAATAAATAGCTAAACACTACTTTTTGTTTATTGCAGTTTTTTTCAGATATTACCCAGTACTATCTTCTGTATGTACGAAAATAAAATAATATGTCTTACATAAAACAAGTGAATATAAAACAGTAGGTAATTGTAAGCATGACTCGCTTGTGTTATAACGGTAACATGACTTTACATTTCCACAAAAGTTTGGTTACCGATGAAAATTCCTGTAATTTCAGCTCTCGAAGCTTTCTAGCATAGCAGCTTAGACCTTCATTAATCAAATCCATGGACGGATAGCTTTTAGTCGTAATTGGACCGATTAAGCTTAATGTTTCTAATTTATGTCAGTATATCTAGATCCACTTAATATCACGAGCTCTATCATAAAGCGCGTTAATAAAAAAATAAATGTTAACAATATAAATTTAGCATCACTAGCTGATGCCCGCGGCTCCACCCGCGTAAGTACAGTAACCCACGGGAACCGTATATGTCCCGCGATAAAAAGTAGCCTATGTCCTTCCCCATTTTCACTTTATATCTTTGCCAAATTTCATGATAATCGGTTTATTAGTTTTTAGTTTTTACGTGAAAATGTAAATAAAGTATTCTACGGGAACCGTATATTTCCCTGCGATAAAAAGGAGCCTCTATCCTTTCTCAGTACCAAATTTGATTTCAATCGGTTCAGTAGTTTTAGCGTGAAAGACGGACAAACAGACACACACACTTTCCCATTTACAATATTAGTATGGATTATTGTAGAGCAAGACAGCAAAAGGCAGAAATGTGTGACAAATATGACACAGTCTCAGGGCGCTTGAGTCCCGTTTAATGGTGTCTACAGACACACGAATTTGGTACGGAGCGTACAGCGGATCTGGTACGCTCCGTACCAGATCCGAGCGTGTGTAGGGCAGTCCGGCGAACATAAGAAGAAGGCGAAGAGTTCGCCGTTGTCCGCATCGGATCTGGTTCGCACCGTACCAAATTCGTGCGTATGTAGAGCAGTCCGGCGGTTTGACCGTACAACGGTATCAGTGTTGCCAACTTAGGGATGTACCCCCCAAAATTAGGGAAAATATCTACGGGGGTTTACTAGGGGACAGGATGTTTAGAGTTTTCTACTTATGAATCAATTTGTATGTAATAATAAAAAATATTTTAATGTGTGAATATAGCCAGGGATATGAAAATAAGGGGGGGGGGGGGAATCAGATTAAGACAAGTTAGTTTTATGTTATTCACACGTAAGTCTTTATGTTAAACACATAACCTTTCTTTCTAGCTTATTATCTCTTAGACCTGTCAATGGTATAAGTAATCAGGGGTAAATTTTGAGGAGAAATATTTTTTAAAGTGTTGGTATCACTACCCGTTATCAATGAATTGCGAGAATCATCGTCGCCGTTTAAAAACAGCACTGTAAATAGAACTCTGTGCTAATGTAATAGAGCATAAAATCGAACACACGAGTGTCGAGCTTCACGGTCCACTGCACCGTACCAAATCCGTGCGTGTGTAGCGACACCAAATTCGGTCTCCGGATATGGTTCGCTGTACGCTCCGTACCAAATTCGTGTATCTGTAGATAGCATAAGAGCCATTTACACGGTCGATTTTCGCAGTGCGGCTGAAATCGTACTGCTTCGGGCAACAGTGTAAATCCTCCATTAGTCATTAGGCGACCGATCGATCTTTTACCGAAGTATTTAGCGGCATCAAATCACAACCTAACATAAATAGCTTAGGAGCTGATGACAATTCAGGTAGGTATACGATTACATCGTCGTTGATACTAAGACGTAATGAAGTCTGCTACTATGTAGACGACCTATGTGGCTCAGTGGTTCAGCGCTTTGGTCCTCAAGCCGGGGGGCACAGGATCGAATCTTGCCGAAGGAACAAAAAGTTTTTTGTTTTGTTTTGTTCCTGGGTCATGGATGTGTATTAAATATGTGTATAATATAAATATAATAAAAATCTTAAATATATGTATATTATAAAAGTATTAAATATACTTCCCCTTGTCTGGTACCTGTAACACAATTTCTTCGGATACTTAGCACGGGGCCAGATTGATGTGGTGTGAAGCGTCCATAGATATTATTATTATGTAAACTAGAAAAAACAGTGGCGAGTTCGGGTAGCTCTGTTCTTTTAAATAAATATTTTCGGTAAAAAAACTGTCAAAATTTATACTATCGTGTCCTGAGTCCTGACATCAATTATATCTTAATCAATACATTCTATATGGATTATTCAAAAAATCTAGCTTTAATATTATTGCGTCAAAAACTGTATTATACTAATGATACAATATTTAGTCGTTTATATTTCTTTGAACATTTGGTACGTATCCATAATATCAGTGCTCGTAAAATGATGATTATTATTATTATATGTGGGGTAAAGGTAGGGTATCTATCTGAATATGGAGAATACCTATACCTATGTAAATAAAACTATTGTATGAACAAAAACTTTCTATCACTACCAAGTGCCATTGTAAATAATAAAAGGGCAAAGGTGAAAATAAACCCCTTTCTAACCTTCAAGCCAAAATCACTCTAATTCCCATCTACCGTAGGCGCAAATAACAATTAGCAATGGTCGTTCGATTTTATATTCAATATTGGGTATCATTAGTTTACAAACAACCATGAGCCAGGTAATTTAAGCCATATTTACACGAGCACTCAGCACACAAAATATTAAGCTCAGTCAGTTAGCTCTTATATCGAATCCTGGTAAGTACTTGCGTCAAGGATCAGCTGAATCCTACTAATATTATAAATGTGAAAGTTTGTGAGGATTGTTTGTTGTGTCTTGATGGATGGATGTATGCATGGATGGATGGGTGTTTGTTCTTCTTTGACGCAAAAACTACTGAATGGATTTTGATGAAATTCGGTAAGATAGTAGTTTGGGCCCTAGATTAAATCAAAGGCTACTTTTTATCCCGAAAAAGTACAGTGTTCTCGAGGGACACTATATTTACGCGGGCGGAGCCGCGGGCAACAGCTAGTAACAAAAATAAAACTAATAAAGGATATCACATGGAATCCTTACTATAACCTAATACTATCTACTAAGTATTACTATTATAGATGTGAAAGTTTCTGAGGTGGATGGATAGATGTTTGTTACTCTTTCACGCAAAGGGATTTCACTACTGAACGGATTTTGATAGGTATGACTTTAGGCTCTGAATTAAAACATAGGCTACATTTTATCCCGAAAAAGTACAGTGTTCCCATACACTGGCGGAGCCGCAAACAAAAGCTAGTAATAATTTAAACGGAGATGTTTGTATCTATGGTTGTTTGTTACTCTTTCACCTTTCTTTCACACAAAAACTACAAAAAGGATTTTGACGAAATTCGGTAAGTATAGTGGTAGTTTAGACTCTGGATTAACACATAGGCTACTTTGTGCAAAATGAGCGGTTACGGCAAAATTTCTATTCGCGCGTACCAAGTCGCTGACTGCATCTAGCTAGTATTAAATATAATGTACCACACATTAAGCATATTATATCTATAATGTGAGTTGATGCCTCAAATAGGAAATATTTTTAACAAGGCAACTTTACCTCATATCGTCAACAATACTTCTAACGTATTGTATAAAGTCACATTTTCTTTACTCTCGTATGAACGTAGCCTTCCAGCTAGATCATTAATTCGTAAGTATGTCAATATTTTCAATGCCAGAACACACTGACAATAGCATTGTAGAAATTGAATAGTAACCGATATGCTTCAAATACAGTAGCCAAAATATATAGTAACCGAAATATCTTATAGGTACTTTAAACAAGACAATCTTGTATATATAATAAATAATCGGTTTCTCGAAAACGGCAGCAAGTATTACCTACCATGGAATTTAGTATGCTCGGAGTTTTGGGGGAGAAAAATAAATCTAGTTAGGCATAAGTCCCTATGAAAACTGCGCATTTTAAGTTATAAATGTTTTATTCTTTTGTCGTACAACATTATATCAATAATGTCGTAATGTAAATTTGCTTTTTTCGGAAATTAATATTCCGAAAAAAGCAAATTGACATTATAGAGTACATAATATTATAGGGTTTGAATCCCGGTCAGATAAATGTTTTTGTGATTCCTTTTGTTTTTTTTTTAATTAAAATTTATTAGAACTATGAGCAAAGCTCGGTTAGCCAGGTACTGTACTTTAACCGAAAAAGCTACTTCGAATATAGTCGGTAACCAAAAATACTAGATTATCCCGTGGAGGTTTGTAAAGAACGTTGTGAATTGAAATTTTGTTACCTGGAACATTCCGTTTTGAGTTCATTTCCGATATCAAGTACTATTGTTTCCAGAACATATTTCGCATAGAAGGGGAATTAATTTTTACGAAATTTCATAGATAGAATTTGTTTTTATGGCCAATTTAATTTTTTTTCCATTGAGAGATTTTTACATCACATAATTCTGTTATTAGATTAAATTATTAAATTGTTAAATTGACGATTGAAACCATTTTTAGTATTTTTTTATGACCCAAACATGTCAAGTAATGAAGTCAACCACTTTTGAAGATATACAAAATGGTGAATATCTCAGAAACGGTCCAATATCGGCCATACAAAGGAGGGGCATATATCAAAAGACCTTCACCCCCCGATCTATCTATATCAATATTTCAAGAATGAGCCTACTTTAAATGATGAACTCTTGATCAACCATTTTAAGAGCTAGTTTTTGGTCAACCAGGTACAATCGAAAAAGTTGCTGCTGGACCAGTCTCTATACATTTTCCTTTGGACTTGGGGTCCATCCACGTATTACGTCACAGGGCATGGAGGAGGGTCATACTACATGTGACAATACATGTTAAGTGCAGGTGGATACCTAAAAGCGTGACAATCAAAAATCTCGCAGTAACCGTACATTTTTCCGCCATAAAAGGTAGCCTATGTCATTTCCCGTGGTCTAATCTATATCTGTACGTAAACATCGAAATCAGTCCAGTAGTTTCGGAGCCTATTCAATGCAAGCAAACAAACAAACTTTTCCTATTTATTATATTAGTAGAGACAATGGTACTGACCGCAATGACTGCAGACGTAGTTGAACTACGTATTTAATCGTTAGTATGTGCGCGTGCGCACGAATCAACGGCGCTGTTATACGATTTTCATCTTATGTCTGGTCAAACGGCAATTTGTTCGATAGTACATTTATCAAAAGAGTTGTAGCAGGAAACACTTAAGAGAACAAACAACTTTTCAGTGAACACCAAAACTTGAGCTCTGAACTGTGAAGTGCATGTACTTAAACCTATAAAAGCTCTAATCTAAAATCTTGATTTAAATCAATACACCTTTCAACCCCACATGAGAATGAATTCAAACAAAAAGTTCAAACCATACGTCGGTTGAAAAGATTCAAGGTTTGACCGTAATCAAAGGGGGTAAAAAGCAGTCAAAGTGAATACAGCGGATACGGACATAACAAAACTTAAAAAAAAAAAAAAATAGTAAACCAGTTGTTATGCAGTGAGCAAGCTGATGATGATCAATTTTGGTCATGTCAGCTTTCAAACAAAAAAAAAATAATAAATCAAAATAGGTTCATTTGTTTGGGAGCTACGATGCCACGGACAGATAGACAGACACGTCAAACTTATACAACATTCTCTGTTTTTGTGTGGGGTTGAAAATAAATAGTAATAGTAATAGCATCTCATACCGATTTCGGTGACGGTGGCCGGTTGGCCGGTTTCATTCAATCCAGGCTAGTTAGGCAGGAATAATTTTATAGTGCCCAAGTGTGTGCGCAGTACACTAGAGCACCCTCTCTTCCTTTACTCTCATAATCCAGTTGGACGGATAACCGACTCGACTGCGAGAGATCAGGCGCAGGTCCGACTTTTTACACGCCCATCCGACGCATAGATCATCTTTCTTACAAGACAATCAGGTGATCATCCTGCATTGTTCTAACCAAACTTGGAAACAATCCGACTTTTTATATATCCGACGCGTGCATCATATTCCTTGTCAGACAATTAGGTGATCAGCCTGCATTGTCCTTGCTATGTTTGGTATTTGGAAACATTTTTCGTTGTACTAATGCGGGAATCGAACCCACGACCTCCGAGGCGAGAGCCAAGCTCTAACCACTAGACCACGGAGGCTGTTAATAAAAAAATAATTATCATAGGCAACAAACACATTGAAATTATTAGTACACTCTTTGCTTTTAAGCTTAGGCAAAAAATAAAACTCTAAAACAATAATTGAGAAATGTAAAAACCAATTCATAACAGTAGTACAGTTATAATTTTAACCTGGCTAAGATACACATTATAAAAAGATGAAAGATCAACAATGGAATGCTCGAGGTACAATTTAAAACAGGTCCACAACTCAATTGAAAATCAAACAAAAAACCAAGCATCTGCCTGCTATCCAGCGCTCCATAAAATTGCTTTTGAACCACCGGAACGGATCGAAGATTTGATTGAGATCTGTTTCGATATTAATCCGACTATTACTTTGGATATTATAGTTATGGGGAATTTCGTAGGTACACGTGTTATAAATCTATATTAATATATAACGTTTGGTAAAATCAACGTCGGATATTTTTGGTATATGATCTACTGCTCATATAAAAACGTTTAGGCAAAAAAATATTGTCATACTCAAAGTTAAAAAATCATCTCATTATGGGTGAATCTCCGCTCAACGCAAACTTCCCCATATAGGGGATTTTTTTCGAGTACAACAATTATTATTCTGCCTAGACGTCTATACATAAGCAGTAGATTATTATATGCCCAAAATATCCGTAGTTAATTTTACCAAACCTTATAATATTATATAAAAGGCAAAGCTGATTGACTGATGTATCAACGCACAGACCAAACCCTTATGGCTAGAAATTTGAAATTATGCACACGTATTTCTCATATTATGACGAAGGCATCCACTAAGGAAGGATTTTTCAAAATTTTAATTGATAGTGGATGAAAGTTTAAAACCCAATTTCACGCGGGCGAAGCCTAATGCTAGTTGTAATATTATATCCTTATGGTTAAAGTTATTATATATTTAACTCCCGACGACAACGGAGGGGTGTTATAAGTTTGACGTGTCTTTATGTGTGTCTGTCCGTGGCACCGTAGCTCCCGAACGGATGAACCGATTTTTATTTAGTTTTTTCGTTTGAAAGCTAACATCATCGATAATGTTTTTAGCTTAGTTCATCATCATCAGTACTTAATTGAATCCCACCGCTCATGACTGTGTAGTATATACATGACAATCTATCCGTCTAGTTTGTATTTAAGTACTTACATATAGTCGGGATATAAAGAAATAAGAAATAATAATTATATAATCCAAGTAATAAACTAGGTATCTGTGTACCTCTTTCAATTTATTTTAGCGGTTTCTCTCAAACTTTATTAGTACAATATCGACAAAATACTTTATACTAAAGCAAGTAGTGAGTACGCCGGGACAACATCTTTGTCATACCTTCACTAATTGCGCTAACTACTAAACGCTAATAGGGGATCGGACTACATCTGAAATATTTAGTTTCATTGGTATATTCAGAAATATTGAGGCATTACTACTTGGTAAATATAAGAAAATATATTATTTTATGTGTAGTTTACTAATTAAATACATTTAAAAAGTACCAATTTTTTTTTGCGAAATTGGTAAACAAAACCTAGATCATTAGTTTACTCACATCATAATATACAAAAACATTCATTACGGTAAGTATTAACTTAAGGCGAAAATATTCGTAGATGACGTCACAGATTCGGGCGTGGCCTAACACTTCCCGCCGCGCCACCCGCATACACCCCGCAGCGCACGCGATCTCCGCGCGCGGCCGCGCCGCGACTCAAATTATAAACTGAGGAACGGCCCTTTTATACGACTTTAGGATTGATTTAAATGCAACTTGAAAATATTAATTTATTTCTGGTCTATGAGCAAAGAAAAAACGTAGAATGTATAAGCCGCTTCTCCTTCTTCTGTAGAAGCCGGTCGAGGTTATTCCCGAAATCTAGAAATTATTTGGTAGGCAATGCGGCTTCCAACCCATCACTTTTGATTTCATTTTCCACCTCTACGCCCACCAAAATGCAATACTTAGTGCTATTGACAGAATCACTAAAATATCCACTAGGTGTTTTTTCGCTTTCCTAAGCGACAAAAATACCGAAAATGAGTTATATCAATGAGTTTGTATTTTTTTCTGCGTCGATTGGTCTAATCGTCGTCTTCCTACGACGATTTTTTTGTCGCTTAGATATAGTGAAATTTATACAAAATCATGAATGTTATGTTCACTAAGCGACAACAAAAAGCTATTTATAAAAAAATTCATTTGGATATTTTGAAGAATTTTAAAAATCTACTTAGTCTATTTTTCATGTTTTTACTTTTCTTTTGCTTGCACAAAAATATTTTTACTTGTTTAAAAAATTCTTTTCGTGAACACTTTGTACATTTTCTCCATACAAATTATTTGTGAATTGTCCTTACAGTGCATTTAATTTGATACTAATATTTTACGAAAGTGCAACTTGTAGAATTTTACCCATAGTGAAATAAAACAATATTGGCGTAAAGATAGTTTTACATATTTGACACAATAACTATTCGTGCAATGTAGATATTTTTACTTGAAAACTTTTGTTTTTAAGTTTGTCGGTTAGATATTTTTTTTTGTCGTCGGTTAGATAAAATGTAACTAAAAGTATTAAATTTACAGTGTGTGGGAACCTTAATGAACGCAAACATTGCTAAATATATTTCTATATTTATGCGCCTAATGTTTCGCTAGTTAGTCCTGTCGGTAGTAGAAAATATCAATATACTAGGTTATGGGAGTAAACTTGGCGCACATACTTGGACATAATAAAATAGCTCCTATAGCTGGTCTATTTTCAATTAAATTGGCAACAGTCACTGAAATCGGTGTGGTTTCATTATTATTCCTTTTTTAAGGTTCCGTAGTTCATGTCTCGGAATCCTTATAGTTTCGTCATGTCCTTCCGTTCGACCGACCGTCCGCCCGTCCATCTGTCCATCCAAACGGTGGTGCTTGAAATATTAAACTTTGAATGGATAAGTTTATTTATCACGTCGCACAGTGTTCTATTTTACTCAAAAAATTTCCCTATGCTGTTTATTGCATAAATCGATGAAGATATGCATTTTAAATGCAAGAGTAAAACACCCGCGTGTCTATTTCAAATACTTTTTTTTATAAAAAATAATTTATGTTTCGTGACCTCGACGTAAAAAAAAAGACTTAATAAATTCTGTAAGCGTGTCTGATCAATATATATTTTTTGATTAATATGGTTTAATGAAGGACCTTTAGGCGCATATTTTCCATGTTTTATTTTTTGAAGATCACTTCTGGTTACCGAGTTATTAATTTTTATTCAGTTTTTTGTTTTTATTTTTTTTCTCCCAAAAAACTCAAAAGTGCGACTTGTGACTGACACTGAAAGATTGACCTTTAATGCGTCTATCATTGATAAAAAAATCAAATTGCACTATGGAAGCGTTTGGGAGTTAGAATAAAGGTCAAATGGTACATTTTAGGGTTATCACTAAGGTCAAAAAGTAGTTTTAATGTTTTTTTTTCTAAAAATTTTAACGTTAAATCACTCTTCTATAAAGTTTACTAAATTTATGCGTCATATGTGTCTTTCTTTAATTATTATATTTTCTTTAATTATTATTTTTTATCAATTATTATTATTTAAACTGGAAATATCATAATATGTATTATATAAAATATGAATTTGCTCTCCTACGCTATCGAATTGGATTTTGTCTGTAATGGTAGTTGTATGTGTGTTAAATAAATAAATGTCGCTTAGGCATTTTTACCTCATATACTATATACCTCAAAACGTTGATATACTAAATAGACAATTAAAACAGAAATAATAGACGCTTCACACCACGTCAATCTGATCCCGTGGTAAGTTCTCGAAGAACTTGTGTTACGGGTACCAGATAACGGAAGTATATTTAATAATTTTATACTATACACATAATTAAGATTTTTATTATATCATACACATATTTAATACACATCCATGACCCAACATAGAAAACTTTTTGCTCCGTCGGCGGGATTTGAACCCGCGACCCCCGGCTTGAGCAACGACACGCTCAACCAACTGAGCCACAGAGGTCGTCATAGAAATAGAACTATACACTTTCTGTGAAATTTACAAGTACATATTATATAATAAAATATTATACTATAATATATACTATATAATATTATATTAATATATTATTAAAATTTCAAGTAAGAAGTTGAAGGAACAAAAAAGTACATTCAACGATCGAACATTTTCATTCTATCGATATCGCAGGCAGAGTGCTCGCTAAGGTTTTCATAATTTATATTTTACGGCATGTTGTTCCCTATTATTTCAAGAGTAAAATAAACGATTGCGAAATAGCGGCACCGCGGAGAGTGACACAACCTCCTCGTACGAAAGTCAGCGGCTCACTGTCCCGCGCGCCCGCTCACGCACCGCTTACAAATATTTTCACAATATAATAGTTATTTACGTATATTTTGAAAACAAAACGGTATTTCGAAAAACCCAACGATGAAATGTTAGATAAATATATTCTTCACATTTCCGTAAAAGAACCATCTTTATAGCCGTAGTAGGTAGTAAGTAGATAGAAAAAGAAATCTGAAAACAGGGCTTTTTAATTTTAATTTATTTAATATTAATCTTCGTCTTATTAAAAAAATTAACGATGATATTAAAGATGAAGGATTGAAGTGTGAAATGTATATTTTTTTGAATTTTTTTATTCCCATTTTTCGGAGTAGTTCCGATTCAAACTGAGCGATTTTTTAGCTTTAGGGGCTATTTGCCCCTTAAACGCACAAATATCGGAGATATTTACAAGTATATTCCGGCGGCCATATACTTCATACACCTTAACCTACAAGTGACGTCATTTGTAGGTCGAATTTAGTATGGAGCGTTTTTAGGAGACTCGCGAATTTTTTTATAAAAATCGCTGTACCTTTGAAAATATTGACTTTTGATATACGGTTTCTTCTGAGAAGTTACTCATATTTAAGAGTACTATTCATTTATGCAATAAAAAAAAAAGTCCGATTGCCTATTTATTCTGTCTTTGAGTGCAAACCGTATTGGCCTCGTTTGAAATTGTGCGTCTAGATCAGCTATTTTCAAAGTTTTTTTTTTTATATAAGGATTAGGGGCCACAAACACTTTTCAGTAGGGTTACGTTAGTGATACATAATATTCTTTGGTAGGGTCGAGGCTGCAAGCAAAATCTATTTAGGTTGTAATTAAAACGTAATTCCAAGTTTACAATATTGTATTTACGCTTTTAATGAAAAAAGTGCTAATCAATTTTAACAAATGTTTCTGTCTGACCGTCTCTCTGTCCTGTCGGTCTGTTTGTCTGTTTGTTCCCGATAATCATTGAAACGCCTGGACGCTGATCCGATTTTCGCTGTACTCTCACTGGCAGGTAGCTGATATTATAAGGAGGTTTTATTTAGCAGAATTGATTCTCTGATCAGACAGAATGATCCTAGACAGCTTATGCAGTAGAGCGAGGAAGGGAGAAGCTGTCATCGTCAAGTGCTGTCGATTACAGTAACGTTTGTAACGTTGACGGCTAACAAGCCATCGCTTATTACAATGGCGATCTTCGAAATTGTCTAGCTATCATGGTTCTCGAGATACAGCCTGGTGACAGACAGATGGACGGACAGACAGTGAAGTCTTTGTACTAAGGTCCGATTTTTAGTCTATGGAATATGGATAGGGAACCATAAAAAATGTCCTACATACTTACAAGCGGTATTTTGGAATGACAAGTATTTTAAATGCTAATTACCTATTATAGTAGAGTAAAAAATATATTTAGAACTAGCTGATGCCCGCGGCTCCGCCCGCGTGAGAACAGCGACCCCACGGGAACCGTACATTTCCCTACGATAAAAAGTAGCCTATGTCCTTCCTCGTGGTCTACTTTATATCTGTGCCAAATTTCATGATGATCGGTTCAGTAGTTTTTACGTGAAAGTGTAAATAAAGTATTCCACGGGAACCGTACATTTTTCTGCGATAAAAAGTAGCCTATGTCCTTTCCCAGGCTATAGACTATCTGTGTACCAAATTTCATTACAATCGGTTCAGTAGTTTTTCCGTGAAAGACGGACAAACAGACACACACACTTCCCAATTAATAATATTAGTATGGATTTCCAATATTACATAATATGATGTACAAGTAACTTGATGTAATATTTATTAATACAGAAGCTCTATTTTTATTCGTGTGAAGTCGTATCACTGTGCTCAGTGGGCCGCGCGCCTGACCGACTTGTTTCCACTTTCCGTACGATTTGCCGCTCCGTGCCGGCTGCGACACATGGACAAATGATTTCACTCACCCTTTATCGTGGATTAGTCTTAAACAAAATACGAATGGGGCCGTCCATAAATTGCGTGAGACGTTCTTGAGGAATTTTACTCCCCCATTGGCGAGATATCGTAAGATTCGCCTCGACCAAGGGATCCACTAACCGCTCTATCTCACGTGATATTCTTCGAAAAAAATATAAATTGAGTTAGTAGGTATGGCAATTTATTAAAAAAATGCAATTTGTTTTATTACTTTTGTAAAGACCTACATATACGAGATTATTCTAAGAAGCCTGTGAGAAGTCCACAATAGGATTTTCTAAAAATTATTTTACCTAATTTTCTCTCATTTTAAGACTATTTATGCCAGAAAACAATAGATTTTATATATTTGCCGAGACTAAGTGACATTTAGTAAGATTCGGATGGACCCCCTCCCCAAATACCTCACGTAATTTATGGAAGCTCCCTATGTCATACATTTGTTTGCGTATATTGCGTATAGGTATTTAACAATAGCTAAATACCTTCTATTTCAATGTTAAGCTAAATATAGCGAAATATTGAATTAACCAATATAGTATTGGAAAATGACATCAGATTCGCAAAGTGAGAAGCTTGTTGCAACATACGTTCTAAGATGTCATGTTACAATATTATATGAATCGGAACAGCCATTTCTAGGCACTCGCATCTCATAGGCCATGATGTAAATAATTTCTTGCTCCGTATGATAAATTCTTGCACCCCTGTCACCGTATCGCGTGCGGATACATTGTGATAAATTAATCGTGCCTGCCTCAGGCACGCGACAAGGATGCCGATATATTTGCTACTCACTCATCCATTGTCACCGACATAATACAGGCTACTTTCCCGCCAATGAAGCGACGCGTGTGACAGTTGACAGCTGTCATTCACATGACAGCGCGCCATGGGCCCACTTTTTCGCTCGATCGCTCGCGTAGTTTCCGAGGGGTAGCCGAAATAGAAAATAGATTTTATATATTTGTTTCTGGTGCTTTTGGCGGCGTTTACTTTATCTAATCTCGCCAAAACTTTTTGATTTAGGGTTGAGATCACAATGCGTAAAGCAACGGGCTTTAGTTTGATAGTTTGATGTATGAATGATTTTGTTTACGATAGAATTTATGGACGAAATTGACACAAAGGTATCAGAAATCTCTAAAGTAAATCGTGTGTTTTTATTTCTGAGGAGGAGGAGGAGAGATTTCGTAATTATTATCGGTTATATATCGTTTGGATTTTCAGGTTGTTCCACTCGAGCGTGCGCGATTTGCTGCGTATGCGAATGAATCGGCGCGTTGACTGAACCGAGATTATATCGAAAACATTCACGAGAATGGAGCTTCTGAATTCCGTTGGTTAAATTAACTGGACAGACGTAACTACATTCCTAGTGTAGCTGACCTACTTTTATGAAAAAAATATATTGTTTTAGCGATTCCTATACACGTATTTCGAAGAATACGATTGTTTAAATTAAGCTGTAGACTAGGCTCACATAGAAAAATATTGATGTAAAATAAAAATATTTTATTCGTTCTGATTTTAAATTCTTTCGAGGAAATTTAAAATTAAGTCTTAGATCAGATCAGAAATGTTCAGATCAGTAGGTAATTTAAAAAAGAGATTTTATATTACTTCTGTGTTCCAAAATCTTATGAAACGAACAAATCTTGTATAACCTATAATAATTAGAATCTTTGAAACGGCTGCAAGTATTCCGATCAAAATTAAGTATGAGTTTTGAGGGAGTAAAATTGGTCTAGTTAGGTTTTATTCCTGGTAAACTGCACATTATTAAAATTAAATATGAGTGGCTTCGATTCGAGTGGCGTCAAATTCAGTTGGCGGCATGGTTAGCATCAGACTTGCGACGTTGGCAAATTGGTGTCTCGGGTTTGAATCAGACTAATATTTTTGTTATTATTTTTTTATGTTTGAACTAATACTGTCAGGTATAATAGTAATTTTAATAATATAAACGGAAAATGTGTGATATAATCACTATTAAACAAATTGTTGCTATAAATAATTAGATTAATTAAAGTTACGTTTTAAATACTTTCCCACGGCTTCAAAATGTCGCGAACTACAAATATAGCAGATATCTTAAACGGAAACCACTTTAGCAGGAATATGCCCTACACGTCATGTAGATAGGCGGAAAACTAGCAAAACTAGTTAATTGCTTTGTACTTTACAATTACCAAGTATTCAAGTTGTTTATTTCTTCTATACATGCTTGTTCTCAAATCTAAAAGCAGACTTTTTAAGCGAGAGTTTTTACTGCAGTGGTTATTAACCTTTTTAGAATGGCTACCCCTATGACCTGTTAGAGAAACAGATTTCATTCCTTCCAAAGTTCAAAATTTTTTTCAAGCAAATAATACAAGCAAGTACAAATAACTTTATTTATAAAAAAATTGCACATTAACAATACCAGTTTGTTACTAACAATAATAGGGGATCGGGCTATATTTGTAATATTTAGTTTCATTAATATATTCAGAAATATTAAGGCATTACTAATTGGTAAATGTAAAAAAATATATTATTTTATGTGTAGTTTACTAATTAAATACATTTAAAAAGTACGAAAAAAAATTTTTTTGCGTAATTGGTAAACAAAACCTGTCATTAGTTTACTTACATCATAATACAAAACATTCATTACGGTAAGTATGAACTTAAACGCACAAATATCGGAGATATTTACAAATATGTTCCTGCGGCCATATACTTCATACACCATAACCTACAAGTGACGTCACTTGTAGGTTAAGTTTAGTATGGAGCGTTTTTACGAGACTTGCGAAATTTTGTACCTATAAAAATCGCTGTACCTTTGAAAATATTGACTTTTGATATAAGGTTTCTTCTGAGAAGTTACTCATATTTGAGAGTACTATTCATTTATGCAATAAAAAAAAAACAGTCCGCTTGTCTATTAGTGTAATGTTTGATATCGTATCGGAAGTTTTTAATATTAGGTTTAATATATTAATAATATTAATATACTCAATGTGCATCTTATTTCGTGCTCCACGTTCAGACGCGACAGTTTCTGGCCTTTGTTTTAATTACATTAGAGTTGAGAAGCCGCTATTCTGAAGCTGCTTTTCGCGAAAATGTACAGAGTTCATAATTCTCACCGCAATTTTATGAACGCGAGAGAGAGCCGTGCCGCGTGCTTAGTACTGTCATTTTACTTTAAATATAAAATAATATATTTTTCTCAGAGAGAAAGGAAATGAATAGAGATTCATATTTTTAGGTATCATCTGTGTTACCCTTATAGAATAGCTGTTGTACCCCCGCGGGGTTAATTACCTCCAGGTTCGGAACCAAAAGTTTATAGCGTCCGCGTCAGAGCGACCGCGTCGGCGACGACGCCGCGTCCGTGCGACTGATTTTGATCAGAACCTCAATTATCGTATTTAAAACTGTTTAAAGTAGACTTAATTTTACTTTTTTGGATTGAAAGTATAGCGACATATTACCATGAACGGATTTTATGACGTTTTGAACAATCAGAGCGCGTTTCACGTTGATTTAACGTTCATAAAAACACCTTTTGAGAGTGTAAGCGTGTCGGGACTTGATTGTAATAATTGTATTAATGCAGGTTTTATTTTGCAGAATTGCCCCTCTGTAGTATAATTATGAAATATATGTAATAATAGGCTTTCGAGCGCTGCGACAGTGTCGTAGCGCTCGTAAGCCATCCCACACAATTCAGTACTACATTGATCTGTCCCACAGCGCACTGTCGCGGCGTCATGAACACGGCGGCGTAGTCGCGCTCGCTTCGGAATACCTTCCCGTCCGTCCATCTGACCAGTACCTATGTAGTTTGAGTGATATTTAACTTCCGAGTTGAACAAGACAGAAATTGACACGGCGGCATTGTCGCACTCACTTCGGAATACCTTCCCGTCCGACTGACACCTATGTAGTTTGAGTGATATTTAACTTCCGAATTGAACAAGACAGAAATTGACACGGCGGCATTGTCGCACTCACTTCGGAATACTGACTGACACCTATGTAGTTTGAGTGATATTTAACTTCCGAGTTGAACAAGACGGAAATTGACACGGCGGCATTGTCGCACTCACTTCGGAATACCTTCTCGTCCGACTGACACCTATGTAGTTTGAGTGATATTTAACTTCCGAATTGAACAAGACAGAAATTGACACGGCGGCATTGTCGCACTCACTTCGGAATACCTTCCCGTCCGACTGACACCTATGTAGTTTGAGTGATATTTAACTTCCGAATTGAACAAGACAGAAATTGACACGGCGGCATTGTCGCACTCACTTCGGAATACTGACTGACACCTATGTAGTTTGAGTGATATTTAACTTCCGAGTTGAACAAGACAGAAATTGACACGGCGGCATTGTCGCACTCACTTCGGAATACCTTCCCGTCCGACCGACACCTATGTAGTTTGAGTGATATTTAACTTCCGAATTGAACAAGGCGGGAATTACACTCGAAGCTGCGAGCGACTCGTAGTTGATAAGTTTTACACGAAATTTATCGGGTCACGTACCTAGTTGTAGTCGACTTATCCTCGATAAAACTATACAGTAAATTATAAAATGCTGTTCCTTCATATGTGGTATTAACACCAGACTTCAAAGCATAGGTATCTTATTGAAAAGTACAGAGGTAAAGGTACTCTTAGCCAATATGACGAAATTCGTAAACAAAAACACGTAGTGTGGCATAGATCATAGACGTGCCCCTTATCGCTTAGTTACATAGCGCATGTAACTAAGCGAACGTTATTTCAATCCCATATATTTTGAATTTCGAAGATCGTCATTGTAATTACCGATAGCATGATGGCTAAGCTCTTTTATCTAGAATCAGTAAATATATAATATTTTTTCTACAGTAAATAGTAATGAAATATCAGAACAACTATTTCTTTATAGAGATAAGAATTGTATTTTGTTCTTGGAGGAATGTGACGGTACGTGGGCGCTTTATCCTGTGGAGATGTGAGTGGGTAGGTAGACATAATCTACTACAGAGGCGTTTTCACACGAACAAATACATAGATATTATTATTTCAGAAACATTTACTTCTTTTTTTAATGATTTTGTGAGCCAATGTTTCATATCAACACTAATAATAATATATAAGGGAACGTTCCCATATTACGTGACCACTTTGTACCCCCTCCCCCCACGGTGATCATTTTAAGTAGCCGAGACCCTCCCTCCTCCTTTTCACGCAGTACTAATGGCCGTCATGCGAGATTCTCCTAGAAGATGTTGACTACGAGACAAGAAGCTAAACCATCTCCCCCTACTCGGTAACAAAGCGTAGTATTTTTAAAGATCCCCCCCCCCCCCCTCTAGACAGGTCATGTAAAGTTCCCTAATATGTATTACGTTTGTTTATGTTCTATTGCCTAACTACATGTAAAAACCGCTAAACAGATTTGAACGAAAGGACAGTGGGAATTTTACTGTGGACCAATTACCCATGGCGTCCAAAGATAAAATTAGGTTGGATGTTAAGCGTAATTGCATATGGATTACAACGGCAAAGGTCGCATATCTGCATGAAGTGAGATAAATACTGTGATATTGTAATTTGTAACTCTTAACTAGCTGTTGCCCGCGGCTCCGCCCGCGTAAATATAGTATCCCTCGGGAACACTGTACTTTTTCGGGATAAAAAATATCCATTCTATTCCCGGGACCCAAAGTATATCTATTACAAATTTCATAAAAATCGGTTCAGTGGTTAAAGCGTAAAGAGGTAACAGACAGACAGACAGACAGATACACTTTCGCATTCATAATATTAGTATAGAAATATATATTAGTATTAGTATAGATAGTAGGTAGAGATAATTTATTGATTAGCTATAACACACTTCTCCATGGACGTGAATGGAAATTGAATTATATTTAGTTTATTGTGCTTTTTGTGTGTGCCACCCTTTGAATAAGCCGCAAAAACTTCTTTTGGCTTCAAGAGTAGCCTGGATTATCACAGAGTATACTCGAATTCGTTCCTGCAGTGAAATTTACTCTATAATATTTTTAAGTCTAAGGACGGTATTCTTGGTCGATTCTTATTTCTAAGTTCGCCTTATACACATGCTTAAGGTGACATTTCGATTCACAGTCGTAACTTAAGCATCGTCTTAAGTATTATTTCATACAAATAAGGTGGACTTATTCGAAAATTCTTAATTCTTTTCTTAAGCAACGACCAAGAATACCGCCCTATGCTTAAATACTTCGTAGTTTTTTGCCTGGATTCGGTCTCCGTTTCCGCGAGATTAATAGATCGGGTCCCATGAGTAAAGGAAGAGAAAGTTCTCTAGTATACTGCGTACACACTTGGGCTCTATAAAATAACTTCTGCTTAGCCGGACTGGTTTCAACGAAGTCAGCAACAACTACCGAAATCGGCGTGGAAGCTATCATTATCATCACATAGATTAACTCGTGAAGGAAAAACTTTAAGCATAGTTTAACGAGAAATGTGCATTGAGCGGAAAATATGTGCAGAAAGTTATTATTTTTAAAATAATGCTTGGAAACCTATAGAAACACATAAAACTAATAAAAATAAAGGAACACTGTAAATGTCTCACACACATTACCATTTCTTTGTGTAATAATAGTAGCCTGTGTTGGTTTGACACAATTGTCAATCTTTCTTTCACATTCCATAGACAACATTTACATAATTTATTGCATATCTGGAAAATGAAAAAAGTGGAAACTTAAAAAATAAATTAATATGAATTATTGTTGAATTTCGACCTCCAGATGACTCAGTAATTCTCATTTTATTTTTTAACATCGTATCATACGTTATACGTATCAACACACAATACCTAATATCATATCCTAGTACCTGGGTAACCGACCTTTGCTCGAAAAAAAAAAAAAGAACCACAAAAATATTTTACCGGGTTCGAACCTACCACATTCCGAATTTCCGAATAACGCAAAAATTAATGAAACTGACAATTGACTTGACATTAAAGAGTCGAATTTATTGATATATTGTTATTTGTTGCACGAAGAATGAATAACTTGTATAGCATATTACATAACTTAAAAATGCGCATATTTCCATGGATAAAACCTAGCTACTAAATTTTATATAGATACTTGCAGCAAGTGCAAGATAGTCAGATATAAGATTTGTATGTAAAATACACGTTCATAATACTAACGTCTATATCCCTATATATGGTAAAATGTTGCGTTTCTTAAAACATAATTCCTCTGCCATGCCACACGATTTTGATATTTTAGTTTCCTAAATTAGTTTTTCCACTAACGTTAGTTTTATCCTCTTAGATAGCCAATCTTTAGAAACTTGGTTCAATGTTAGAGGTTACTTAGAGTTTTTGTAGAACTTGTTGGAAGTAGAGATTTTATCTACAACCATATTTGTTCTCATTATTAAGTCTTTAATAAATGACTTGGCGTAAATTAAGTAATAGTACCTGGGTAACCGAGCTTTGTTCGGAGTTCAGATAAATTAAAAAAAAAAAAAAAAACAAAAAAAAAACACAAATATTTATTATAGACTGGGATTCGAACACGTATTCGGAATGTAGTGGACATTCCGAATTTTCGAACAAAACAAAATCTATACAAATGCTTACTAAAATGCCAACCGGATTGACAAAATAGAGTCAAAATTAATGATTTAAAATGTTGCACAACGTAATAAAAAACATTTAATAGCTTAAAAATGCACAGTTTCTATATCTATTGGGAATTGGGATAGCTAGAACGAATTTTCTCCCCAAAAACTCCCTGCATGCTAAATTTCATGGTACCTAGTAATACTTGCAGCCGTTTTCGAGAAATTGATTAATTATATACAAGATTGTCTCCTTTAAAGTATAGGATAAGAAATTTAGCACGCAATAATTTTTTTCAACCTGATGATATGCATGCATTCCGATTGCGGCAATGCATGCGTTATACATTTCATCCCTATCTTCCTTGCTATTTATTGAATTTTATCTAGATCAAAATTCAATATCACGTTTTGAAAGTTTTTAAATAGTATAATATTTGACGACCACTGTGGCTCAGAAGTTAGCGCGTCGGGCGCGGGTTCGAATCCCGCCGAGGGGACAAAATGTTTTCAATGTTGTTTATATTATATACAATAGATCTAAACAGATAATAATTATACTATACTAATCTGACTACCAAATATCAATACAACTCAACCAAAAAGCCGCACCTTGTCCTTGAAGGTTACAGAGCGATGTAGCAATAATTAATGTCGCTTCAAGACCAAGTTAAAAATTCTAACCAAAAAAAAAAAACATCCTCAACGAGTCGCACCTGCAAGTTTACAGGTGTATCTATAAGCGCTAGTTTAGGAACAACACATGTCTGAATATAATATTCTTTGCCCAGTTAAAAACGGCCGGTTTCACAACCTTTAAAGTTTAGAATAGCTTATTCGAAAGTTTGGTTTCTTTATATCGCGCGACAGAGATAAAACATAAAAATAAACTATCTAACACTGTATTTCTATAGATAGAGATATACATAGAGAGATATACATAATATCTGTAGATCGTGAAACAGGAGTGTCTCTACATTTTTCATTTTCGTAGAGAACCCGTATTCAATACGAGATAACCCGTACTCAGTACGAGAGTACGATAGATCCTTTATCTCAGAAGTAATTTTAGTAACACGTCATCTATTTAAGTGGTATAGCTTTTTATTTGTTTGGCTACGGGGTGCTACGGGCTAGACGAAATACGGGTGCACTATGATTCAAAGTGATCTAAATCATGTGGTTGCTTTTTAGGGTTCCGTACATAAAGGGTAAAAACGGGACTAAATTACGGAGACCTGCTGTCTGACCGTCTGTCCGTCTGTCCGTCTGTCTGTTACCAGGCTGTATCTCATGATATAGCTGGACACTGGACAGTTGAAATTTTCACAAAATGTAAATACACATTTTGTGCCTTTATATCGGCATATATATAAATACAAAAATAGAATAAAATAAATATTGAAATTGGGCTCCCATACTGTAAATGAATTTTTAGTCGTTTTATACGAAACCCTTCGTGCGCGATTCCGACTCGCACTTGGCCTGTTTTTATTGAATATCCATTATTGTTACTGCGGAATGATGAATTTACCATGAATGGAATAAGTAATGAAAATCTGAAGACTAGCAAAAGTCAATGACTTACTCGAAGATTTTTTTAAATTAAATATTAACTCTACCAGTTTGCTCTACAATACAAGTGTATTCAATCTAGCAGCAAAATTTCATTACAATTTGACGAATGTATTACTATTTTACTTTACCGATCAGTATCAATAGAACAAAACGAAAAAAACTTTGAAGATAATGGTGTCTAGACTAGTATATTTAGAGACTAAAGTCTACTCAAAAATTACTTCCGATCTCTATCCAGTACCACTAGAAGTAGAGTTATTCTATTATTTCTGAGTAGCTGAATGTTAGTTGAGTATAATTTAGAAAAATAATCGTACGTATTGTAATTTAACACTATTAAACATAAGCAAAGCATGATTATAACTTTTAAAAACATTAAAAAACCCTCAAAATTTGCAACACAAATCGCACTGCAGTATCTAGTGCAGAGGTTTTTGTGCGGGCAAAAGAAACCTTCCGAATAGCATATAACCACCACAATAAAGCCATAACATATTAATCGATCGCAAACAAAAGACATTACCAATTAAATGCACAGTAATATCCATTCAGAACTAAATATTTGATATTATACAAGAATGGGACGCCGATTCTGTGATTCACAAAAGCACTGTGTCCAACAATAATCACATTTTTCTTTCACGTACACACGATATATTTCACAGACCACTGTAGGTGCAAATATTTGAGGTGGTATTGTGTGATTTGTGGGTTATATTGTTGTATTTAATGCCGCGCGACGCGGGATACGTGTCGCCGCAAGGGCGCTTGGTTTCGACTGAATTCATTCTCAACTCACCCCGTGCCCCGGGACCGATCACCGAAGGTTTTCGGCCCGGCTGGCGCAATCACGTTCCGTTCCACGTCCTATTGATCACGAATCACAATACACTTTAAAAAATAATAAAACTTTTACACAGAATCCGATTTTATAAATAGTAATCATTTTGTACATAACAACTTTAATTTTGACGGAAGATGTAGAGTTATCTTAAATATTCACACAAAACTGTGTAACATCTATTCTTATCACTTTGCGTATAATAGAATTAAGTGACATGATCAATTTTTTTGCTGTTCAATATAATATTACGTTGGTAAAATAAATTTAGTAGCGGATTCTGCTATAAAAAAAAAACTATAGAATTTATCTTGAGTTTTAGTTATAACGGAACGCTCAAACCACTCACTAGCGCCATCTCTATTCTATTGTAAATAACTACAAGCGACGTATTATAAGTAGAGCCAAGTAGAGCTAAGCGACTTGATACAATATCAACCCTACGTTGCTCTTTATAAAGAGGGTTGAAAACCAACCACGTTGAACCCTTATTTGTATTTTCGGTTTCATATTTAGTGAAGTCGTAACGTCGTGCTTTTAAATTGTAGAGTTCTAATAAAGATGGATGGAATCGTTTGAAAGTGTAGGGATTTTAGGGTAAATGGAAGGGTAAAAAACGTCCGAATGTCAGGTTTATTGACATTTGCCTAACGATAATTAAGGCTTACGAGGCAGGGTCGAGAGTTATCGACACGCCGTTAAATTTTAAGCTACGATTTTTCAATTAGTTGTCATTTGTTTCAATGGATTTGTAAAGA
This sequence comes from Glaucopsyche alexis, assembly GCA_905404095.1. Lineage (NCBI taxonomy): Eukaryota > Metazoa > Arthropoda > Insecta > Lepidoptera > Lycaenidae > Glaucopsyche > Glaucopsyche alexis. The sequence continues at coordinate 4,712,074 of FR990052.1, forward strand.
CTATTTTATATATTTTTTAATAGACAACGTTTTATGATACTATTTTTTATACTGATATTTACCACTGTAGGCTACTTAACAGTAGTAAATATCTATTGACGCTTCACACCACGTCAATCCGGTCGAGTGGTAAGTTCTCGAAGAACTTGTGTTACGGGTAGGTACCAGACAATGGAAATATATTTAATAATTTTATATTATACTTATATTTAAGATTTTTATGATATAAAACATATCTTCAATACACATACATGCCCCAGGAACACGGAAAAACCTTTTTGTTCCTCCGGCGTGATTTGAACCAGCGACCCCCGGCTTGAGTCCCAACACACGCTCAACCACTGAACCATAGAGGTCGTCAATAACTATTAATTTATTTTGTAATTAATTTGTAAAATAAAATAAATAGTCTACGTTTGCATTTAATTAAAATATGAAGCTATTTATATTTGGTAATATTAAATATTATGTTAGCAAAATAAGAAAAGAAACTTAAGAGAGATATTGTATTTTGTGTAATTTAAAAAATATTGAAATTAAAATGAAAAAAGATTAATTAATTGCTTAAATATGTAATCTATTAATATATAGAGCTAGTCATATTATTATACTGAATCCAATAGAAAAGAAAATGTTGTTACTTGAATAATACTATTATGCTTTAAATGGCTTAACTACAATATTGTAAAAAACCTATTACCTATGAACTATTACTAACTTAATATTGTAATGATATTCTGGGATTTGGTAAAATTTTATTTTCAATTAAATTAAAATGCGCCATCTGTTTGTATTCTCTATAACAGTAAGCTCTACTTGGCTCTACAAAAGTGGTGCTAGTTCAGGAAACTGATACAAGATGCCGCTTTTTTAGAAATTGTAGAGTTTTAGATTGGTCATTGTTGTTATAAAACATCAAATTATTAGTAGTAAATTTTATTTCTCATATTGTAATTTTCGTGACATGTTAATTGATATATTTTTAGTTCTGGTTACCTTTAGAAAAGTGTTTTTATTAAAAATCATACTTTTTATTATGTTTTAACTATAAATTTTACATAAAGAAGTACTATATTTGTGACAATTACGTTTTGTAGGATTTAGTTTTATTTGTTTACAAAGTCGTCCGAAAAGCAACCAATTTATTTTTAAAATTTAAATTTCTAAACGCGCCCTTATTTAAAAATACTTTATGCTCATTACTATGATTCTCTAAGTATACAATAAATGTTAAATCTAGCATTTGAACTAAAATATATTTCAAAATCGTTATGTTATATTCTTAATAAAGGAAGATTGAATAAAATGATGCGCCATATAGGTATAAAAGAGTATATTTTACAATAATACAATGATTCCTTCTTATTTCTAACATGTTATACAATAGTTACAAAAATACATTTTACTAAATTGACTGGTATGCGAGGACCGGACCAATTCACTGCAAGGCTATTTCATTGTAGAGATATTTTTTTATTGTTTTTGAAATGTCGATTAAAACTTAATTAAATTCGGCTACATTCTACCAAATTCGAAGATATTTCGTCATTTTATTCGATTTTTATTAGTATTATACACACATTTCGATATAATTATCGATTCAAGCGATTAATACATTCAAATGTACGATAACACTTATTCGTATAAATAGAACAAGATATTTTTTTAAACAATCAATTTGATATCCATTGATGACAATTTTAAACTATTTTATGATTTACATTATATATTGAAGAATTAAAATCCAGATAATGATTTCCTCTACATCATTAAAGTGAATAATTGATCAGGTCCCATCTAATCCTATTCCATACATTCATATTTAATTTCATATCACATTTATTTGTGATGGGTAACATTATCAATTGTTTTTCGAAAATCCATACATTATATTTTGTACTCAAAATACTGACAGTGAAATGTTCTATTCATGTCAGCAAATTCGGACGGGGAACGGTAAATATAACCAGCACATTTCAAATGCTCTCGTTTACTTGTTATTACAAGTAAAGGGACTTGCGTATCACTTGAGAATACAATTTACACTTGACTAATTTTGATTTTTTTGGTGCTAGATTAAAAAACACATGTGCTTAGAGTACAATAAAATTATTCGCTGTGCGCGAGAGAGTTTTTTTTTGAGGAGTGGCTTTTGACACCGTCTCGATTCTCTCGCGATTGTTAAGGTGAATTATAGGGTATTTACCTGTATTTTTTTATTACGTGAATTAATAGTGCTCACAAAATATAACAAAGTATACAAAAGGAATAGTATTCTAAAAGAAACTACGGATTGTTTGAAGCGGTTTTGTGAGACGCCCCATACAAAAGTCGTACCACGCCTTTAGGCTGTAAGTTGCTACGAAATGCATGGTCATATGCATACAATTTTCTCCGAAGTTTGTGCGTTTATGTTTACACTGACCATAGTAAATCTGGTTTAAGTAAACTATTTATGCAGGTTTTTATACTTATGTTGTAAAAATATTCCAGCGTTTTCGTAACTTTGAAATTCACCTAATTATAAAAAAATCCAAAAAATCTTACTCCTTTTTATTTTTCTAAATGTTTAATAAAAACAGAATTTTTATATGTAGGCAAATACCCAATTGTGCTGGAATAAAAGACATTTGTTTTATATGATTCATCAGAACTTACAGTGAGCTAGGTGTGAGTTTTTCTCACTATGTCGAAATAGTTACTTTTTTGCCACTAGGGGCATTGTTTTGGTGCCATACAAATTCTTCACGAGTAGTGACAAAAACTCGCAAACAGCAACACTGTAATTCAAATGACATTCATTTAAAAATTACTGACTTTACAGATGTTAAAAAACTTTGGAGAATCATGTGCAAGTTTAAAATTACTATTCCCGTTAAATTGAAAATTGTATTTATTGAAATTCCTTTTACTTTTAATACCTTTCGTTTTTACTTCAATTTGGATATTTTAAAATTGGTTTCATAAATCCTAATCTCATGTCAGTCAGTTGAAGATTAATGGAATATGAAAACTCAAATCGACTAAAGTTAATATTTACATTACAGATAATTATTAACTTTATTTAACATCGTGAAACCGACGCTACGCTCTACAATAATCTTATTCATCATAATATGAAAATACGTCCTCCAATATTTAATATTACGTATCACACGTATGAGTCCTCGTCGAATAACAAACATCCACAATATTTACAATTACACTAACTTAGAATAAAGCTACATGGACGGATGGATACTTAGTATAGGACGGAAGACTATGAGGTAGTTACAAGTTTTGACATTCAAAGCAGAGAAAAGGATATAAAAAGTCTCTTAATACTTAAACGTAATAGAAAAGTCTACATAGAACGGTTAAAGCTGAAGAAAAATAGCCGCATGTAGCTAAGGCTACGTTCCCACAAGCTCTTTTTGTGGTCTCGACAGAAAAAACTGCATTGTAAATAGAACTGTGCCCTTCTACAATAGAGCTGAAAATTGTGTATTTTCATCGTTTCAACTCTATTGTATTAGCGCGCAGTTCTATTTACAGTGAATTTTTTTGTCGCGACCACAAAAAAACTCTCGTGGGTACGACGGCTAATAGTCTTATAAAAATATATAATATGAGTAAAATGAGATACAATTCTTAGTTTATTTGATATTGAAAAAAAAGTTAATGTCTACATTATCAAACCATTCCCGACATCTAAGAATTTTAATAAAATTCGAATCACAGATAATATAATCAGAGTAAATAAATAAGACCATCATCCTCGATTAAATTAAAATAATACGTATCTAAAATTGTTAGCACCGCGTCATACCTTAATAAATATTTGAAACATACAAATTCCAATTCATAGAACATATTATATCACATTACTATGAATTTACCTATACACAGCAAAATTTTGAATGTATAGTAGACATCATTATTCTTTGTAAAACTCCACATTTTGGCTGAAATTGTAGAGTTAAATTATTAAAACTACTTACTGGCAAGGGGGTAAATCCAAACTTACAGTTTTAAGCGGCTTTCAGACTACGCTTTAATATAATAGCATATAGTATGTATATAGCTCATAGCACAAAAATATCGCGCACCATACATTGTTATGGACACGTTAACACCGTACCATACTATATAAAAATGCAGTGCTGCGTTACGCTTTGTCTCCATTCAGTGTGAGCTAACCCTAACTCGTATTGTAACGTTTCAAATTTCAATACAGATAATATTATAAAGTAAAATTATATCATAATATATCACCCTTAATCAATAATAATTACTTTACAGTGAAAATATGAAAGAATAAGAATAACGTTCGTTGAAGGTTCGATTAAGACGTGAAAACTTTAAGACTTATCCATCCACTTTGAACTTCCTATTCTAGATTACCTCAAAATCTTAATTGTTATGTTACAAATCTCAACAATTATTGAGCAAAAAATATTTACAGTGTTGCTATAACTGACTACTGCGTCTTTTCTTTTATCGGATGCGCGTGGCCGTTCGAGTACCCATTGACGATTGTTTCTGTGTTTGTGTTTGTTATTACTGCATGACCGTTGCCGACTGTTTCTATGTCTGTTGTTTTGGCGTAACCGTTGGCGACTAAGTCTGTTGTTTTGGCGTGACCGTTGGCAACTGTGTCTGTTGTTTTGGCGTGACCATTGGCAACTATGTCTGTTGTTTTAACATGACCGTTGAGATAACCATTATGTTTGCTGTCGTTGTTGTTGTTGCAGACGTCCACTTTAAGCGCCGGTTTTCTCCTCTGGTACGCCTGCATGTAGAAGTTGGTGAACAGGACGATGAATATGACGGAATGCAGCACCAGTCCTGTTGCAATGGCCCTGAAAATGATAGTTTATTTAGACTTAAGTTCAGGTTTAAACTATTATCTGTAAAAAAGATCTGTGAGTACATACTACATATTACAGGTTTTAAATAAGTTAGTGTGTCACTACAGATTTTATAAAAGACGTCCTGAAGGTCGATTCAGCAAATTAAATCTTGCCTTAATATGGTTACGATCCAGTTCCGATATGTTAAAACTGCAAAATGGTATTCTCATAAACGTCAAAACAGTTTTGATTGGTTTTAACTCTAAAAATAAGTTTATGATATCAATACGATTAATTTATAATTCAATAAAAGTAAACTGAAAGTTAATTGCAAGAATGAGGGTTCTGGCCTTTTCTTTTGTTATTACTTAATGGGAAGTGATTCTCTTTGCTGGGGGCGTCGAAACCACTTATATTAGCTACGAAGGTCAATATTTAAAAAGAAATACTCACTTTGGATATCCGCAGTCGTAGATTAGAGCGCTCATAGAATGGAACAACACCATGTAGAACTGGATCTGTAAGAAAAATGGAGGATAGTAATAAAATGATGATTGTGATGATGACGGTGACGATGATGAAAACGGTGATGGCAATGATAATGATGTTGGTACTAATATATTTTTAAACGGAGAAGTACAAATTAATATTAAAACATACACATTTAGTAGGTATAAATATGTAGAGCAGAGAATTTTTTATATTCGCAATCATACATTTAGGCGCATTTTGTTAGTTTTAATATATTCTAAATATTCAATTACTTTCTAGGCTGAGTTAGAGACATGAGTAGATAACATCACGGTAATAAAAAATATTTAAAGCCGAAAAAGTGGTATTATTCGTTACGGACTAAAAACTTTGCCATCAAAGAATCTTCTTAAAGAAAAAATCTTCGTGGATACTAACAATAGTAATTTAGCAACCAACTTATTTGAATTGAATGAGAGTAATCCAGTCTTAAAGTATATTTACAACGCTAAGTTGAAATATTTAAGGTTAGCCATGTTAACGTACTTGAGGAGTTGCGCAAGCGACTCCAATAGCTCCACTGCGACATTTACATTTTAAACGAAATATTTTTTAATAACATAATAAATTACGATAAGGTAATTGTGAATATTATTTCACATGTGCCAATTTAGCCAGGTATTGCCACTCTTTGTTACCTTCTCGATTTGACCCCAAAATAAGCACTAAGATTAGTTACGGTTTACCAAATACCTTTTATTAGAGGTTCGCGTGAAATACGAATGCATGAAGATACAGACGGAATTAATCATTTTGCAATAAACATTACTACACGACGACCTCTGTGGCTCAGTTGGTTGAGCGTGTTGGTGCTCAAGCCGGGGGTCGCGGTTTCAAATGGAACCGCCGAAGGAAAAAAAAGTTTTTCTGTGATCCTAGGTCATGGATGTGTATTAAATATGTGTATAATATAATAAAAATCTTAAATATGTGTATAGTATAAAAGTATTAAGTATATTTCCGTTGTCTGGTACCCGTAATACAAGTTCTTCGAGAACTTACCACGGGATCAGATTGACGTGGTGTGAAGCGTCCATAGATATTATTATTGTACTTACATTATTATGATTTTCTTATTTTGTCTTAGCAATTATTACTTCTATTTTCAGGATCGAATGAGACAAAAACGTAAGGTCTGACTTATACGAGAGTAGAGATGGAATGATAAAATTAGCACAGTTTGTGATCTTTTAGTTGTCTATAGTTAGTTTTCTCATAGAAGAGGTAAATTGAAGTGATCATATCTGATTGGATGCGATCTTTCAGTTATATTTTTAGAGTTTAGAACTTGTATTCCATCCATCTCGTTGTTGATTCGAGCGTTGGAGTAATAAAAAAATGTTTTTAAATCTGGTTAGGACAATGCAGGCTGATCACCTGATTATCTGTCAAAAAAGGTGATCCATGCGTCGGATGGGCGTGTAAAAAGTCGGCCCTGCGCCTAATTTCTCGCTAGTCGTGACGGTTATTCGTCCCATTGCGTTACGAGAGTAAAGGAAGAGAGAGTGCTCTTGTGTGTTGCGCACACAGTTAGGCACAATAACATAACTCCTGCCACCGTTACCGAAATCAGTATGGAGACTTGGGAGCTATTATAAGCATTCGATTTAAAAACTTTAAAGTTAATATAAATACATACAAATACCTATGTTGTATATTATTAATATACAAAGTAACGGCAACGTTGTGCAACGGTTTCGTGTGTAAACTTGACCGGAATTTCAGACTTAATATATACTTGTGTACAGTTTTAACTGCGAAGCTAATTGGGGCTATATCTCATTAACTTTATTGTTTCATTAACTTAATTGTTATAAACTATTTTGCAGTTTTAAAATGTGTTTATAAGGTTCGTAACCGTGTCAATAGTTTCAATAGGCATAGGCTATTTTATGAATCAATCAATTTTTTTAACCTACCCTGACCTTACGTAATGCCCACCGGTTTGAGGACTAACCCGGCGAGGAGAACCAGCGTAAGAAACTCGCACGTGGCCCATCTTTTAGCAAAAAGATGGAATTATGGAATGTAAATTTAGGCTTGCTTGTAACGTTTTCATATTTGTTTGCGTTTATGCTAAAAATAAGCATTTTGTTTATATTTTATAAGAAATGTATTAAAGTAATGGTTAACATAATAACTTGTTGATTCAACTGATAATTTCCCATTTTGTTATAAATTTTCCTTAGATAGGCCTTATTACCCGCACCTACTAATGACAGTAGAGTGGCCAGCAGTAGTATTATTTTTAATATAATTTTGTTATAATTAAACGAATCCTTCATTAATAATGTAGAATTTAGGAGTAAACTACTGGTCAGTATTGGTGTGAGTTGACCGTTAGAGAAACACCTGTCTTTTGTTCTAAAGATGATCTTCTGGAGGTTCCTTTAGTCTTTACAAGACGCCTTATTTGTTATTGTATAATTAATATTTAATTTGAACATAATTCAGAGTATAAAAGTTTCAACTATTTGCGTGAATATCAATTGTCTTGCGGTTAGTAATATATATTCCGCGACCTCTGTGACTCAGTGGTACAGCGCGTTGATGCTCACGCTCGCGGGTTCAAATCCCCCGCCGACGGAACAAAAAGTTTTTCCGTGTTCCTGGGTCATAGCTGTGTATTAAATATGTGTATAATAATAAAATAAATATACTTATAGTATAAAAGTATTAAATATGCTTCCCGTTGTCTGGTACCTGTAACACAAGTTCTTCGGATACTTAGCACGGGACCAGATTGACGTAGTGTGAAGTGTCCATAGATATTTATTTATTTGTTATTCTTTGCTCGCGGTGGCTTTGTCGTCAAGTGCGATCGGTTGTCTCGTCATTTTTTTTAACTTTACGCTTTCGACTTTCACTTCACAATTCACTTTCAATATTTGTATTGATAGTTGTTTAAATTAGTGGATACTAGAATTTTATCAGACGTGATTGATTTGATGTTATGAAACGAAAAAAAAAATCATTAGATGAACAATATTGCAACATTTAGCTTCATCATCTTAAATTTTCTCTTCGTCAAGCACGGAACTCTTCTCATTATGAGGGTGACGGTTTAGTCCAGCGCTTTAAAGATAGATATTACTTTTTCTTAAGGAAAGTAAATCTTTAGAAAATATCATGCAATTTAAGATGTCATCCCATGATGAATGTCATGGGATACTCATCCCCACTTACCTGTCCGGTAGCTGTGGTATAGTATACGGGTATGCGGCCCCGGCTTCCCTAGCTATTACTGTCCTATCCCTTGCCCTCCTGGGTGGTAATATCCTACATTTCCTTTTTCCCACTCTAACTTACCAATCTTCCTTTCTACACCACCTATCCTTCCCTTTCCCTATTCCTACCCTCTCCACAAATCCGTGGAAACGCAACGGATAATCATAAAAATAATTTAATTATCCAAAATGGCGGCGATGTGGTTCACCACCCATCATGTCTCGTTTCTCGCGGAGGTGAAAAGCGGATCATGGAGAGCCGCTTCGCTACGTTGAATGTAAGAGGAGGAATGGATGGTAAGAATGAAAGTGAACGAAGCGAAATGAGTATGTAAGGATCGTAGCAAGTGGCAAAAAGTGGTCTCTGCCTACCCCTTTACGGGAAAAAGGCGTGATTATATGTATGTATGTATGTTTAAGATGCTAATTTATTGTTTTCGTACTTTATAGGTGAATGCGCACCTTTACGCGCCGCAGGAGCCGCTCGCGCCAAAGTCGCGAAAAAGGAATCGATTCCTGCGGCGCAGATAGGTGCGCGGCGTTGCATACGATTTCATACAAAAATTTATAAAATTCGATGACTTCGGCGCGTGCGGCTCCTGCGCCGCGTATAGGTGCGCATTCACCTTAAGGACGCATTTACGAATTTCGACATAATTTTATGACCTAATGAAACCAAATCCTAAATAAAAGTAAAATTAAAAATATTAAAAACCCTCTACACAAAAAATAAAATCTAATAAGGTAATAACCAAGAAGTAATATTTTAAACCCATTATAATTATCATCGTCATATATTATATTAAGTAACTTCAAATATTTTTATTTTCCAAACGTCGCCTGGTCTAGGGACTAAAGTTTATAAAGTATTTTTCCAACAACAGATAATTCATTATTACGAATTAGGTACATTTAGGCACGAGCGATCTTAAGTTCCATGCGTAGTCTACGCTCTACCATGAAGGATTCATACTCTACGTAATGCCGCGCGCGGCCTGGAGTTAATTCTTTTGTTGCAGTCTGCGACTACACCAGTTTTTTTCCCTTAGCCCCCGCGGCTACGACGTCGACGACGACCGCGACGCTCGGAAAATAAAAATATTTGAACTTACATTATATATAACTTACATATATTGTACATACATACATACATACATATAATCACGCCTTTTTCCCGTAAAGGGGTAGGCAGAGACCACTTTTTGCAACTTGCTACGATCCTTACATACTCGTTTCGCTTCGTTCACTTTCATTCTTACCATCCATTCCTCCTCTTACATTCAACGTAGCGAAGCGGCTTTCCATGGTCCGCTTTTCACCTCCGCGAGAAACGAGACGTGATGGGTGGTGAACCTCATCGCCGCCATTTTGGATAATTAAATTATTTTTATTATTATCCATTGCGTTTCCACGGATTGGTAGAGAGGGTAGGAATAGGGAAAGGGAAGGATAGGTGGTGTGGAAAGGAAGATTGGTAGGTTAGAGTGGGAAATAGGAAATGTAGGATATTACCGCCCAGGAGGGCAAGGGATAGGACAGTAATAGCTAGGGAAGCCGGGGTCGCGTACCCGTATACTATACCACAACTACCGGATAGGTAAGTTGGGATGAGTACCCCATGACATATATTGTGACGTTTATAATTACAATAGGTTTAATTTTTTTTTTCATTTTAAGTTTTTTTTTGTCGTAAGGCTTAGGATTAGTTTATACTGCGACGCTTCGCATATGGATAGCTATTCAAAATCATCAGTCATACACTGCACATGCGCTGTGCAGAGCGGTGCAACATTTCGAACTGTTACAATGAAAAGTGAATCTTCTCCTGAATGAATAGAGTTCAATTTGAATGGCTGCCTTAAAAATGCATCGTTTCGGTGTAAACTGACCGTTAGGCTACGTTTCACCATTAGTCTACTTGCAGATATCACTAACTTTGTAACACATTACAATGTTATATTGATTATATCATTTATATCATCGACAGGCGCAATCGTTTAGCAAACGCAGCCGCGTGTAATGACTAGTTTCCTCGGTTGAAGGTCTGTATCTACTGGTAGAATGCCAGTTGCAACGTGAAAGGATACTGCGTTCCGCTAGCCATGGCGAAATACAGACAGCTAATTATATCTAAATCGATTTTCAGCCCGAACCCCAAGGTCGATATAAGGATATAATCGCAAATGTTGGGTGCGTCCATGGTCAATGACCATGAATTGGTCATGGGAGAGGTTTTGGAAAATTCCAAAATCTGCAGGTCTAATATGGCCACAATCCTTCCTACTAATATTATAAATGTGAAAGTTTGAGAGGATGTATGGATGGATGGATGTTTGTTTTTCTTTCACGCAAAAACTACTGAACGGATTTTGATGAAAATTGGTTTTACTACAATAAGTAGTTTGGGCTCTGGTACTTTTTATACCGAAAAAGTACAGTGTTCCCGAGGGATACTGTATTTACGCGAGCGGAGCCGCGGGCAACAGCTAGTATTAATATTAATAGAACTATGAAATTTTACTATCCTATCGTGGTATTAAAATTTTGGTGGTCACGTCCCTCAGTCACGAGGATATTACTAGAAAAGAAGAAGAACTATGAAACATTATCTATTGAAATTCAAAACATGATGTTTTATAGTACGATTCACATATTTTTGGCAATTTAGCCTGTACCTTAATAAATGTAGTTTAGGGGCCTGTTTCACAACCTTTTAAGTGTCGGATAGTTTATTCGGAAGTTTAGTCGCTGCTTCCTCTGTATCCAGCGACGTAGACAAAACATGAAAATAAGCTATTTGGCACTTATCTGTCGAATATTGTGAAAAATGCCCTTAGAGAAATTCTAAAATGTTGCGAGAAATCTGCAACTTTTTTTCCTGGGGACGAGTTTTAGCGGTACTGTAGTGCATCTGGCATGTTCGCTGACGCTATAATTGACGATTTCTCATCAATTGTACGTAAACGTATTGCGTCATTGATGTGCAGGCCTGCAGGGTTCGCGGGAGCGACAACAGCATACTGAAAGCGATATGTGGGCAAGCTGACGGTGTGATAGCGGGGCACTGGGAGCACGTCCACGTGCATGTACCCAGTGCGCCGGTACCGTGGCGCAGATACGCCAAATAATAATAATATAAAGCTAGAATGTAGTGTTACTAACATAGGGTAAGGTTTAAATGTAAGTACTAACTCTATGGACTATTGGTCTGCAATAAACGTATTTTATTTTATTTAGGGGTCGAATTGACAGCGAGGCCATAAAAGTGCATGGATTGCGTGCCGTAATATTCACAGTGGCATCAATAACGCCACTAATAATAATATTATAAAGAGTAATACTAATAATAATATTATAAAGAGGAAAACTTTGTTTTTATGTTTGTTTGTTTGTTTGTTTGTAATGAATAGGCTCAAAAAGTACTGGACCGATTTCAAAAATTCTTTCACCATTCGAAAGCTACATTATCCACGAGTAACATAGGCTATATTTTATTTTGGAAAAAAATAGGGTTCCGTAAAATATTTGGGTTTTTCGGACACAAGGTGTAAAAAATCAACCAGAAAAGTTACTTATTTTGCGTACGCTGCCTAAACTATAAAAGATAGAACCATAAAATGTTCTAATTAATTGTAGATCTTATAAATATCTACAAAAAAGTCCGCGACACACTATACCTATCTATGTCGAGTGAGGCACAACAACCATTTTTTTATTTAGAAATCTTGAATTTTTTTTGGACTACATTTAAACGCGTTTATTTTACTCATGCTATTAATCCTTATCAAAATAAATTATTTCATCACTAAGTACAGTTTATGTAGATAATATTTGGTCTTTGAATGATTGAAATTGGACGTGTGGTTTTGAAGTTATGGCGAAATTAAAATATGACGATTTCTGCTGCACGGCCCGTTACGAAGTGGGCGTCGCCAAGGCAGGGGTGTGCGTGCGGGGGGAGTTTAGATCTATGGTATTTCATACAATAAAAGTATACCCACCTACTTATTTCATTGAGTTTTAGTAGGTACCTATATTAATTTGTTTCTGTTTGTTTTGACTAGATTTCGCCCGTTTTGTTAGTGGTTTAAAGACATTCTGTAGTATTAGTATCAGTATTGTACCCGTGCGAAGCTGGGGCGGGTCGCTAGTAGGTCATATAACTGATTGAATGTACTGTTGGTTCTTGGTGGAAATTCATGTTCATAATAATACAAGTTTTGTATACACACTTTTATCGTACACACTACTTTTTATACACACTTTTCCACTTTTAACAAATAAAGTGGAAGTATGTATAAAAGTTGCGTGATATTATTATGAATATAGGTCATACCTAAACGCTAGGCTATTAACTCGAATATGCAGATATAAAATTACTACACAATCCATAAACTCCAATGTCACCGATCGGTGACGAAACAACACGTGTGAGTGAATTATGAGAGTTTCGCAAAAGGATATTAAACTGATGAGCCACACCTAGAATTCTTTAAAACGAGAAATGGCGCAAGCGACGCCCGCCGGAGGCTAACTGACTTTATCCTAGGATTAGTTTGCGTATGTATCAATTTTGGGTTTCGTTCCCATAAGGAAAAAAGCTGTATAAAAAAGATACATCGACATACCGTATTCAAAGATACCGTAGCATAATGCTCTCTTTGTAGGAAAATTATGTGTTTTTCGGAAATAACTAAGATTTGTTTGCATTATCTGGAAATATTGGAAAGCTGTGTGAAATAAAAAGATACATAATTACAATTTTTTTTTTGTAAAAAATGTGTTTTTGCAAAAACTTAGCTTTTAGCGATATTATAAAAGCGAAAATTTATTGATACGCTAAAAATAGCACCCGATTTTACTATTGATTTCTTTATTTATCAACCAATAATGACTTACCTATTTGAACACGAATTAACAAATATTTCAAAACTAAAGATATAGGCTATGACGTACATTTTACAGAAAAATCTCTATAAATATCTATAATGCCTCTAATGTCAGCCATCATGCTTATATCCAGAGGGATAGGGACTGTTGACCCTTACTACAGGTTTATCAACCTATCAAGGGTAACAGGACTTCATCCACAGTGATTGGATTGTATGTAAAATTGTGCCTAGCTAAAAGTTAATTTGTACCAACTACAATCTGCTTTTTTGCACCAATAAATTATTATTATTATTATGATTTCACCATACTTCAAATGTCAAAATGGCCCCAAAGACTCTAAAAAGTGGGGCCATTTAAGTGGAGACAATTTTTGCCTCAACATGCTTCGTCTATAATATATACGTCTATGCGAAATCACCGTCTCTAAATACGTGATTCTCATTTTGACAATGTGCCAACGCTCGTAGACTCTGTTCCGATTCAATGTAACCTACATGTAAACAACACTCAATATGGGCAGCTATAATGCTACCAATTTAAATGTCACTGCGCAAGTCGTTTTTAAATTCGTGACATCTGACAGCTTTTTGACATGACAAGGACCGTCGTGCTGTGGCATTGGGTCTGCCTCCGAACGGTAGAAAAAATATCACACACCCTCATTACATAATGTGAAAGTTTGTGAGGATGACTGGATGAATGGATATTTGCTACTATTGCTGCTATTACCTACACGAAAAAACTAAATGGATTTCGATGAAATTTGGTATGGTCTTCCATACCAAATTTTACTGGATTATAACAGCTACTTTTTCCAAAAAAGTACTGTATTTCCTTGGGATACTATATTTACGCGGGCGGAGCCGTGGGAAAAGCTAGTAATACGTAAAAGACATTGATTTGGTGAAATAAATAAAAAAAAAAAAAAAAATTTGATTATATTGAATTGGAACAAAGTAGGTACCTATAGAGTTGTGGATTCCACCATACCGCGCGGAATCCACCGCGGATTCCGCGAATCCTCGCGCAGTCCGTCGCAGATTCCGCCAGAATACGCGGAATCCATGCGCCGTGGCTGACGCGGTGTCAATGTGCGAACCGTCTGAGATTACCACTGACCCTATATCCTTTCATCGAGTTACTTTGTAGTAGTACTACTATACAGTATTTAAAATAGTCGATTGACTAATAAACTAGTGGTACAGCTATATAATTTCGTCGCAACAATATTTGTAAACAAACCGGTTCGTAAGTTCAAAACGTTGCAATTCAAGATCTATGTATGCACCTGCATCCTAAGAATTGTTAGCTGCAATGTCTAGTCACTTATGAAAACGTGGATTTACCAATTTTATCCTACTAATATTATAGATGTGAAAGTTTGTGAGGATGGATGGATGTTTGTTAGAGTAACAATTAACAAACATGTAAAACTGCTAAACGGATTTGGTGGTAGTAGCTTGATCTCTGGATTAAAATATAGGCTACTTTTTATCCCGAAAAAATACAGTGTTCCCTTGGGATACTGAATTTACGCGGGCGGGGCGGGCAACAGCTTGTAAAGAATATGCCATGTGCAATAATTGCAATTTTTTTTTTAAATATCTATGGACGCTTCACACCACGTCAATCTGGCCCCGTGCTAAGTATTCGAAGAACTTGTGTTACAGGTACCAGTTAAACGGGAAGTATATTTAATACTTTTATACTATACATATATTTAAGATTTGTATTATATTATACACATATTTAATACACATCCATGACCCAGGAACACAGAAAAACTTTTTGTTCCTTCGGCGGGATTTGAACCCGCGACCCCCGGCTTGAGCACCAACGCGCTGAACCACTGAGCCACAGAGGTCGTCAAAAATATGCAATGCAGTAGCGAAGGCTGGTGCTCTTTCATAGGGAAGCCGTAGTATAATAGGTACGGATTTGTATGAGGGTCTACAAAAGGTAAGCGGTAAGGGAAGCCGATAGGAATGGAGTTATAGGAACCCCACGCCACTGATGCAATGCAATGTAAAACTAATTAAATTCTTTATTTACCTGACTACGGCGAAGCGAAATAGAAGAGTAATGATTTTGGCAGTCCATGTATGTAATATGTATGTACGCATTTATATCTGTTCCACTGTAGCACCTAAACTCAGTAGTTTACAAAAATTACATCTCATTTACAAAAAATTGTTCAGTAACTCATTTTAAAAAATGATGTGTAAATAGATTCGTAATAATAGCCCGGGTATTATAGGCTATAAAAGTTACGTAGTTCGGTTACAGATTTTATTTAAAAAAAACTAGCTTTATCGTGCGGCTTCATGGATCCTCATTGCACTAAAAATCTTTTTAATGGATTCTTACGTCATAATAACTATCTGCATGCAAAAATTCAACATAATCTAACCAGTAACCAGTTGTTGGTATTTTACTATTCAAAGTTTTGAACCGCATTTATATAAAAATTTAGAGGACGAATTATAGAAAACTATAAAATATGTACTTAATAACTTTGATTTATTAGTTCCGAATTTGGATATTAAATTACATAGAAATTGGAGTAGATTTAAAATATTTTACATATTATAAACTTTCAACCCTTATTTTACACCCTAACCTGAGTGCACGTCTACAATGTAAATTAAAACTACTGTCCAAATTACACGTTTCTACTAAAAGCGGTTACGGGTGTGCGAGCGTCTATACGTCAGTCAGTAGCGAGATCTCCTTTTATATATGTCATCGTAAAATTGTAAAAACCGTCAGATTGTAATAAAACTAGTAAAAAGGTAAAATTACAGACTTCCGACGCGAATATGCTGCCTATAATTTTAGACATTATTTTTCGTTAAATTATAAATACATAGGTATTTTAACAATCTCGTTAGTTATTTTACAATATAATAGTTTTTACAATTTTATGGTGACATATACATAGATTAAGAATTTATTTGTACCTATCGGTATTAATGAAGGGTGATAAATGAATGTTTTCGAGAATGGATGGAAAACTTGATGAAATTGAAATTTGGTGTGGAAGTAGGTAATTCAAATTCTGGATTAAAACATAGGCTACTATTTACCCGGAAAAAGTACAGATTTCCTGTGGGATAATGTATTTACGCGGGCGGAGCCGCGGGCAAAATCTAGTGTAGATACTATAAAACTTTGGTGGTCAATAATTGGGGGATGCTAACAATTAAACAATTCCCGTAAGTTATTTTTATAATAACTTGACGATAAATACTTACCAGCTGCAGTGTGGTGAGGTGCTTCTTCCACCAGAGGTACTTCTGGTACTGCGGGCCCATCGCCGCCATCATGTAGTAGCTGTACATGATCACGTGGACCAGGTTGTTCACGATGTTCGAGAACGTTCCGTGACCACCTAGAAGAAAAGTGAGCCAAAATTCACTAGAAATCCTGCTGGATTGATGGGTAGATGTTTGTTACTCTTTCACACAAAAACTACTGAACTGTTTTTAAAGAAATTAGGTATGGTAGTAGTTAAAGCCCTGGATTAACACATATGTTACTTTTTATATTAATTTTTATATTATACACATATTTAATACACATCCATGAACAAAAAAAAAACCTTCTTGTTCCTTCGGCGGGATTCGAACCCGAGATCTTGGCTTAGCTTGACCAGTGAGCCATAGAGGTCGTCAAATTGACATAAAAAGGACAGATTGACAAAGGAAAGCTGTCATTCTGTGCATATTATGTGTTCGTATGTCTAATGTCTATAATTCTTGTGTAAATAAAACGCATTTCTATGATAGTCATGCTAAGTCTGTAAGGTATTTATAATATGGGCCTTTGCTGCCCGAAATAAATGAAATTTAATTTTATTTATTTAATTTAAGTGTGCAAGTGGCATAGCATGGCATACATATTATCGTAAAATCAGAAAATATTCATATTTCTTGGTGGAAGTTAAAAAAGGAAACTACCTAATTAAAAAAAGTGAAACTTATTATTCTGTTCTATTTAATAGTTACTACACAGTTGTGTTTAAATATTTTGTAGAGAACTTGAAAGAAAGATGAACCCTAATTATCAAATAATCTATTTACATTTTGTATAAATTACTACTACTTGGTAAATGTAAAAAAATATATTGATTATGTGTAATTTATTCATTAAATACATCTAAAAAGTAAAAAAAAAAGTTTTTTTTTGCTAAATTAGTAAACAAACCCTACATAATTAGTTTACTTATATCATATACAAAAACATTCATTATTATAAGTATGAACTTAAACGCACAAATATCGGAGATATTTACAAATATTATGTTCCCGCGGCCGTATACTTCATACCTACTTCGTATCACTTTAACCCAAGAGTGGTTCGTGGGTACGACTTTAGTATGGAGAGTTTTTACGAGACTTGCGAAATTTTGTATACAAATTGCTGTACCTTTGAAAATATTGACTTTTGATATACTATTTCTTCTGAGAAGTTACTCATATTTAAGAGTAGGTACTCACATAGATGTATTATATTAAAAAGAGGAGTACTACTCAGTACACTACCCATATATGCAATTTAAAAAAATCAGTACTGTAACTGGTTTTTTGTGATTGTCACGTGGGACGTGAAGACAACGCGACGGACTACTTGCTTAAAAATTCGATTTTCTGGTAGTACATGCCTAATTGCCTAACTACCGTTCTATGCCTAACTATCGTTTATTATATGTCATGACTCATGACTAGATTTTATCAGAAGTTTGAGTGTTTGCTGATTAAGTATTAAGAAGGAATGCGTTTACAAATTACATACAAATTTTTTGACAGACAACTTACCGGCTATAAATTTAACGAGCACCCACGCCTCGAAGGGCGTAAGGGAGTGGTGGTACAGGTGGAGCCAGGTGATCTGACTCTTTTTCTTCCTCAGCACGAAGAAGACCGTGTCTGCAAACTCGGACAGCTTGGAGAAATAGTATACCCAACATAGATGCAACATCTGGAAAGAAAATGGGAGGTATGATTATGTTGGCATAAAATTGTTGTTTATGAAGGCAATCAATTTTCCGATATCTTAGTGTAAAACCGGAGGCTATTATAGTGCTCTCGAACGGGAGTTCCAAAAAAAAAACGATTTAATTTAAAAGATTTATTGAAAATTAAAAATTACAATTTATTTTACATTTAAACTTAACTAAATGAATCAGATCTATGTTGGATCTAAACTCAAGAATTAAGACTACCGACTTTGACCGATGTAAGATCTGAAGTGTCCAACTTAACACCAAATTCACGGTCCCACGGAGCTGGAACCACCACGATGATGCGGCGTCAGCATTTCCAGTATAAGACAATTTATTTTGTAATTTATGAAAAAAACTGCACGACATGTATTTTCTTTATAGTCCAAGAGGCGGCTTCGATTATTATATGTTACATGTTAATTATAGTCCAAGAGTATGTTCGACTGCAACTGGATGATGATGATGATTCCCATATAATGGTATTCGGCAATTCAGTGCTAAGTCCATATTACATAGGGGGTACATATGTAAAAGGCTACACCAATATTTACACTTTTTTATTTTTATTTATTTATTGTTTACCAAAAAGATACAATTTACATGGACGGAATTGGAATGCAGCGACAAAAAAACCATTGGGTACATAAAAATATACCCAACGGTTTTTCGCTGCATTTAAATTTTGATTAAACTTTAGAAGACCATTGTTGATATTAATTGTCTTTTATTCGTATTCCAGGTTCTTAATTTTCCTATTTTTTCATTTTTTCTTATCATGTTTCATACATTTAATGCGTCTACTACGTATACGTATATATTATAGAAGAGGTAGAGCCATGCTTCGGCACGAATGGGCCGGCTCGACCGGAGAAATACCACGGGCTCACAGAAAACCGGCGTGAAACAGCGTTTGCGCTGTGTTTCGCCGAGTGAGTGAGTTTACCGGAGGCCCAATCCCCTACCCTATTCCCTTCCCTACCCTCCCCTATTACCCTATTCCCTCTTAAAAGGCCGGCAACGCACTTGCAGCTCTTCTGATGTTGCGAGTGTCCATGGGCGACGGAAGTTGCTTTCCATCAGGTGACCCGTTTGCTCGTTTGCCCCCTTATTTCATAAAAAAAAAAAAAAAAAAAAGGCATATTGAGGCAAAAAGTGGCTCCAGTTAAATGGCCCTACTTTTGAGATTTTTGGGGCCATTATGACATTTGAAGTATGGTGTAACTTTTTTATTGTATGAAGATTTGTTCTGTCAAATGTACGTCATAGCCTAACTTGAGTTTTTGAAATCTTTGATCTTCCAACAAAATAGTTTTTAATTAATGCTTTCACATTTCCAAACTACTGGTCATTAGAGAGTCAAGATTATGTTCATTTTTAGAGCGTGGAGTATTCTTATGACAACTTGATATTTTCCTCCTTTCTCGTTGTGCGTAAAAAGAGAAGAAAGTACCATCTTTTTTACCCTACCTACCTACTACCAGAAAAAAAGGAAGGGTAATGATTTTGGCACTCTGTGTATGTTTTGTTTGTTCTCTCGTAGCGCCTAAACTACTGATCCGATTTTAAGGCCGTCCCCCGACCAAAAGACCTTGAGGCGGTCAGCCGCATAACTCAGTTCAAAATTTTTCACATAACTTAGTTCAAAATTTACCAAAAAAAAATAATTAAACGGCGAATATCTAGCTTATGAAATTGCCTATCTATTGGTGTGTGTCCCAAATAAAATTAACTTGTAAATACTATGGAGACGCTGAAACTATAATTGAATGGATCACCTGATGATGAGTTTTTTTTTTTTTTTTATAAAATAAGGGGGCAAACGAGCAAACGGGTCACCTGATGGAAAGCAACTACCGTCGCCCATGGACACTCGCAACATCAGAAGAGCTGCAGGTGCGTTGCCGGCCTTTTGAGTTAATCGAAACCGGTCGTGTTTATATTTAATTATGGTAAAAATCTAAATAAAGTGGAAAAGTGTGTATAAAAAGTTGTGTTATATCATTATGAGAGTGCTCTTGTGTACTGCGCACATACTTGGGCACTATAAAATTACTCCTGCGTAACTGGCCTGGTTTCAATGAAACCGGCCACCGTCACCGATATCGGTGTGGGGAGTTATTATTTATTATTACTAATAACTTAATAATGTTTTTTAAATTTTCTCATCTTTCAGCTCATTTTCGTAGATTTGACTAGTGAGTTTTATATAGCCGGTTTATTCAATTTTTGAATGAAGATTTTAAAACAAAATAATGAATATATATTGAAAGACATAGATATAATATATTAGAAAGAGGTGGAAAGATAAGTAATTTAAATCGCAAGTTATATTAAGTTGCACATTTTTAATAATTATGTCTAGACTAGCTGATACCCGCGGCTCCGCCCGCGTAAATACAGTAACCCACGGGAACCTTATATGTCCCGCGATAAAAAGTAGCCTATGTCCTTCCCCATGGTCTACTTTATATCTGTGCCAAATTTCATGATAATAAGTTTAGTAGTTTTTACATGAAACTGTTAATAAAGTATCCCACGGGAGCTTTACATTTCCCCGCGATAAAAAGCCTAGCCTGTGTCCTTTCTCAAGCTCTAGACCAGTGTTTTTGAACCTTTTTCATGATGCGACCGGGGGGGTCGCATCATGAAAAAGGTGTCTTGTATGAAAAAATATTTCGCAACCCCCCGACCCTTCGCTTTTTTATCATGTATGTATGTGTATTGTGTATGTTATAGTGTTACAAATATTCATTCCATACGACTTTTTATGCGTCTCCATGATTATTATTATTCGGATATAAGTACATAATATAATACGTCAAACACATTATTTTACAATTACATACATCGATGATATCGAAGATCGATTTATGAGTATATCCTTTTGTTAAAATTCTCTTACTTAATAAATCAATAAATAATAATAAATAAATCTTCATTGTTTTTTTACTAAAGTTCTCTCGACTTCCGGCGACCCCCCTACAGAAGCTTCGCGACCCCCTGGGGGGTCTTCTGCTCAAGCTTCTGTTGGAAAACACTGCTCTAGACAATCTCTGTACCAAATTTCATTTAAATCAGTTCAGTAGTTTTGGCGTGAAAGACGGACAAACAGACAGACACACACTTTTTATATTATATAGTATGTATTATATATTATGGATTACGTGGGTGATTACCATGTTAACTCAATTTTGATCTAATCTCATTAAATCTGCTATTACTTTCTTTCAAAAGTTGTGACGCATTTTGGCATTACGTCACATACTAAATACACCTACTTCTACAATTTAAGTAATTATTATTACCGTCTTATTTTTTAAATATTTTTTTCCTTCAGCTTATGACGCATGACAATACATTAAATTTTTTACTACGATTACAAGCCTCAAAATAATCTTGATAGTTACTTTCTTAATAAGTTTATGAATGTTTGTTTAATTTACTTAAAAAAAAATATTTTTATTGACCTATGCCAATAGTACATAGGTACTATTGGCATAGGTCAAATATTATATAATTATTACTATATAATTAGAGAAATAAACATTTTATTTATTTATTTATTAATGGTCGAACCACACATAGTGTTAATATTATACTCGTAACATTGTTAGTTAATATAACAATAGTAAGTTAATTTACGTTCTTAGTTACTACGATATTTGTCTTCAGAGTTCTGACTAATCAAGATTATTTTAACAAACTTTTATAACCGACTTCCAAAAAAGAGGTTAAAGTACAATTTTCCTCAAACCCAATTAAGTTGATCGTCTCCACTCTTCACGGAAGCGGATGACGTAACCAGTGGCTTTCACTGTTACGTTACAAGTTCACGGCGATCACGTGAAGGTTGCGGTCACGTGAAACGAGCTCAGCCTACCTGATTGTAAGTGATTCATGAGTTTTACTCAAATAGAATTCTAGATCAGCTTAATCAGATTTTTATTTTTGTATCTAGGTATATTTCACTGCAATTTTTACAGTTACGCCTGCAATAAGAACGTACTTTTTCTAAGGTTATGTGAATATAAAACTTATTGTTTAATATTTTAATTTGATTAGAATCTTAATAATTTATTAAATATGTTTATTACAATTTTCATTAAAATTTGTAAAAAAAATAAAATAAGAACTAGTTAAAATATTTATATTATAAAAAACTTATTATCTAATTAAAAAATAAATAAATAAGGGCTATAGATAAAAAACTGTATCTAGGTCAGAGACTGCGGGTAGAGTAACCTAAGAGGCTGGCAGCATTACCTCGCTGAATGGCCAAACTGATTCGTTGACCGAGGTAAGCTCCAGCCTTAGGATCATTGGACAGTTTTTTGGTCAAATCTTTAAAAATTAGCTTAGCACAAATATTTAAAAAGGGCCTCACGGGCCCATAGTTTCGACACCAAAAGGTAACAAGTTAAATATTAATATGTATTTAAATTCATGTTCATGTTCGGATTAAAATTACTTCACGAAAGATTAATTATTAACATACACGCACTAGTTTTATCGAATATTCCGTTGTTAATAATTGCTGATGTAATTAGGACAAAAATTAACGTAGTTACAATTTGGAAGAGCACATAGGTTATTTTAGACTTTGAATAATCCTCCTACTACTATGTGAAAGTTCGTGAGGATAGATGGATGTATGGATGGATGTTTGTTACTCTTTTACTACTTACATGAAAATTGGTATGATAGTAGTTTCAGCTCTGGATTAAGCATCTGTAGGTATAACGCCAGTGCGCATCACGTCCCATATCTACTAATTTTGTAGGCGACAAGGGTGTATCGTGCCGACTGGAGAGTATTGAAATCGGATAAAAAACCGCTATAAATATTTGAGACACAATTTGCAAAAACTAAAACGGCCTTCCCCTGAGTCTTGTCTTACTTAAAATACTGAAATAATTTTCACACTCGTGTGACTTATAGAAGAAGAGAAAAAAAGGTTTTAACTTAAAAAAAGGGTGAACTTAGCATATTTTTAAATCAATAAAATATATATATATATATATATATATATATATATATATATATATATATATATATATATATATATATATATATATATATATATAAAATTCAATTTAGACAGTCCTCGGCTACCTAAATATAATTCTGACTAACATATTTTTTTTTGGATTTTTCAATACGACCATGTTTCAGAGAAATACAATTAAACTTAAAACATAGGATACTTTTTTTCCGGAAAAGTACAGAGTTCGTGGGATGCTGTATTCAGGCGGGCGGAGCCACGGGCAACAGCTAGTATCAGTATATTTTTGTGAAACAATCCTCACTCAGTACACGGCAACCTAACTCCACACATATACTCGTACCTAATGTGAAGAAAATATTGATATGTGTGTATACAAGATCTAGCATAAATAATAACAATTGGAAAGTGCAAAAAACTCTACTTGACCAACCATGTAGAGCTTCGAATGTGTAGACCTCTAATAATGTACACTACGGCCGCTGTATCTTGACGGGTCTGAACATAGGCTCTGCGAACTTTAGCGCATGTACAACTCGTGAAGAAAACTGTTATTGTATTATTTTTATATACCTATGTACTAATAAAACTTCCCTAATACAGTTGACCAACTAGTACAAATAAAATAAATACGAAAACACTTAAAAAAAGTTATTGCGCGACCTTCTGCGCGAAGTTCAGAGTCGCCAAGATACATCGGCCGTATTGTAATCTTCATTAGTAAGGATCGGTTCACACCGGTCGCGGTATCTATGTATAATATCACGCTTTTATTAGGTCGACCTGTATGTAACTATGTAATGGAATCTAAGGTAGATAATTTAACCATCTTCCAAGGATCGTAGCGTCATGAAAATTGGCAGCTGTATGTAATTCTGGTGACAATACAATAATATGGTACTGTCGAACTGATCTGATGATGGAGCCGGAAGATATGAACTAGAACTTCATGATGGAACATTGTATCATAGCTGTGTTTGGACTTGTTAGAAAAGTCTTGTAATGAACTTTGACCACGATTAGGTTTTAAGGTCTGATGATGAAGCCGGAAGACAGGAACTGGCATTCCATGATGGAATATCGCATCCCTGTTTGGACTTGTTAGAAAGGTCTTGTAATGAACTTTGACCACGATTAGGTAAAGCATGTTTTTCTAGTGTTTTTAATTTATTATTTAGTAACAAGCTGTTGCCCGCGGCTCCGTCGGCGTAAAAAGGTATAGTATCCCACTGGAAAAGGAGTACTTTTTTGGGATAAGAAGTATCCTATATTTCAATCCGGAGCATAAACTGCTACCATAATAAATTTCATCAAAATCCGTTCAGTAGTTTTTGCATGAAGGAGTAACAAACATCCATCCATACATCCGTACATCCTGACAATCTTTTACATTTATAACACTAGCTGTTGCCTGCGGCTCCACCCGCGTAAATATATCCCTCGGGAACACTGTATTTTTTTCGGGATAAAAAGTAGCCTATGTTTTAATCCAGAGCCTACACTACTAAGATACTAAATTTCATCTAAATATGTTCAGTAGTTTTTGCGTGAAAGAGTATCAAACATCCATCCATACATCTATCTATCCATACATCCACACAAACATTATTTTTACACTATTTAATATTAGTAGGATATTAATAGAATAGGTAATTTCAAAAGTCAGCGCCGCGTATCGTTTCGGTCGGTGTGACTTGTCCCTAAAATGAAATATTTGAAGTGTAACATCCGACTGAAAACAGACCGACAATGATCTCAATTTTTCGGAAATCTTCGTTTTTAAGGTTTCGTTTACACAATAAACCCTTATACTTTTCCTATAATGAATCCTCATTTTATCAGTCTGTCAGCCCTTCTAGGTTCTATAATTATGAATGTTATTGGATGAAATTTTTTATACTTATAGATAGTGTTTAGATGCCAGTTTTGGCTTTATGAATAATAATATTTTTTGGATACATTTTATGATGAGGAGAGGATGAAAAATATTTTCTTTGTTCTAACCCATGTTAAAAAGGTCTTTTTGTAACTAATAATGTCAAGGCTTAATACATGACATTTTTACAAGGTCAACCATTTTCGAGTAATCGGCCTCCAAAGAGTGAAGTATCTCTATCTTCTTTAGAAATGCCCCTGGATTGAAACTTGTAAGTTAACATGCTGATACCATGCTAAAAACTCGTTAGGAAAATTATTTTGAAATTTGTTTTCTTGTCATCTTAAAAGGAACAAAAATATTTTTTTAATTATTACTATAGTAAAAATGTTTTTAATTAATAAACACTGAAAATAGGCGATGGCTTTGCGACCTTACGTAACTAAACTACATTAAAAAAAATCATTTAATAAATCGTACCTAAATTTTATACTCATAACTTCAACTACTTTCAACTTAAGATTATGTTCTATCGGAGAACCGTATGAAACTTATTTGAGCCGACTTTTTAAAACGAAGTCAGCAGCGTTTGACATACTTATTTAATAAATTAATTAATTCATTCGTTAAACTGTAATTACACATATTAAACAATGTACAAAATATGCTCTGTTGCTTTCGTCAGTATTTAAATACCGTTAAGCTTTCGCTTTTTGTGGTTTTAAGTTTTTTTTTTCGTAAAAAAACACGTGTTTCTGTGCAGTTTAAATTTCGACATTGACATCTGTCATGGTTTATGCTTTAGGTTTACTGACTTTTCTCCGGTCGAAAATCTGATTGTAATAAAAGTAAAAATTTAAGAAATGAACTAATATGTAGTTATTCTTATGTATTTGAATATTATTATATGAAGTAGTAAATAGTTTTTTTAATTAAATTAAGGCTTAATAGAATACTTGACTCAGATTTAATTTCATACATTGATGGAGTATTTCTTTTAGGTGGTACTTGGCTTAGAAAAAATATTCTAGCATAGATAGGTATGTTAAATTAAAAAGAGGTATTCTAGACATCATACATTAAAAGCTTAAGATTTATATATAAAATTGATTTCAAAATATGTATGTTTCTTAATTTCTACCTCGAAGTTACTTCCGGCAAGGATGTGACGTCACAAACACACTTAACACAATATACGTAGTAGTGAAACGGAACGTGTTTCTCTAAATAAATAGTTAATGACATCTTTTAAAGTTTAGTATTAAGTAACGTCATACGGAACGTCACACCGCCATTTTGTCTGAGTGGACTATAGCACAGATTACAAAATATAGTATTAGTATGACGTCTCACAACACAGATAATAATTTATCAACCAATATGGTAAATAGAGTATTCGACGGTTTTTTTAAATATACATCTTTAAAATATTGTTTTGTAGGTTTTTAGGTTTCAAAATAATGTTCTTTTGTGTAATGGAACAATTAAGAAGCGTTTAGGACATAAACCTACCTTGTTTTTAATAAGGTCAAGTCGCCTACTGTGTATTCCGTTAAATATGTTTATTTAATGTGGTCCCATTATAAAATGGATGTATTTACATTGGAGAACGCTGGTTCGCCTTTTTAAGAAAGTATAAAATAGATATGAATGGAGTTATAGGAACCCTACGCCACTAGTGTGAGGTGTCTGGTAAACTTTTCTCACACATTTCATCTCCTTCTCTCATCTCTGTTTGGGCCAGTAATTTAGAGCTTTGCTTTCGACTCCGGAGGTCATCAGGTCGAGTCCCGCGTTGGAACAAAAAAAAAATGTTGTTTTCAAGTTTGGTTAGGTAGGACATTGCAGGTTGATCACCTGATTGTCTGACAAGAACTGTTTAATGTTTAATGTTAATAATTTACTTTTAAATTCAAATAAAACGAAATGTTTAAAGTTTAGCCTCCCAAATGTTAGGCAGGCACAAACCAATATACTATTAAATGATGAGAAAATGAACTTAGTGGACACCACTGTATTTCTAGGTATAACACTAGATTGTAAATTACAGTGGGGTCCCCATATTGCAAATCTGGCAGATAAGCTCAGTTCTGCAGCATATGCAGTCAAAAAAATTAGAGAAATTACCGATGAGGATACAGCGCGGCTAGTTTATTTTAGTTATTTTCATAGTATAATGTCATATGGCATTCTTCTTTGGGGAAACGCTGCGGACATTAATACAATATTTGTGCTACAGAAGCGAGCTATACGTTCTATTTATAAGATGTCATGTTTTGAATCTCTGAGAGAAAAATTTAAAGAAATAGGTATTCTGACCGTTGCTACTCAATACATTTTGGACAATGTGTTGTATGTCAGAAAGAATTTAACGAATTTTAAAAAGAAAAGTGACACACATTGTAGGAATACTAGAAATAGGAACAAGTTAGAAATACCAGTGATCAGACTTAGTAAAGTAAGTAAATCTTTTAAAGGTCAATGTATACGCCTTTACAATAGAATCCCAGAAAACGTTCAAAATCTTTCCATTAATCAATTTAAAAAAGCTGTTAAAGAACGAAATACATTTTGGACAATGTGTTGTATGTCAGAAAGAATTTAACGAATTTTAAAAAGAAAAGTGACACACATTGTAGGAATACTAGAAATAGGAACAAGTTAGAAATACCAGTGATAAGACTTAGTAAAGTAAGTAAATCTTTTAAAGGTCAATGTATACGCCTTTACAATAGAATCCCAGAAAACGTTCAAAATCTTTCCATTAATCAATTTAAAAAAGCTGTTAAAGAACGTTTGTGTGCTAAAGCTTATTATAAAGTCAGTGATTTCATTAACGATTGCACACCTTGGGAATAAGATGGCCCCATGCAAGGCTGCTTTTATGTACTTAAGTATGTTCTATGTACTTATGACTAATGTTATATAGATTAAGTTACAACATTGTAAAATATTTTTTGAAAAGAACAATTTTCCCATCTTTTTGCTAAAAGGTGGCCCCGTGCGAGTTTCTTACGCCGGTTCTTCTCGCCGGGCTAGTTTCCGAACCGGTGGTAGGCATCATGTAGGACGATTCTATAAGCGTTATATTATAACCTACATGGAAATAAAAATTTTGAGTTTGAGTTTGAGAAAAAATCGAACGGTTTTTACAATTTTACGGTGACATATATAGTCTTTTATTACTTTATAGTCTTGTGTTGGATGTATTATTAGTAAGAAATAAACTTTACTTTACTGTAAAAAGAGAAATTCTTTTTTTTTTACTTTTTTTATTTTTTTCACACCTGACTGCCACGAAAGGTGAATTAATAATTCCATAATATAATTATCTTTGGAGATACTAAAATTATTATAAGGCCATAATTATTAACATTACGTTAGTTGACTTGTCTATTCATTTCCTAGGTTTACATGGTTTTCTCGTGGCGACCGGTATCAGAACATCTTTGCTTTCTACGGCTAATGACTTTTACCGCTTCGTACTTTGCGTCTGTCATCACAGCCATTTTTTTAGCAAACGAACTGAGCCCACGAAATGGAAAGTGATTATACCGGTTTGAGCACTTTAAGCCTCAAAATGTGTGTATTCTTTCTTTTTTTATTGAACGTGAAACATTGTATTGAGACGAGATTTATTACTTATTAGTAGGAGTTACGTAAATTATATTGATACTGGTTTTCGCGGTTTTATTCTTAATCCTTTATACAGGAGACAAACTTTGGACTACAATTTCATCCGTCTGGTAGGAAAAAAACTGTATCTATCAAACGCACGTTAGTGTATTTTGTTGTTATTTTTATTTATCTTTAACTATACTAATTAATATTATAAAGAGGAATGGTAACAACCATTCCTCTTTATAATATATATTATAAAGAGGATTCGGAGCCTATTCGATGCAAAATAACAATTTTGCATCGAATAGGCTCCGAAACTACTGGAACGATTTTGATGAAAGGCACATATGAGTAGACCACGGGGTTGATATAGAAATAGGCGCTGGCGTCGGAGCAACAAAACTCGAACCCACCACCATCAGAGTCGAGAGCCAAGCTCTTAACCCCTGGACCATGGAGGCGTTCCCAAAATATTATAATATGATATCTTATGTTACATACGCACTAATAATGACAGGTATACTCCGTTCTGCGGTACTATACACAACTCCGGCCACCGTATTACGTAAAAATAGCGATTAGCAAAAATCTTGCAGTCATCGCGCGATAGACGCGCAGTCGATTGCTGAACGTCAAATAAAATCGTATTACCTATGCGATCGATTGCTAATCGTTCGCTGTTGTGTTTGAATGCACTTTGCTTCATTTTGGCTTATTATTGCTGACAGTTCAAATCGCTCGCTGATTGCTTTCGCTTTGCTGTAAAAGTATTACGTAATACAAAAAATTTGACAACAGTGAAGAGATCGAACGGTTGATTGCAATTTATAGTTCCTCGATTGTTCGGTAGAGGCAGTGCTGTCGCTAGGTTGCTTCTGCTAGGTTTTTGCAGATACGTAATACGAATTTGCGATTTTTGCGCAAAAATTACGCAATTTTTGCTATTGATTGGCTATTGCAAGATACGTAATAAGCCCGCCGTTCGACTCGGATTCGATAGACGATAGCGCGGCAACCAGTGAACGCTTTAGTCTAATTCACAAGATCCTTGTCAGTGAATTTCTGTTCAAGGGCACCGAAAATTATGAGCCAGGGCTCATTCGATTCGGAATGACCTCTAGAAACTTTATGAAAAATTTCAAGAGGGGCTCGAAAAGATCGCAAAAGTTGTGCGTCCCGCGCTCGTTTACCGATAGTACGGAACCGCGCGCTGCGGCGCATTCATTACAAGCCTTTAATTTAGAAGAAATTTGCCGTTTACGTCATTTGATTTCAATAAGTATTTTAGAAAATATCGCAGTAATAAGATAATCAAGTGCGCAATAACGGCCGCCGCGCGGCGGGTAGTCGTGAGGTGGAAGCGCTTCTTCTTCTACGTAAACGAAGTCGCGGATAATTTTTAGCGATATTTCAAAGTAACTGTTTCATGCGGACGAAGTCGCGGGAAAAAGCTAGTTATAAATATTGGTCATCGAGTTCCGGGAGTTGGAATTTGTTTTTTAGGAAATTTCCTCCTCTTTAAGGATTTTTTTCAAAATTCGGATATCTTTAATAGTTTCCGAGATAATTAAAAAAAACCATACCCCTTTTTGTTTTTTATTAAATTGTTTATAAATTTTTCAAAAAGTTTCTAGAGGTCATTCCAAATCGAATGAGCCCTAGATCATCATTTTCGGTAACCTTGGACAAAAATGGATCTTGTGACTCAGACTACTTAGTCTAGTATAGCGTTGCAATAACGACCAATCACTGCGCGGGAAACTTGTGAGTTTGAGTAAGTGAGAGACTTGTGAATAGCCCCGCAGATACAATTCTAAGACAAACAAAGGAACAATAGTGCGCTTAATGCTAGCAATATAAAAAGTCGCTTATTTACCGTGAAATAAAGAAATATAGTGACATTAATTTGAATTTTATCATTTTGTTTAGGTATAGATGAAATTCATTGTAAACATAGTATGTTTGTATGTATAGGTACTTACTCGTCTCGCCTTCTCGCTATCACTGTAGTCGACGGGCTGACACGTGAGGCTGTAGTCGTCCCACCAGCCTGACATCAGGTGCTGAAACAGGTCGTTTGTTACTACTTGATGCTTAATGTTTTGTAGATAAGTACATTATAGACGAGGCATGTTGAGGCAAAAAGTGTCTGCACCTAAATTGCTACTTCACGAAACTATTCAATTGTAGGTGTGGTTATTCAATAGTATTCGATAACAGAAGTTTAATTACTGGGCTTTCTTGCTTTTATTTCTGTTTCATACGCAGTCAGATTGTTTTTTTGAAGTATATACTTCTTTAGCGGCGCTGTGCACTTTTCTTGGGATGGGTAAAAACTGTTAAACTCGCGACAGGTCACGTGTCCTGATCGAAAATGAGTAAGATGCGACTTGCAATTGTTTGCTGTCTTAGTTTACGCGAGCATGAAACTATTTTAGTTCGTAATGACTTTTGGAATAAGATGGTCTCATGCACGGCTGCTTTTATGTACTTAAGTATGTTCTATGTACTTATGACTAATCTATAATATAAAAATGTTATGTTGGTTTGTGTACGCTCCAAAAACTCAAAAAGTTCTGCACCGATCGAGCTGAAATTTTAGCATGATATATAATCCGCATCAAGGATTGTTTTTATCTATTTTTTGCATCAGTCACATATCCGCGACCGCGAAAAAACTATATTTACGCGGACGGAGCCGCGGGCAACAGCTAGTGTTATATAGATTAAGATACAACATTGTAAAAATATTTTTTGAAAAGAACAATTTTCCCATCTTTTTGCTAAAAGATGCGAGTTTCTTACGCCGGTTTTTCTCGCCGGGCTAGTTTCCGAACCGGTGGTAGGCATCATGTAGGGCAATTCTTTATGCGTTATATTAAAACCTACATGGAAATAAAAAAAATGATTTTGAGTTTGAGTTTTGACTTCAACCTTCCCAGTTCCGAACACATTGACCTTTGACCTTGACCTTTGACCTTTGCCCCCAACCATCCCCGTCATATTGCACTTTGACCTGTACATTGAGATTTACCTCCAATCACCAAATCTTCAAACAGCAAAATTATTCCCTAACCATTTCAAAATATCAAAAATGCACAACGGTTAATATTCAAGTTTTTACTTCTGCCGGCACGGAGCGCAACGCGTCTTTTTTATTTCTATTTATTTCAACAAACGAGTGATAATTTATGTCAAT
Organism: Glaucopsyche alexis; assembly: GCA_905404095.1. Taxonomy (NCBI): domain Eukaryota; kingdom Metazoa; phylum Arthropoda; class Insecta; order Lepidoptera; family Lycaenidae; genus Glaucopsyche; species Glaucopsyche alexis. The sequence continues at coordinate 4,744,260 of FR990052.1, forward strand.
ACAACGTTTGTTGGGTCAGGTAGTTGTTTAAAGAATATTTTAACTATTATATTAATACCATAAATTAATAAACACTATCTGAAGATGAGTTATAGGGAGGTGCAACACTATTATTGTAATTATTCAACGGACTCCCGCCTTGACCGTCTTGCGCGAGGTTACAACTGTTTATTATTGAGAAAGATTACAAATTGGTTAATATTAAACGATACTATCGTAAGACATTAAATGTGCTTAATATACTATGAAATAGGGGGCAAACGAGCAGACAGATCGCCCGATGGAAAGCGATTACAGACGCCCAAGGACACCCGCAATGCCAGAGGAGTCGCCAAATATTTTGCCGGCTTTAGGCTGAGACTGGGACCCGGAATCCGGAAGACCGTAGAAAATTTAGAGCATTGAAACTAGAACTCTGCGCTTATAAATAATAGAGCTGAAAATTGAACACACAAGTGCAGAGTCAAATGTCAATATCATAAATGACAGCTCGACACTTGACACTTCGATTTTTAGGACCAGATTGACTAGGTGTGAAAGCGTCGATCAATACTTAAATATACTAAAGAGGAAAAGTTGTTTGTTTGTTTGCATAGTATAGACTGAAACTACTGGACCGATTTTGATGAAATTTGGTACAGACGTAGAGTAGACTACGAGAAAGGACATAGGCTACTTTTGTCGTGGAAAAATGTACGGTTTCTGCGAAATTAACTTTTACGCGCAAAATCGCGGGCAAAATCTAGTAGATAATATTGTTATTAATATTCATTTTATATTTGATTGCCGTAGGTAATTGTTCAATTGTAAAATTTCCAATGTCCTTACAGTTCTAACGCATGTTTGCATAACTCTCATGAAGAGTATGAAAACGTGGGTACTTCGAGACCTCAATACCTGCCGTAGCCGCGGCCTCAGCGGCTTCTTGGGAACAATATGAGTGTTCAATGTCGCTTATTCTTTATTAAAATAAGTACTTACAATCAAAACAATAAGGCAAGCTTATGCAAGTACTAAGTACCTGCCAGGCAGTACCAGGTAACAGAACCTTAAAACCTTACAAACAAAATAATCTTTGACAATGTTAAGTAATGGCAGAAAATATTGTAATGGTATGAAAATAGAATTATGAACATGATTAAAAACCAGCCAAGTGCGTACCTACCCGCTAACGAAGGGTTCCGTACCGTAATCTATAAAAACGGCAAAAAAGTCATGTCTGTTGTATGGGAGTTCTTTAAATATTAATTTGATTCTTATTACTCAAATGGTTTTTAGTTTTATTATATACTTACTGTTTTATTATATCTGTGAATATTTCAACTGTCTATCACGGTTCATGAGATACAGCCTGGTGATAGACGGACAGACAGCGGAGTTTTATTATTAGGGTCCCGTTTTACCCTTTGTGTAAAGAACCCTAAAAATAAAAATTGCAAAGAAGACTCACGGCCTGTTTCATAATTTATATTATAAATAAACAAAATTGAAGTGTCTGTTTGTAATTTTAAATTACCAGCTTTTCACTAAATGCATATTATTTTACGTACCGTTCTATTGTAAGTACCGTTTAATCTTTCAAGATTAAACAAATAGATAGAAAATCAATATTTAAAATTTTTGTCTGTCCGTCTGTCTGTCTGTATGTTTGTTCCGGCTAATCTCTGAAACGGCCGGGCCGATTTTCATGAGACTTTCATTGTCAGATAGAATATGATGTAATGAGGAGTAATTAAGGCATTTATACTTAGGGTTCCGTTAAAAAATAGGTTTCCGTTTCTGTTACTTATAGAAGTATGTTTGCATAGGCAAACAAGAGACAAAACACATAAATAAGCCATCTGACACGTCATATAGAAACAGGACATCAGTCAGGATAATATAACTTTTTGTGCGTTATAAAGAATTTAAAGGACACTGGTCATTTTCTATGGAACAATGAATGGACCAAAGACAAAATTAGGCTAGATACAAACGTTGCATATCGGCAGGAGATGGGGTAAAATTCTTATAAATTTTAAGTCAATTTAACGAATATTCATCTATACTAATATTATACAGCTGAAGAGTTTGTTTGTTTGAACGCGCTAATCTCCGAAACTACTAGTTCGAAATGAAAAAATATTTTTGTATTGGATAGTCCATTTGTCGAGGAAAGCTTTAAGCTATGTAACATCACGCTGCGACCAATAAGAAATTCAGCGGAAAATTTGGAATAAATGGGATTATTCCTCTTTAAATGATGTAAAAAAATGTCCGACATGTCTATCTTTTAAGATTGACTCACTATAACGTTTTTTATGGTAATCAAATTTGGTTGAAATTAATGCATTATTGCGCCATCGGTTGACGCGGACGGAGTCGCGGGCAACAGCTAGTATAAAATATTCTCCATGGCTCTGTATTGCACAATCTAAAAGTATTTTAATTTGTGGTCGACACTGTTTGAAACATCGGGTCAGAAACGCCCTACGTGTTCTGAATTCGCAAAATAACTAGTTTTAGTATGACCCAAAAAAGGATAAATTAAGATAATGTAGGTTCGATGTCATACATACCTACACGGTTTTGTACATGCCAATGATTGTGTACCTGCAGACATGTCAAGGTAAAACAAAAAATTATATTCACGCACCCGCAAAGTGTGATGTGTTTTGTGCCCTAATACAAAGAGACAAGGTCCTTAATCGTTAATGTGAAACACCTGTTGATAATAATGTAATGTTCGATACCTACTCGTCATTTAGTGCTTACACACATACCGATTTAGTCTGGAGCGGACCATTATGACAGCTCGACACTTGTGTGTTTGATTTTCAGGTCTATTGCGCATTCCGATCTTTGTGCAGTGTTCCAACTTTCAAAAATATTGCTCCCAAAACTTAACCTTCCGTGCACCACGTGGGGTTTAATACACCCTAGCGAAACAAAAATCTTTTTAAACGGCTGCGCGAATTCCACGAAACCTCGAGTAGCTGGAGTTGTGACATTGCCGGGTCGCATAGTAACAGTGATTTAGTAGTAGCGTCGCAGGCGCAGTGGACGGTCGCCCGCAAATTGTGGCAGGGTGTCACAAACCCCACGTAGTTCGGCACGTCGTTTAAAAGGTAAGCAGTTTGACATGCAAATTATACCTATTTCTACAGAAATATTTATTTAATTTGTTCTTTAATTACTTTAATCGTTTGTGTAGGTATTTGTTTGCAGGTCTCATAATGGCTCGACGTTTAGATCAACATGAAAATATATTATCGGCATTTATGGACGATAGTGATAGCGACACAGATGAGCTATATTTACCCGGAGATGAAGGCGGTTCGAATCATTTGACTACTTAATCTGAAAGTGACATCGAAGAGGATGCAACCAGACGGTTGCGAGCGATGCGAAGTACCTATATGCTTAGAGCACGCATATTTTTTTTTGTAAAAATTGTGCAGACAAACAAACTGGGATCTCATGAAAACTAATTATGTTTAGTTATTTTTATTTTATTATTGTTTCTTATCTCATTTGGCCCTGAAATAAAGGGCAATAAGAAGTTTTTAGATAAGTTTCTTTTTATAAGGCTAAACCAAATAATATGGTCTCCCTTTAGTTATTAAAAAGTTCTATTTTTGTTACAATGCCTATAGATATTAAAAATATTTATTTTACCTAACAAATTTATTTCATTTCTATCTCCTAATAGTCCAAAAACAATATAAATAAGTATAAAATAAATTTTATAAAGATATTTTCTATGTATAGATAAAATGATGTTGGGGTATAGGAAACCCCACATAGTGCAGGACGCAACTTTTACCCACGTGGTTTACGGAGGGTTAAATAAACATATAAACAAGTAAAGAAAAAGTTAAAGAATAATATTCTGAAATATTATTCTGTCCTTTTTACATTAAAATATTCCAAAAGTTTATTTTCCACCGGTTGACTTATATCGATCAATAGCTAATAATTTAATTAAAAACAAGAAAATACAAAACTCTAAAAATTAACTTAAAAATCCTACCCCTAAAGGATTGTTTTCTCTCATTTTAGGGGAGAAACTCCTAAGTTGGCAACCAAATCCGTAGTCTGCTCCGGACCAAATCTGTCTGTCTGCTATTACCTTTGTTTTCATTGCAGATGCACATAATGACATCTCTAATAGTTGATTATTTAATAGAAAATATAAAAAAACCGGCCAAGTGCGTGTCAGACCACCCATAGTATAGAGTTCCGTAGTCAACTTATTATTTGTTATTTTTGTACCTAGTTTTCCAAGTAAACGCATCTTACAAGTTATGCTTCTATAACTCCTGAACTAACAAAGTTATCTACGCCATTGTCTTCAAATGTCATCACTAGGACACCATCATGAATTTTTTCAGATTTTCGATCCAGCCGTTTGGCTTTTAGAGGGGGAAGGGGCGATACCATATTTTAATAAAAAAATGCGCTTTAAATTTGAATATCACGCACACGGATACTTGAATTAAAAAATAGTCTTAGCAGCCTCTGAATATTCTTAAACGACCTAATGATACCCCACACTATGGGGGAGATGCGAGAAAAAAATCATCCCCCCTTTACCCCAATAAAATATTATAAAAAATATTTCGTGATTTTATTTCAGCATTCGTCATGGTGGTAAATAAGCAAGATATCTATGCAAAAATAACTTTCTAGCACTAATCGTTTGTACGTCCGCACATGGCGAAACTCTTGTAGTAGTAGGTTCCGTGATGTGATCTACGAAATCTTAATATGAAAGCAATATGTCGGGATTGCTCTAAAATCTAGGGAAAGGCCTGTAGCTGTGTCTCAATCTGTGGGAAACAGGCTAGGCGTTCCCGTAATATACACGTACTATATTCTTAATAATGGAAATTTAAGCCAATCTGTCACATACCTCATAAAACATATACGAGGACAGTAGTACTTGGAAGGCGTTATAGGACACCAGCACACTGGTCAGCTTGAAGGGCTTCCTGTTGGCCATCCACATGGGGCCAGCCACCATCACCACTGCCAGGTACAGCACCACCATCACACCCGTCACTATCGGCGTGTCGAACAGAAACCATCCTTGCACCCTGGGATCTGGAAGAGATAGAAATTATGTTAAGAATTATGTTTGTTTTTTTTTTTTAATTATATGGATCTAAACGATCAAATAGATCGCCTGAGCAATAGAGAAGATGCATAAAAATTTGTTATAAAAATGATGGTTAAGTTATCGACATATAAGCCCCTATAGGGAGGGCTTCTAATGATGATTGTGAACCAAATAAAATAATTTTTTGTTTGTCTTGGTTATATCCAAATAAATAAATAAATAGTTTTTTAAATTGGCTTTTCCAAAAGTACATATATACAGGAAATATTGTCATTGCAATAGCATCTACTACTGTACTAATACTACTACTACTCTACTCTAAATCGTTTACGAAATACAGTCATCACAAAGGTGAAAGTGTTGGAGTGCATAAAGGCTCTATACAAGAAATGTAGCAGGACTGACGTCACAGCTGTTGAAAATGTATACGGAAAATATAAGAAATTTTGCTGATTTCAAACAAATTCATCTTTATTGCCGCCACCCATGGACATTTAAAGTAAAAATACCGCAAACGTTAGATACCAAACGCCAATTACGTAAAGACAGACCTAAGCCTTCCTACACTTATACCGCGGGTCAACTCTACTGCCGCACGTGTGATAGGACATTCAAGACCAAGTTCGGTCTGGCAAGTCATATTAAGGACTATACTAGAAATAATCCCTAATTTCTGGGGTCACCATTATCGAAATCGATAAGGAGGACCTATATCTTGGTCCTTAAAATCCCAAACTTCTCTTGGACCTCCGGTTACCTCACTCACTCGGCGAAACAACGCAAGAGTTATTTCGGGTTTCCACGAGGAAGTATTTATCCGGTCGAGCCAGATCAATCGTGACGAAGCATGGCCCTCCCACGGGTTTTGACAACAAAATTAATAATCCCATACAGGTAGGGTTTTTTCTCTTTTGAAGTACGGACCTCTAAAAAGGTGTATGTGTCCTCTCAAAAGGTGTATAGTATAATGTGATACGATATTTAGGTGGAACAAACGGCTACAAAAGAATGCGGTTGAGCGTCTGTCACGAGTCGCCACCACTACAAAATTTTTCATACATTTGACCCACAGAGACTTAAGAGCATTGATCGGCGCGCGACTCAGATTTCACGAAAAACGCTACTTTTCAAATGCGTCTATATCTAACAAAAACTGGTTATTCTGATTTTTACATGTAGAAAAACACTAGAAAATATTGTATTCTAATTTTTCACTTATCATTTATTTTAAAATAATTTCAAACTTTTGAATAAAACTGACAAAACTAACCAGAAGTTTTTACAACTTTAGGTTCAGGGGCAATTTCAAAACATATAATAGCTAAAACCGCAACAGTATTTGTAAACGCTCGTGCGCCTCGATTTATTTAGTAGTTTTAAAAATTCATATAAAATTCGTCAAACTAATTTAGTTAAAAATTTAAATAGCATATTAAAGATAAAAGGTTCTTCTCATAGATTATATAAGTAAGAAACAAAAGGAGCAAGTAAAATACATAAATATCATCATTTTAAATAACTATAATTCCTGATAATTTCGCATTCTTTAAATTTTATTTTTATGAGATAGAAACGTATATAAAAATAATCTGACAAATAGATAATCTAGAAGAGGATCCAACAAGTTAGTAAAGATTTTTTGTTTTTAAAAAATGTAAGCTGTTTTAGCTATTATATGTTTTGAAATTGCCCCTGAACCTAAAGTTGTAAAAACTTCTGGTTAGTTTTGTCAGTTTTATTCAAAAGTTTGAAATTATTTTCAAATAAATGATAAGTGAAAAATTAGAATACAATATTTTCTAGTGTTTTTTTACATGTAAAAATCAGAATAACCAGTTTTTGTTAGATATAGACGCATTTGAAAAGTAGCGTTTTTCGTGAAATCTGAGTCTCAGGCCAATCAACGCTCTTAAGCATTAGTTACGTACAAGAATCACTATCAATACAATCTAAGGTACAATCTAAGTAGATAATATCCTACTCTCAGATCAAATAATAAACCAAGATAGCGCATGGCGTTTGTTTGAACTGAAGCCTAAAAACTACGCTACTTCAAGTAAACAAATGCGCTCACGCACACACGAGCAAAAAAGTACGTTACTTTTCGACATTGTCGAATGAGTCGTCGCGACGACTAATCTATACTGACAAAAAGTAAAGTACTTTTTTGCTTGTGTGTGCGTGAGCGCGTGTGTAAATTTGAAATAGCGTAGTTTTTTAGGCCTCACTTCAAAGAAACGCCATGCGCTATCTTAGTTTTTTATTTGATCTGAGATCCTACTAATATTATAAAATATGTGAAAGTTTGAATGTGAATGTATGGATGAATTTTACGCAAAAACAACTGACCGGATTTCGATGAAATTTGGTACCGAAGTAGTTTACTCGTAAATTAACACATAGGCTACTTTTTATCGCAGTAAAATGTACGTATTTCTTTTTGCGCGTACGCAAGTCGCGACAATATAATAAAGTACATCAATTATATAATTCAAATTATATACTTAATTAAATAATTGCATATCGTAGGGGAGGGTTATGAACAAAATGAGTTGATATTTTATTTAGAGGGTTTTTATTTTACAGCAAAGGAAGAGAGTGCTCTTGTGTTTTGCGTACACACTTGGGCACTATAAATGAATACCTGCGTAGCGAGTCTGGTGTCAACCAAACCAGCCACTATCATAAATATTACCGGAGCTATTATAATGTATATTTGCTGATTATTGTGAGCTCCGTAGCCTAGTGGGTAGACCGTTTGGTTTGCACTCGAGAGAGTGCAGGTTCGAATCCCAGGTTGTGGCGTATACCAATGATACTTTTTCAGATCTCAAGTACATTATACGGACGCTCTAACGGTGAAGGAAAACATTGTGAGGAAACCCGCACATGGTTGGCCCCAGACGTATTGACCAGTCATTCCTCTGGACTAGGATGACTATGTTGTGAGAATGCCATATGTGCTTGGGCAACCATACGACATTTAAAAACTAACTGTCCCAGGCACTACAGTATTTCAAGAGTGGTTACTTCGCTCGGAGAATACTGTATAAATCATCCATTAACGGATGCAAACGCCTAAGTACTGATTATTATTTATTTATAAAAAAAAATCTTACTTGAAACTAGTGTAGTACCTACTAAGTCATAATATTGTAATGTATTTTGGATAAAAATAATAATCAAGCAGCTATTTTGTATACAATTATCAGGTCATGTAAGAACAAAATTTTAAAAGAAAGCTTATTTAGGTATTTCCTATTTATACAAATCGTTACAATTAGCAATGGAAATATGCAGCATCCTTATATAAATAAGATTGTGTTGGTTTTTAAGTAATCTTACCAAGAAAAGCAGTCTAAAATGATTGTATTTCGTTGATCAATCTAATAAATGTTTGCAACTTGCAACTAATTACAATTAGGTATTAACAAAATTTACAATAATATTTAGGTACATAACGCAATGTATGTTAATTAAATAGGTACAGTGAAAAGCTAATTAGACTTAATATAACTAAATGTATATGTACTATGTTAAACTATGATTTTTTACATAGATTTTTGAATGCATGTCATAAAATTTTGTTTGAGCGGTATTTTCTTATTACTATTTTCAGGGTTTCGTAGTAAGTACAGGAACCCTTTTAGTTTCGCTGTATCCGTCCGTCTGACCGTCTGTCTGTCCCACATAAATTATAACTTCGGTAATTAATAATTTTAATAGAAATTTTGTATAGTTATAGATTGCATAATTATTATATACTTTATTTTTAGCAAAAATAATTATATTTTGTATTTTACCACCCCTACACTTGTATATTTGGGTCGAATATTTCATTCATATTTCATTCTACCTCATAGTAGACCACCTACCACATCGCGGTGTGGAAATAAAATAATGAAACTACCACATTATATCCTTATCCAGAGAGTAATTAACAATACCTCGTCGTGTGGAATATCGTTAAATAATAATTATTATGAATAGGTCATTTTAAACAATACAAGAAACCAGATAAATTTCGCTCTGTCCGACCATCTTTCTGTCGATCTGTCTGTCTGTCCGCCTTTCTAGTTTCTGTAATAATAAATTAAATTGATGAAATTTCGTATTAAATTACAAAAAACTTACACAAAATAGGATTATTATTAATAGTGACAAATACCACAACGATAAAACTGCACAGTTCGGTCACAGTAGACGTATACAGTACTACATCTTCATACTAGACCGCCGGAATCACACACGCACACATACTAATGCCCGCTACACACCACAACGATAAAACTGCACAGTTCGGTCACAGTAGACGTATACAGTACTACATCTTCATACTAGACCGCCCGAATCGGCGCATGCACACATACTAATGCCCGCTACACACCACAACGATAAAACTGCATAGTTCGGTCACAGTAGACATATACAGTACTACATCTTCATACTAGACCGCCCGAATCGGCGCACGCACACATACTAATGCCCGCTACACACCACAACGATAAAACTGCACAGTTCGGTCACAGTAGACGTATACAGTACTACATCTTCATACTAGACCGCCGGAATCACACACGCACACATACTAATGCCCGCTACACACCACAACGATAAAACTGTAGAGTTCAGTCACAGTAGACGTATACAGCACTACATCTTCATACTAGACCGCCGGAATCACACACGCACACATACTAATGCCCGCTACACACCACAACGATAAAACTGTAGAGTTCAGTCACAGTAGACGTATACAGCACTACATCTTCATACTAGACCGCCGGAATCACACACGCACACATACTAATGCCCGCTACACACCACAACGATAAAACTGCACAGTTCGGTCACAGTAGACGTATACAGCACTACATCTTCATACTAGACCGCCGGAATCACACACGCACACATACTAATGCCCGCTACACACCACAACGATAAAACTGCACAGTTCGGTCACAGTAGACGTATACAGTACTACATCTTCATACTAGACCGCCGGAATCACACACGCACACATACTAATGCCCGCTACACACCACAACGATAAAACTGTAGAGTTCAGTCACAGTAGACGTATACAGCACTACATCTTTATACTCGACCGCCCGAATAAGCGCACGCACACAAACTAAATATGTCTACTGTGACGAACTGTGCAGTTTTATTGGTGTGGTCTGTAGTAGGCATAAGTTTACCACCCGTCATGTGGGCTATAGATTAATTGCTCTGTGCTCTGTATCTACTTGTATGGGGCTTGTTCGTCTCTGCCTACCCACCCCTAATGAATTATATAAAAAATACCATGTCAATTGTCATGAAAACTATCTACGTGTGTTCCAGCGCTCTAAATTCAGTGGTTTGAGCTATGCGTAAGTCAGTACCTAGTAGTGTATGCACAGAAGACACTAGTCCGCATAACGTCGTTGAAATCAGTTTAATGATATGTACCTATATTAATACAAAAAGTAATTTTAAGAAAATCTAATTGATAATAAGTTCTCTATCGAAATAATTTGGATTCCTAGTCACCAAGCCATCCCAGGAAATGAAAAAGCAGATGTTCAAGCTGAGGAAGCTACAAATTTAAATAAATGTAATTTGATAATTTCTAATCATTCTGATCTTAAATAAAAACCGGCCAAGTGCGAGTCGGACTCGCGCACCGAGGGTTCTGTACAAACCTGTTGTAATTTTGTTAAGCTTAAATGTATTATAGACCTGAGTATTTGATATGAATTTTAATTTAATACCTCTTCGCGTTCATGAGGAAAAGGGTAGTAAGTTTAAAATCATTAAAAATATTTTAATTATAATTATGATGTAACTAAAAAATTTTACGGTTTTTGGAATTTTTCCTTTATCTGTGCTATATGCAGTTGCTTCGTACCAAATTTCAAGATTCTTAGTTCACGGGAGTACCCTGTAGGTTTTGAGTTATTGAGGAAATTTGCGTCATAAACAGCTAGATCTTTTGATTACGTTGGCTTAGAAGTTTGATATTTTCACAGCTCCAAGGGACAGTAGACCTGAGTATTCGATATAAATTCCAGCTTGATACCTCCACGCGTTCCTGAGAAAAAGGGTCTAGACAGACAGACGGACGGACAACAAAGTGATCCTATAAGGGTTCCGTTTTTTCTTTTCGAGGTACGGAACCGTAAAAACACCTAAAGTTAAGTATTAAAAAACTATGGAACAGCTATTGGGTTAGGAATAATAATAATAGCTGTTCATAGTATGATATTTGGAAATGAATTTTTGAAAAATCTTATATTAAATTTAACAACAGAAGAGATGAAATACATAGTTATAAATAGACATAGAATAAATAGGTCACACACATTTACCTAATTACTAAAGCACCTAAAAATGTTCTAGATATGATTGTGACTTATCTATAAAACATTTATTAATATATTGCCCAATGTTTAATTCAAAAAGAAGTAATGTTAAGTTTCATAATACACTAAAATATTGTTTAGCTTATTATGAAAACATTGTAAAATTCTTAAGATTAACTATTATTCTTTTATTTGATATGTAATTCTGTTTACTGTTAAAACTTGTGGTCGCTAATCACCGTAGATGTTAAAAGCGACCTTAAATAAATAAATTTAAAAAAGTAGTTTTATGAGCAATTAATTTTAATCTGCTCATCTTAATATATAATTTTACTGTGTGTATTGTTAAATTACTGTGTTCTCAAATTCAAGAACAACGTACTTAGAAACATAAAGAACATGAAAAACAAAATGTTTTTAACGCAAATTTTGAATAAAATGTCATAATGAGATAATCCTTCCATCCTGAAAATTATAAAGTAGTATATATATTTGTTTGTTTGCTTGCATTGAATAGATTCCGAAGCTACTGGACCGATTTCAATGAATTTGGTACAGATGTAGGAGTAGACCACGTACACCACCAGGGGCATATGCTACTTTTTATTGCGGCAAAATGTACGATTTCAGCAGGATTACCTTTTGCGTGTCCGAAGTCGCAGGCAACATCAGTTTAGTTATTAGTATTAATGTTAGCTGCACCTCAACAGAATACTTGTGGCGAAAGTTTCAAATTTTTTGTGCGGACACTTGACTCTGCGTAGTAGGCTTTATCTAATCTTGGACGGTTCTGTTGTGAACTTTCACTGACGTTCCACTGAACACAGGGCCATACAAATAGGAAACGACGTTAATGTGTATACTAACTTAGGCGTGATAACGTTTTTATTAAATAATGTTTATGGACGCTACACACAACGTAATTCTGGCCTAGTCTTAAATACTTTGTTTTTTTTTCGAAAGGCTCTAGCTTAGTCGGACTATAACTAGCCTGGTAGCTAGTATCTTAAATACCCGAAGAACTTGTGTTACGAGGACCAGACAACTATATTTAATACTAGCCGTTGCTCGCGGCTCCGCCCGCGTAAATATAGTATCCCTCGGGAACACTGTACTGTTTCGGGATAAAAAGTAGCCTATGTTTCAATCCAGAGCCTAAACTACTACCATACCCAAATTTCATCAATACGTTCAGTAGTTTTTGCGTGAAAGAGTAACAAGCATCCATCCATCCATCCTCACAAACTTTCACATTTATAATATTAGTAGGAATTGTATACTATACGTATAAATATTATATTTAAAATACAAGCATGACTCAGGAATAATGAAAACTTTTTCGGCGGGATTCGAACCCGTGGCCTCCGACGCGATAACCGTGGCTCAGTGCCACTGAGACCGCCGAATTTCGTTAATTGCAATAGGGATGTCGCCTAGTTACATTAAAAAATGTGGAATAGAGACAATATGAATCTAATAGAAGTAGTTATTAAGGTTGATGCAAATAAAAATAAGAAAATAAAAAAACTGCCAATCTTCTTTCCCGCAAAACGATTTGTGACGTCACAAACTGTTATCGCCATACATTGCTTATGACAGATAATAATAATAATAACCCCACACCGATTGCCACCGAAATTTGGCCGGTATCATTGAAATCAGGCCAGTTAAGCAGGAGTAATTTTATAGTGCCTGAGTGTGTGCGCAGTACACAAGAGCACTCTCTCTTCATTATACTCTCATAGCCCAGTCGGACCGACACGACTGGCGAGATATCAGGCGCAGGACGGACTTTTTACCTGCCCATCCGACGCATGGATCATATTTCTTGTCAGACAATCAGGTGATCAGCCTGCATTGTCGTAACCAAACTTGGAAACAACATTTTTTGTTGGTCCAATGCGGGAATCGCACCCACAACCTCCGAGTCGAGAGCCAAGCTCTTACCACTAGACCACAGAGGCTGTAGTTATGACAGATGTATGGAGGTAGCAGTTAGTGATACTGCAGGCCCAATATATTATCTCTCTATTTCTTTTTGCAAATTTAAATTTGTATCTCCGTTAGTTTTTAAGATTTTCATCAAAAATGGATTTTAAATTGTTTATTATCATGTTGTATTACAATGAATAGACGAAAAATAATTTTTTAGGCAACGTGCCTATGTAGGCCTAAATATGAGTTTTCGAAATTTGCGAAGTTCCATCGCGATTGGCGGTAACGTTTTCTTTCTGACGCATGATTTCTGTATGTATTGTGTTTATTGGATATTCCCCGCGACTTCGTACGCGCAGAACCAAGTCCCGCGGGAACCATTACATTTTGCTGCGATAAAAAGTGGTCTACGTGTCAGTCCAGTGTCTACGACCACACCAAATTTTATTAAAATCCGTTCAGTAGTTCTATGGTGACAGAACAGATATTAAAAAAAAACGCAGTTTTCCTGCATCGACCAATAGGCAAGCGGACTGATTTTTTTTATTGCATGAATGAATAGTACTCTTAAATATGAGTAACTTCTCAGAAGAAACAGTATATCAAAAGTCAATATTTTGAAAGGTACAGCGATTTGTATATAAAATTTCGCAAGTCTCGTAAAAACGCTCCATACTAAAATCGCCATACAAATGACGTCACGATTGGATTAAAGTAGGTATAAAGTATACGGCCGCAGGAACATATTTGGAAATATCTCCGATATTTGTGCGTTTAAGTTCATACTTATAATAATGAATGTTTTTGTATATAATGTAAGTAAACTAATGATGTAGGTTTTGTTTACCAATTACGCAAAAAAAAAGTTTGTGTACTTTTTTAATGTATTTACCTAATTAGTAAACTACACATAAAATAATATATTTTTTTACATTTACCAAGTAGTAATGCCTCAATATTTCTGAATATATATTAATGAAACTAAATATTTCAGATGTTGTCCGATCCCCTATTCTATCATCAATTTACTTTGTGAAAAGAGACCCATACCCAATTAGTGGGGTGTAGTTGAAATTGTTTATGCTAATAATTGTTTATTCGTGGCCGTGCAGTCTGAATTTTTGTCTAAATTTTGTCAAAATTTTCTTATCATTGTTTGATTTTTTATGATATACTAAACCGCGTCGTGCGTTGATGTCTTTTGGTCGTGCGTTGTATGTATTATTTAAAAAATTTATCATGAATACACCTTGAGCATACGATAAGTATAATATTATAATTTTCCATGCTATTAGGTACTAATTTAAAAATATTATTTTGTTTAAAATTCGTTTAATAAAATCATCTTTGTATAAACTATCAAACAAACAATTTGAACTCAACCTAACAACAGCTGTTATGTTCCTACTTCAATTAAAAAATCGATAGTATTTATTTATATTATGTATATAATATTTGGAAAGAAAATAAAATATTTTTTAAATCTAAGCATTAAGAATAAAATATGTTCTATTCGTATTATTAAAAATAAAAAATAAAGAATCTAATATTTAACATTATATTGTATAAAAAACAAACGAATAAAAGTTGAAAAAAACACAGAATGAAAACAAAAGTTGTTTATTTACATTAAACAATTAAATTTTTCTTTAATATTATAAATTATGTAAAAAATATTTTATCAAATTACAAAATTTAAAGTCCGCTTCACTCATTACTTCACTCATTTCGTAGACCTACTCGTATTTTTTTTATATACTTTTAGAAAGTTTCACATATTTGTTTAAAATGTATACATTTAAATTAAGTGCACTGGCCCGTAAATTTATAATAGTTTTATTCGGATATTTTTTAAGATAAAGAAGTACGGTATTGTAGAAAAAAATGTAAAACTTTTAATTACTCCTATAAAATATTAACTTTCATTTACAAGCGATGTACTCGTAACAACTAACAACTTTATACTTTACTAGCTTTTGCCTACAGCTCCACCTGCATAATAACAGTATCCCACGAGAACACTGCACTTTTTGGGGATAAAAGTAGCCTATGTGTTAATCCAGAGCTTAAACTACTACCATACCAAATTTCGTCAAAATCTATTCAGTCGTTATTGCGTGAAAGCGTAACAAACATCCATCCATCCATACTCACCAACTTTCACATTTATAATAGTTGTAGGATCATGATGGTTCTCGCAAAACAGTTTCGAAAAATAAAATACCTGAAACTCTCTCAGCTAGCATCCAATATTTGTTGATGATTGTGGTCCAATTACTATCGGAGTAGTAATCGTCGATAGCTATCTTCACGAAACCCGACATTTTGACAGTTTTACAACACAACAACACTGAGTATATTCACTGCACTCACAACACTTTCTTTTCAGTCACTTTTTCGTCACCCGGTAACAAATTGCAGCCAGCAAACTGTCACCTGTAAGCAAAAAAAAAAAAAAAAGTTTTTTGAAAACAATACAAAAACTTTAGGTATTTTTTATTATTATTTATATTTGCACCTATAAGTTTTGCCTGTAGCCTTCATTATATTCGCAGTGTATTATAATATGAAGAGACAGGCAACCATTTGGACGGTAAAAGCGAAAGCTTGGAAAGTGCGCGCACGCCGGTCTCACAACGTCAATTGAATCTCGCGCCATGTCTGCTCCAATCGTACCCGCTCTCCCCCCACGCGCACAAGGACGTAAGTAACGCGGTTGCGTCACCGGAAAATGAGTCCTATTATATACGGCCTAGAGTTAGCATTTCCGTGCCGCGGTTATGTACCCGATGCGGAGGTTTCTCGTACTTTGACCGGTGATTTGTTTGGAGTTTATTGTATGCACATTTTATGCCGCCTGTCATATAACATCAAAAAACCTGAAAAATAGGTTTTTTGATGTTGTCATAAAATTATGATATGTAAATCAATTACTAGCAATAAAAATATAATATGTAAATCTGACGACCTCTGTGGCTCAATGGCTGAGCGTGTTGGTGCTCAAGCCGGGGGTCGCGGGTTCAAATCCCGCCGAAGGAACAAAAAGCTTTTCTGTGTTCCTGGGTCATATGGGTGTATTAAATAATTATGTGTATAATATAACAAAAATCTTAAATATGTGTATAATATAAAAGTATTAAATATATTTCCGGTGTCTGGTACCCGTAACACAAATTCTTCAAAAACTTACCACGGGACCAGATTGACGTGGTGTGAAGCGTCCATAAATATTAAATCGTTACAACTTACATAGTAGCTATGTAAAATGCACTTGCTCAAATTTTGAGGATCCATGTTAGTCCATGCGTTTTGTAACACTGTTTTTTTTTTCATTTTGAATTGTAATATAAAAAATAACAAAAATTTGCTCCAATTATCTTTTTAATGAACTCTAATTATTTTTAGTACAGTCAGCAGTAGCAAGCAGAATCTACCTTTGCTGACTTAACATGATAAGTAGGTTTTTGTAACCTTCTAAAATGTTGCCATTTTTGTTTGTTACTTTTGTAAGCATGCCCCAATGTTAACATAATGTTGTATTTCTAAGGTCAACTTTGTTTGGGCTGAGCCTCAATGCTATCTATTTAAACCTTAGAACAGATAAGTTGCCTTATCTATATATAGGCAAGACTAGCGCTTAAGTAAACAACCCAACTTAACAATACTAATTAGGTTACGTCGACTCACGACATATTTTTTCGTTGGTTGATTTTTTGTATACAAAATAGGTCTATTAAGACTTAGTAGCATAAGAGAGAGTTGTAAAATGTAAAGGAGAACATTATCTGCTATATACAAGGAAAAGATCATCATTGATGGTATTTCCTATAATGTTAATCACCAAAAGGTAGTAACATCTTTTCTTCCTTTAACATTTCTCATCACACCTTGGGCTAAAGATCAAAATTCCAATTTCAATAATGCCAAGATTTCAGGTAATAATGGAGTACAAAAGTTCACGGATGAACTTAAATACAATCAAAATTAAATAAAGAGCAATTTAATTATTTATTTTTGCCTTGATTTTTCATGATGTTACCATGTACGGAAATATTGTGGCATGTGATAAGACAAAGTAGTTAGGGCAAAGGGCAGAAAAATATACAAACGTCGTATTTTTTTACACTACTTTTTAATGAGACTAAATTGTAAAATAATTGGCACATTTCACGAATCACGGAAGGCTTTTGCGCAAGTAGTTCCTAAAGTGATCAACAGATGTCGCTACTTGTAGCTTTCACTGGCACACATTTGACGAACTTCAGAGTACTGTGGTCTGTGCCAATGTCAAGTTTGCGTTACAGTTTATTGTTGTTCTATTAGCTAGGAACCCATGGTGCAAATAGTGTACCTATTCCAGCATCTTGGAGACCTGTAGGTTTTATAGATTGGGTGTTATGAAGACAAAGAGATTATGTTTATTATTTTAATGAATCAGTCCAGCCAGCCTTGTAAATTTAGAAGAAAATGACAAAATTGAGTTTTTGTAGATTTTTCATCTGATTTTAGACAAGACGGACTAAACTTTTAAGCTAAATCCAATATAAAACATCTGAGAAGCTCAGTTATTAAAAATATATAGTGCTTATTATTTATTTTTTCAAAGATGTGCTTACAGGTTTATCCCATATTCAAATCGTCAGTACTTTAAGTTGAAACTTCTTTGAGGCCTATTTTAAATATTTATTTACTTAATATGGCGGATCCGATTTTTTAATACTTTTTTTACTATTTTTAACGCCCCAAGCAAATAAACTGATTTTGACGTAACGGAGACGAAAATAGGAACATTTTTTGTTGATATCTTATTTTGAATTCATCGATGAAATTAATGTTATTACTACGAGGAAGAACATAGGCTACTTTTTATTGCGGCAAAATGTATGCTTGCCCCATGATTAACTTTTGCGCGCACGAAGTCGCAGGCAACATCTATCTATACTTCTATACTAATATAATAAAGAGAAAAGGTTTTATAGACCACGGAGAATAACATGGGCTGTTTTTATTGCGGCAAAAATGACGGTTTCCGCGAGTTTTCGAGAGAAGTCGGGGGAAACATCTAGTAGAAAATAAAATGAAAATTGTGTGTTCATATTTCGAATGGTGAACGACATCTAGCGAACCAAATACAAACGAAAAATAACTTTTGGATTCGTTACTCGTGCTATAGATATAACTCGTACTATAAAACAAACTGAATTTTGTAAGTAAAGCAATTAAATGAGCTTTTTGTATCAGTAAGATATTAAGTTATGTAAATAAGACCGGTTCCCTAGAAGTAGGTCCGTAAAGTTGTTAAAGTTGAAGAAAAACAAAAGGCTTAGTTATTTTGTTAGTAACTAAAATATCATTGCCAAGCCAGGCAACATGATAAGCCAGACAGCTTGGCATGTGTTAGCCATGCCAGATAATTGGCAATCAAAAGTTTACATCCGATTTCAGCGTCACCTTGACATTTCCTACCTAGCATATTCACATAGCCTAGATATTTGCTAAACTATTTATCGTCTTACCACATAATAGTTAATTATAAATTATGACAACTGTTTAATGCAATTTAAATTATAACATCGTACATTAACAGTTTTATTTTTGCATTTAATATTAATAAAATAAAAAAAACTATCAAACAGAATAGCTTAGTTAGTAATAGGCATATGTCTTAGGTCAATGCATAATATTATTGGCTGATCGATCAAACATATAATATTATAATGGGGACACTGCGCTACGCCTCCCTCGTAGCACCATGGCTACGAACGCGCGTAGTAAAATTTATTTATGGTACAAGTACACTGTTTTCAATTATTTTAAAATATTTTTCGAATATACTCGTAGATATAGTGACACTCGTAGATATAGATATACGACGACCTCTGTGGCTCAGTTGGTTGAGCGTGTTGGTGCTCAAGTCGCGGGTTCAAATCCCGACGAAGGAACAAAAAAGTTTTTCTGTGTTCCTGGGTCATGGATGTATATTAAATATGTGTATAATATAATAAAAAATCTTAAATATGTGTGTAGTATAAAAGTATTAAATATATTTCCGTTGTCTGGTACCCGTAACACAAGTTCTTCGAGAACTTACCACGGGATCAGATTGACGTGGTGTGAAGCGTCCATAGATATTATTATTATTAAAAAAAAAAGATATTATTAAATTTGTCATGGGATACTCATCCCAACTTACCTGTCCGGTAGTTGTGGTATAGTATACGGGTATGCGGCCCCGGTTTCCCTAGCTATTACTGTCCTATCCCTTGCCCTCCTGGGCGGTAATATCCTATATTTCCTATTTCCCACTCTAACTTACCAATCTTCCTTTCCACACCACATATCCTTCCCTTTCCCTATTCCTAGCCTCTCCACCAATCCGTGGGAACGCAATGGATAATCATAAAAATAATAATTATCCAAAATGGCGGCGATGTGGTTCGCCACCCATCACGTCTCGTTTCTCGCGGAGGCGAAAAGTGGCCCATGGAGAGCCGCTTCGCTACGTTGAATGTAAGAGGAGGAATGGATGGTAAGAATGAAAGTGGACGAAGCGAAACAAGTATGTAAGGATCGTAGCAAGTGGAAAGAAGTGGTCTCTGCCTACCCCTACGGGAAAGAGGCGGTCTCTGCGACTCTGCCCACCCCTACGGGACAAAGGCGTGATTATATGTATGTATGTATGTATTAAATTTATGCTATAGCAAACGGAGGTAAGCGTAATATATAATAGTAAAAGGCACTTTAGTATTTATAGAAGCTTAAAATGACAAATTCTACAATATTTCAACACAAATCACGCTAGATCGATTTTGCGAAATGCGGAAGGTCCGAGCATTTGGAATGTAACATTGACATTATTTTACAGTATTCATTAATCTTTTGTTATGCAAATAATGCATTTAATAAAATTTATTAAATGCTTTATTTACATCACAAAATTTATTTAATATTCTTTATAATTTGTGCTCATAAAACATTTCAAATGTTTGTCATTAGTTTTAAATAAAATAGGGGTGGGGAGTAATGATGATGACGTCCAGAGGCGTGTTCTGTCGAGGGCAACGAGTAAATATCTACAAGGGTCAAGGGTCACCAATGTGAGAATAAGTGGAAGCCCCAAAGGGAGACCTCCGACCGAGCGAGGTGGTTTGCTCGGTCAGGCCGAAACACACCTGTATGTTTTTCGGATGTTGTATATATAGCACCGAGCTGTGTAAACTTAAATAGCGCGATTCAGAATTGTAGCGCTAGTTGGTTCGCCACAAGTTGTAATAAATGTTCCTAACAATAAAATACACTTTCATCTGACATTAGAATTAAATACTTTTCTTAAAAAGTCATACTAGACTGTATGACTTTTTAAGAAAAGTATTAGCTAAAACAAGACATAAAATGTTGTTACATTGATTTAAAATGATTTGACAAAAAGGTTTAAAAACTACATTTCGAAGAAATAAACAAGAAAGGTGAAAGTTGTTAATTATTATTGAAATTTTCGAATAAATGTCGAACTGTTTATCATTCAAGATCGATCTGTTATAAACTAAATGTTTTCTTCTAATTTCTCGCAATTTTAAGATACTATAGAACAGTGTTTTTCAACCTTTTTCATGATGCGACCCCCCCCTTGTATGAAAAAATATTTCGCGATCCCCCGACCCTTCCCTTTTTTATCATGTATGTATGTGTATATTACAGTGTTATAAATATTCATTCCATACGACGTTTTTATGCGTCTCCATAATTAGGATTCGGATATAAGTGCATAATATAGTACGTCAAAGACATTATTTTACAATTACATACATCGATTATATGGATGATCGATTTATGAGTATATCCATTTGTTAAAATTCTCTTACTTAACAAATATATTTTTTTAAATCTTTGGTGTTTTTTACTAAAGTTCTCTCGACCTCCGGCGACCACCCTACAGAAGCTTCGCGACCCCCTAGGGGGACGCGACCCACAGGTTGAAAAACACTGCTATAGAATATAGTGAAATAATTTTACTGAATCATTGAAACTAGTTTGTACAACTATATTTAGGATATTTTAAGATTTTTATTTAAGCAATTGCTCGAAATGCAACAAACTGACGATTTGACACGAAAGACTGACCTTATCATTTCACTTGATCAGTTGACCTAAAGAGTTGATGACTGACGTGATAATTTTACTTGACTTGACCAGTTGTAATGATATGCTGACCTGCTCGTGTTGTATGATCACCGTAAAAAGGGGTATTGTGTACCAGTGGCGAAGGCTGGTTCTCCTTCATAGGGTAGCCCAAGCCTGTATAATAGATAGAGATTTGGATGAGAGTCTTCAAAGTGGTACAAAAAGGTAAGCCGATAGCAATGGATTTATAGGAACCTCTCGCCACTGTTGTGTACATAAAAAAAGATATGTGGCACTCGGGGATTGCCGCGGTAAAGCTATTGCATAAAATATAAATACAATAATAGTATAGCATTTTTTCCATTCCATTTTACTTAATAAAATACATATTATTTAAAAGTACAACGCCATCTACCAATCAAGTACTTCATTATCTTCAGCAATGTGTAGGGAACGTACGTCGTAGTTTAAGCTTGAACATATAGATGGCGAAACCATTGGAATAATTCAATATTCCTGCTACTAATTTAAATAACACATAGCTCACGTTACACTAGACGGAAAGCGATTCAGTGCCAGCGGCTCGATTGTAACCAAATTAATCAGACCCCCACCCCAGCTCAGCGGTGTTAGGTTTTTTCGTTTTTTTCGTCCAAATTTCTTGATTCGGTCGCCGCGCTTAAAGCCCACGATAAAAGCTATGCAATAGCTTAAAAATTATATTTTCTTTATCAAACTCTTATTTTGTCTATCTTCCGTAGACAAAGCTCACGTAGATATACGATTGACGTGACTATCTCAAGCGTTATGACCGAATCAATACCCCAAGCAGGTACTATTGACTTATTATTCGTAACGTTATTGAATGTCAATCGAAAAGTGTCGAAAGGGCGCTGTCTTAATTTTGTATACAATTCTCTTCCGATAGCGTTACAAATACGTAGCTGTACAGTCGCGTGCACTAATATAGATACATTGACAAATTTGCAATAATATGTCAACGTAGAATATTTCAAAAATATGTATACCATGTTGTGTTCACAATGATGTAACCTACAAAGTGTTTCAAAATTATGAATGCATTTTTTTCATAATAAAGTAAACAACTGTTTGTCAGTGAATAGTAAACACCCCCAATGCTATAATTATGTTTACGTGACAATGTCAATAACATGTAAACATTATTTTTTCAATATAATGTAAACATTAATTTTGTGTTTCTGAAAATATAAAACACATTTTCATTACAATGGAAACAATAATTGTATCATTAATATGAATACACTCTTTAAAAGTTTAGCACTTTTTACTTTTCTGCTATTATGTTTATAATTATGTCAAAAAAATGTAATCGGTGTATGTTGCAATACAATGTACACATTCATTTTTAACCCGCGGCGTAAAAAGAGGGGTTTAAAAAGTTTAACGTGTTTGTATGTCTGTCTGTGTGTCTGTCCGTAGTATCGTAGCTCCTAAACGAAAGGTCCAATTTAGATGCGGTTTTTTTTTTTGTATGAAAGCTGACATAATCGAGTGCGTTCTTCGGTGCTATTCATCATCATCAACTCGCTCACTGCCTGACAATACGGAGGTATTTAGTTAAAATTTGTTAAAAATCTCTTTCAATCCCTGCCCTACACCTACTATTAACACCTACGATCTACACCTATGATCTATACCTACGACCTACACCTACAACCTACTCCTTATTCTGACAATAACAAAAACGAAAAGGAGTTGGTAATTTGAAAAAAAAAAGTGATTATATTTTTATGTATTTTGAAACTAGGTATATATAATGTATTAAATAAAGTTTGAAAATAAAATTTAACTAATAAATGCGAAATTAATGCGAAAAACTTAAAAAAAATTAATTATAAACAACTAGCTTTTGCCCGCAGCTCCGCACGCGTAAATACATTATCCCGCGGGGACACTACTTTTTCGGGATAAATAATATCCTATATCCTTTCCCGGGACTCAAAATGTGTTTATACCAAATTTCATAAAAATCGGTTCAGCGTTTAAAGCGTGAAGAGGTAAGAGACAGACAGACAGATGGACACACAGTGACGGATTCAAAAAGAATTATTGCGAAAGATTTTATATTTTAAAGCTACCTTCCCACCTGTAAAATGCCTCCCTACATGTATTGTGGTTTTTTTTTCGGGATTCCTAAGTTGAGTTGCTTTTTTGATAGTTTTAGTTTAGATTAATTGGGTACTCTTTTTTTTGATGCGAGTCTAGTAGTTTCGCAAAAACAGAGTTGGCAACACTGGAACGAATAGCTTCAGACCATACAGCCAACTGATGTTATCTCAAAATTGCACAGACGATACGATTTTGCATCTGTTAATTTCAGGCCTAACTGAAGATAGACCGGACCGTATATGGGAGACCTAATCTCCTCCTCCACAATATGAGGAAGACGCGAAAAAAAAATCATCCCCACTTTACATGTAGGGGAGGTACTCCAAAAAATTGATTTTTCGTTAATTTATTTTAGCACTTTGTCGACGTAGTAAATACACATATCCATGCAATGTTGCACCTTTCTGGCCTTATGGTTTCGTTATGTCCATCCGTCTACTCATCTTCGGCTTGCCATCCAAACGGCTTGAGCGCTAACCACTGAGCCACATCATCTCTGGCTTACAATTATTGTTGACATTGATTGTGTTTTACATTTTCGGAAACACAAAATTAATGTTGACATTATATTGAATAAAGCAATGCTTACATGTTATTGACATTGTCACGTATTCATAATTATAGCTCTAGGGGTGTTTACTATTCACTGAAAAACCGTTGTTCACTTCATTGTGAAAAAAATGTATTCATAATTTTGAGACACTTTGTATGTTACATCATTGTGAATGCAACATGGTATACATATTTTTGAAATATTCTACGTTGACATATTATTGCAAATTTGTCAATGTATCTATATTAGTGCACGCGACTGTACATTGTTCCTGCTAACCCCACAGTTATCATGACAACACACGAGCTGACGTTACTCGACCAGCTGATATGACGCGTTGATGACTGACGTGACTCTCTCACGCGTCACAGGAATCGTCTAGACGTTACAATCTGACCTGACGCATTAATGACCGACGAGTTAGACCTGTCTTATAATAAAAAAAACTCGTATCATGTGTGAATTATACATTATTTAAGCAATAGTGCAGCAAAAATCCGTTATCGCGAACCGGTATCTGTCATGGTCAATTTCGTAACGCATGACAAACCAGTGGCGAAATGCCGAAGTTTACTCTACTGGTCATATAATAAGCATGTGGGTTAAGGTTACACTAATATCAATATTAATATTTGCTTTTTTCTATATTTTCATTATATTAAAGAATTCTTAATTTGATGTCCTGGGCAATAAATCTAAGTATTTTAATGATTTCGTTAACAGAGATGAGCCCGTATTCCCCAAAGAACTTTTTGCATAAACCTTCTTCATGCAATTAAGTTGATCATTGTGTATTTTCATGTTACGTTATAGTATTTAGTTGATCTAAAACTTAAAACTTAGATATTTTCATCCGATAATGGGTGATTTATACAGTATTCTTCGAGCAAAGTAACTCTTGAAATACTGTAGTGCCTGGGACAGTTGGTTTTTAAATGTCGTATGGTTGTCCAAGCACATACGGCATTCTCACAACATAATCAGCCTAGTCCAGAGGAATGACTGGTCAATACGTTTGGGGCCAACCATGTGCGGGTTTCCTCACGATGTTTACCTTCACCGTTAGAGCGTCCGTATAATGTACTTGAGATCTGAAAAAGTCTCATTGATACACGACACAACCTGGGATTCGAACCTGCACTGTATCGAGTGCGAACTAAACGGTCTACTCACTAGGCCAAAAATAGTCCGAGTATCCCGGACTGTAGATAACAAGACGCGTTTGTACCAATTTTATTTATAACTAGATTATTGACTTGTCTTTTTTACTCCTCCCTTATTTTTATTTTTATAACTCTACACCTGCACAATTTTGCTTTCGTTAAAGGTTGACTGGTAGAGAATGCCATATGGCATTAAGTTCGTCTATGTACCTGTTTTTGTGCATAAAGTTTGAATAAATAAACAAATAAACATTGGTTCAAAAATATCACACGATTAATAGTAAAAACTCAATTTCAAGGTTAATTATACTACAGCGAACGTATAATAGGTCATAGAGGACGTTGACCAATAAAAAAAGCAGGTTTTCCAAATTACAATATAACGACGGAATGACGCGAAATGAAAAACTTTACGTAATAATTGGAAAACGTCATTTCTGCTGTAAACACTTTTTGTGGTCACATAAAAGGAGGTTTTGTTTTTTACTGCTATACTTAATTCAATTGTTATGTGGCAGAATAATGAAGATTTTTTTAAAATTAATTACTTAGTTATTCCCAATGCTCCGCCCGTTTTAAATTCGTTTTAATTTGCCCGTCACTTGATCTTAACTTAGAGAACTTCTGAATATTTGTTTACATCGATTTCTTTTCGTGACAGATGATAATAATAATAATGTCTATTGTCTATGGACGCTTTACACCTCGTCAATTTGACCCCGTGCTATGTACCCGAAGAAGTATTACGGGGACCAGACAACGGAAAGTATATTTAATAATTTTATACTATACATATATTTAAGATTTTTACTATAGTACACATCTTTAAATAATTATATAAAAGGCAAACCTGACTGACTCATCTATCAACGCACAGGCGAAACTATTGAACAAATTTTGCTGAAATTTGGCATACAGGTAGTTTTAATGACGTAGGCATTCGCTAAGAAAGGATTTTTGTAAATTCGCCCCCTAAGGGGATGAGAAAGGGGTTAAAATTTTGTATGGAAACCGAACTCCACGCGGACGAAGTCGCGGGCATAAACTAGTATTTAATACACATCCATGATTCAGGAACACAGAAAACTTTTTGTTCCTTCAGCGGGATTAGAACCCGCGGCAACTCGCTAACGACTGAGCCATAGAGGTCGTAAAAATGATGAAATATAAAAAAAAATATAATGTATTGTAGTCTGTAGGTATATATTAGTAATTAGAGTAACAATAACAGAAATTTTGTTATTACTGGAATGGTTTTCAGTGCTGACAGTTAAATCATACAATCCATTACAATCTAAGATTCTTATCTAAAGCCTTCTTCTTATTCTCATTATCTTATTTTTAATTACACATTTTGCTAAACTGTTATATTACGAAATAAACTATAAAGATGATATCGCTTTCGATGTAGAACCCTGACCAAATAAGCGAATCTCAACAATTCTTTGTTTAATAAATCATTTAATGTGGTAACATCTTCACAAACGCAACACTGGTTTGTCTTTGTTCTTTGTTAATTAAGTGTTCATTTTATCTTAGGGTAGCAAAATAGGACAGTTGTGACGTTCAAGGTCTATAAAATTATTAAAGTGAAACTTTTTAAGCGGCGTTGAGAGTGAAGTTTCAAGGTGGCGTCACGACACGATTTTGGATATAACGTCATCTATCGGAGGCTACTTATACTCCTTACCTATCAATATAATTTTCTAAAGTTACTCTTCTCTATATAGAGATGGCGTTAGGGGTACAAATCTTAATTTGTCTATTCTTTTTTGAAGTGATGTAATTTAGGTACGATGAGAGTATTTTTTGGTTTTAAATTATGAGTGAATTCTACTTTTGCCACGTTTATTCTGTAAAAGTTATTTTTATTTTTATTTTATTAAGCCAACTTCTTCATTAGAAATATGATTTTCTTATGAAAAGGAGCTTTATTATTAAAAATTTATATATCAAACTATTTTACCTTAAACTGTAATGGTTATTTTATTCCTTCTACTATTATAAATGTGAAATTTTGTAAGGATGGATGGATGGAGGGACGTTTTAGATTGTTTGAGGAAATTCGGTACGGTAGTAGTTTAGGAGCTTTTTATCCCGAAAAAGTAGAGTATTCCCGTGGGATACTAATTTACGCGGGAGACGCGGCGAAAAGCTACTATATTATTCCAAATTGTGTAAAAGTGTTTCCATAAAACCTATAAAAAATTATACATTTCCCATTGGATATTCATTCTGCACTTCTATTTTGGAGTCAGAAGCAAATAATCTTCATTCTTATTTATCTTTAACTAGCTTTTGCCCGCGACTTCGTCCGCGTGGAGTTCGGTTTCCATACATAATTTTAACCACCTTTCACACACATAGAGCACGAATTTTTGAAAAATCCTTTCTTAGCGGATGCCTACGTCATTACAACTATCTATATGCCAAATTTCAGCAAAATACGTTCAGTAGTTTCGGCTGTGCGTTGATAGATGAGTCAGTCAGGTTTGCCTTTTATATATTTAGATTTCCTATTGCTTTGCATGTTACTCGTACGTAAAACAATGGCATATAATCAAACTTTAACCTCACCTGACATTAAGGATTACTAAAACCCAGTTGCATAATCGTGTATCTCTTCACGCTGTAATTCGAATATGCTATTTTAAATTACCAATTACCAAGATTTAATTTCGGTTATGGCCGTGATGAAACTGATATTTCGAATGAAATAATTATTATGTCTAATATTTTTACATAGTAAACAAGTTGCATCAATTTAAATCTTTCTGGTTTTATACATGTACTTGGGTACTGCTTGCGTATTATAAATAATATTATATGTCTGTCACGTTTTCTCTTCGCAAAAATTGGAATGAATAACGTTCATATTTGCGAGGTCCTGCACACGGTATTGAAATTGTTCTAGTATCATGTTTAAATTTTGAACTGCATTCTTAGTCACTTTCTGTGACACAAAAAGTCACAGAAAAATTAATCGTAAAAAAAAAAACAGAAAAACTCACTCGATAAGAAAAAGTTTCGGAAACTAAAACTGTTCAAACTGTTGTTTATTGGAGCAAGGACACCTCTGCACTTGGTTGACTTATTACAAAATTTAATTATAAATTGTTTCATTTTAAGGGTTCTGTACCTCGAAAGTAAAAAACGGGACTCTTATAAGATTACTTTGTTGTCCGTCCATCTGTCTTTCTGTCAATACTCGTTATTTCAGGAACGTTTTAAGGTATCGAGTTAAAGTTAAAATCGTACTCAGGTTTACATTCCCATATGCTGTAAAAAAATCGTCTACTCGATACAAACAAAAAAACAAACTCTTCCTCTTTATTATACTCGTATTAGTATAGATTAAACAAAGGTTAGTGGTCCTGCAAGTCGGAATGTGTAATCAAGCTTTAAGGCAAATCGTTCTTTGTTCTAACGAACGACATCTCTGTTGTGAAACAAATGAAGTTTATTGTATGGAACCGACGTGATCAGCATTTTTCATTATAAGCTAAGATTTATTGAAATCATTTCACATTCAATTGTGTGCAATAGAGAAGATGTTGATTCTATTGTTTTATAGGTTTTGCTCGTGTCTATATATTATTGAACTACGTAGCTATGTGTACCGAATGCAAAAAACAAAAACTAGATTAAAGGTAGGTATAAATAGATTATATTATATTATTATGAGTGAAACTTGTGTTTGCTCAGCCTGGCTGGTATATATCCGAGTCCCGCCCTGAAGCCTTCAGGGAGAGGGTACTGCGGATTAATTTTTATCTATTAAAATATTGTCCCCCAAAATTTTAGAAACTATTGTCGAAGTGTGAATGGCTGTTTGCTTTTGCATTATTGTTATGTCTAATTTAGCGTCTAGTATGTCACAATATCTACGGATACTCCTGGCGACCATTCCGGTAGCTCCTATTACTATTGGTATAATGACGGTTTTCGTTTTCCAGAGTTATTTCTTTTTTCAGTAGGTGGTATTTAGTAATTTTTTCCATTTCTTTGGCGCCAATATTGTAATCGGTAGGTATTGTGACATCAATCAGGTAAGTAATGTTTTGGTTTTTATCTATATATATTATATCCGGTCTATTGTGGTTAACTTGTACGTCTGTCTGCACTGGCATCTCCCACATGAGCTTGGCTGTGTCGTTTTCTTTCACTTGGGGTTGTGTGAGCGTATCCTTCCACCATAATTGATAAGTATTAAAATTGTGTTTTTTGCTTAGGGCCCAGTAAATGTATTGAACTACATTATTGTGTCGTTGTACGTAGAGTGTTCATTAGAATGTAATAAAACTAGTGAAATTGTAAAATGTTGATAGACTTCCGACGCGAATATGCTGCCTATAATTTAACACATTATTTTTCGTTAGATTATAAATATATAGTTTTTAATCTTTCCACATATTTTTACAATCACGTTAGTTTTTTTACAATCTAACGGTTTTAAAATTTTACGGTGACACCTACATTTCAAATCCATTTGAATCTAAACTGAAAAATAATGCATTAGCGGCTAGCGCGCTATATTAAATAGCATTATTATGCTACAAATTTAATTTTCACTTATTTTCCGTGAAATATAGAAATATAAAATGACTGGGAATCTTATAAGACATGACATATTCGTGAGGATAATATTAGATGGAAAGTAGAAGTAGAAAATGTAAATACCATGTCTTATAGAGAGCTGAAAGAGCTAGTGGAGGATAGAGAAAAGTGGCAGAAGCTCCACCGACAAGGGACCTGCTCTCAAGAAGATAATGACCACTTAAATTTGTCGAATTTTACCTTTTCGAACCTGAGTAAAAACTAACTATATTAGTGAAAAAGTTGCTTGCCTATACCTATGCAAAATATTTTAAAAACTTGCCGAAGTTAGTGAACTTATTGTGTACGTTTGACCTATTTGTCATCGGCGACGCCTCATTCACCACATTTAATAGGCTTCCTCGCCGCATTATATAATATGATACGCAGTTCATTAATTGTAAATATCAATACAAAGTTATAACAATTTAAACAAACAATTCACTTGTTAGTATTTTTGTCATAGCAGAAACAAAAATAATTGTAGATTAAAGTGATCTCTTGACAATCTTGACATAATGTAATAATGTGCAGATTTTTTGTCCGTTTGTATTGCGCTTGCGCAATGCGCGATAAACATATTATTTACCCCAACAGTCGTATTTTCGTCCATTGTTTTTTTTTTCTTCCCATTGTTGGCTACAGTCAAGTTCAAGAACGAAAACATAATTTGTTTTGACGTTTCGCACATCTGGTTTTGACGTGTACCATGTGACTTATGTTTTGGAATTTTCTAGATTGACACATCAACTGTGATGATGTGTCACTAATCACTACTTTTTGTGCCATTTTCGCGATACTAAGATAATAATTTGGTGGTTTTTTGTCACATTTTACAGCGCGTGCGCTGTTTTTGTAACTTTGCAGCCTTCCATCTGGACAAAAATAAAGTATTTTACGTAAAACTATTATTTTAGGTACCTATAAAACTTAGCACACAGAATAATCATTAATTTTATTTAACACATGAGTTATGAAAGGATAAGGATGAGCTCCGTGGCCTAGTACCCACTATAATTTAATTTACCCAATCCCTCGAGTGCGAATCAAACGGTCTACCCAGACCGTTTGGTTCGCACTCGAGAGAGTGTAGGTTCGAATTCCAGATTGTGGCGTGTACAAATTTTCAGATCTCAAGTATATTATACGGACGTTCTAACGGTGAAGTAAAACATCGTCATTTCAACCAGTCATTTCTCTGGACTAGGCAGACTATGTTGTGAGAATGCCGTATGTGCTTGGGCAACCATACGACATTTAAAAACCGACTGTCCCAGGCACTACAGTATTTCAAGAGTGGTTACTTCGCTTGGAGAATTTTGTATAAATCATCCATTAACGGATGAAAAGGCCTGTGTTTTTTATGAATGGATATTATTTGAAAAATAAGATGAAAAACAGGAAGGTTATACCGTATTGAATGCAATCTGTGCAAGCAGTTGTCGGAGTGGCCCCTAATTGTGGTGGAAGTCCGGTCCCTATAGAGGTAGACCGGCCGGTCGCGGGGGGTGTCCTGTGTTAGACGACACTTCCCTTTAGATATAGCGACTGATGGCAATCCGCAGGTTCAGTTTTAGTGGGTAAACCGGCGAGTCGCGTTGGGAGTCCCACATATCCTCGGGATACCCCTCCCGGGGAAGGCGTAACGACCTTTCCCCTTCGATATCAAAAAAAAAAAGCTTAAGTATTTAACCTCTCTGTTTGTATATCTGTCCGTAGCTCTTAAACGGATAAACCGATTTTAATTTAGTTTTTTTGTTGGAAAGCTGACACGATTGAGAGCGTTTTTAGCTATTCACCAACATCAGCTCGTTGTGTTTAATCGTAACCTTGTTGGTTTTGACTGAGCCACATTGAAACGAGATCGTTGAAGTCATCTCGTGGCAGAAGAGTGTGCCAAGGGCAGGGTAAGGTTCTGCAGTAAGGCAATAATGACGGCCATAGATCTAAGAAACTGATACGACAGGTGTAACATGTTTGCTTTTGTAAACAGTAATTTTGTCGCATCGGAAAAATGAAGAGAATTTACTTATTTAAATTGCTTAACTTGTATTTGTAATCAATGACTATATTATTATGGAATTGATTACACCTTCCTTGAATTTACAATATATATATTATTTATTTATTATTAAAAGTTCGATAGAGTACTTAGAGATATGTACTGTCACCATTTTAAGGTTATTTTGCTGTATGCTTTTACTAATTAATTTGACACATATTGTTACACGTATAACTATACTATATGTCTGTCTGTCTGTTACCTCTTCACGCTTTAACCGCTGAACCAATTTTGATGAAATTTCGTACAGACATACTTTGAGTCTTGGGAAAGGACATAGGATACTTTTCATCCCGAAAAAGTACAGTGTTCCCGAGGGATACTGTATTTACGCGAATGGAGTCGCGTGTAACAGCTAGTTTTCAATAGAGTTTTCATATTTTAAAACTCATTTAGCTCTATACCGGTAAGCACTACAATTGAATATAATAAAAAAATAATATTTAACCGTAGCGCTAGTGCATATAATTTTAAACAATGGCTTATGGAAGCGGCATGTCTGTACGTTTTCTTGATCTCTGGTTATTTGTTTGATGTTCGTGCTCGATTCTTATGAACACCATTAATGCTCATTGGGTTTCAAAATCAGCACTTTGTTAGTTGGTTAAGTATAAAAGATAAGTAATGACAATTAACAAACAAAATTTAAAAAAATTAAGTTACTTCTGAGTTGTCAAGCAGTCAGCGAGATGATGATTTATGATTAATTTATCAGACTCTCGATTATGCCAGCTTACAAAAAGAAAAAAAAAACTAGATGATAATCGGTTCATCCGTTTGAGAGCTACGATGCCACGAACAGACACACAGACAGACACGTCAAACTTATAAGTTATTAGCCTATGTCCTTCCCCGTGGTCTACTCTACATATGTGCCAAATTTTATCAAAATCGGTCTAGTTGTTTCAGAGCCTATTTAATGCAAACAAACAAACAAACTTTTCCTCTTTATATTAGTATAGATAAAACTCCTCTGTCTTTGTCTGGGGTTTAAATATTTATATGCATATAAAATCTGTAACTCACGCGAGATTTGAATTGGGTTGTGACTTGTGGTTTAGAACTTACTAAGGAAATCATTTTTCTAAGTCACAATCAAGAGATAGATGGCATAAAGACGTAGTATAAAGTTTTCCAACAGCATTGTGTGCAGTGCAGGGTATTATTAATTTTTTACCACGAGTGATTCTAATTCTTATAATTATATGCTACCTATACGGCATCATTGAGAAGGTATAATGTCACTAATACTTTAAACGTGATAGTCTTGTATATATGTAATCGATTACTTGAAAATGGCTGCAAGTATTACCATGAATTTAGCATGCAGCGAGAGAGAAAAATCGATCTAAGTAAATCCCTGGGAAATGCGCATTTTGAAGCTATATTAAATGTTTTTTATTTTGTTGTGCAACATTATAATATAAGGTCTCCAAAAATCTATTAAGGACATTTGAGGCATGTGATCCACTGCTTAAGTAAAGACGTTTAGGCAGAAAAATAATTGTCATACTCAAACTAAAGAAATTATCTCATGTATGCAAAACGCAAACTCGTCCATATAAAAAAAATGTTTTTTTGTATATGAAAATTATTTCTCTGCTTAAATGTCTTAACATGCCCGAAGTATCCGTAATTGATTTTAACATGGCTTATATAAAAAAATTCGACTAAATATGTCAGTCAAATTGGCAGTTTTGTATGCGTATATGTTTTGGCTTTGTTCGAAAATTTGGAATGTGGTGGGTTCGAATTTTTGTGATTCTTAATTTTTTTTAATTTATCAGAACTCCGAGCAAATCTCGGTTAACTAGGTACTTTATATATAATATTATAGTATCCCATGGGATTACTGTACTTTTTCGGGATAAAAAGTAGCCTGTCTGTAACTAGTAACTGTCTTAATTCAGAGCCTCTTCTACAATATCAAATTTGATCGAAATCCGTTCAGTAGTTTTTACGTTAAATAATAACAAACAAACATCCATCCATCCATCCTCACAAACTTTTTCATTTATAATTGGTATTAAGTATAATATAAGAAGCAGGACAGAGCGGGATGCCTGCGAAGCGAAATCATAACATACAATATTCACAATACCCAGGAATGTATAAATCAGGAATTGAAAGGTGAACTATTAAATAATTGTTTTGTGTTCGCGGTGCGGAAGTTCACGATTTTTAAAACCTTCGAGCGCATCCTGCGGTTACGTGGGCTTACACAACCGGGTTACCCAACACAACCCGGGGAGGTAATTACCTCCAAAAAGAAGGATATTGGTCATTAACTAGATACATTGACTGTATTACTTCTAGAAAGAACGATTGACGCAGTAAGCATCGATTATTTAGTGCCTGATGTCAAAAATTACTATTGAAGCGATATTTCGTGAAATCAAAAACATAATACGAGTATTATAATTATAGATAATTATTATTATGACTGAATATATTATAAGTCAGGGATACTCATCCCAACTTACCAGTCCGGTAGTTGTGGTATAGTATACGGGTATGCGACCCCGGCTCCCTAGCTATTACCGTCCTATCCCGTGCCCTCCTGGGCGGTAATATCCTACATCCTATTTCCCACTCTAACTTACCAATCTTCCTTTCCACACCACCTATCCTTCCCTTTCCCTATTCCTACCCTCTCCACCAATCCGTGGGAACGCAATGGATAATCATAAAAATAATTTAATTATCCAAAATGGCGGCGATGCGGTTCGCCACCCATCACGTCTCGTTCTCGCGGAGGCGAAAAGTGGCCCATGGAGAGCCGCTTCGCTACGTTGAATGTAAGAGGAGGAATGGATGGTATGAATGAAAGTGGACGAAGCGAAACAAGTATGTAAGGATCGTAGCAAGTGGAAAGAAGTGGTCTCTGCCTACCCCTACGGGAAAGAGGCGGTCTCTGCCTACCCCTATGGGAAAGAGGCGTGATTATATGAATGAATGAATGAATATATTTTTATTAATGACTAACTATCCCGACACACGTCGTTCTGTCGAGGTGTAGTTATTTTATTTCAGTGCCTAGTTAAGAAACTAGGATCTGAAATATAATAACTACACCTACAACTATAACCTACACTAACATCTACACCTACACCTACTCCTACACTTATACGAATAATTCTCATCGCTTAAACCTTCCCTGAACTTTCACAATTATTTTTATATTGGTCTCAACTCTCAACCAATTTATGCCAAATCGGTCCAGCCGGATTCAGCGAGACATTGGAATTGCAATCTTTTTTTTTTAATTTGGAATTTATAAATAACTAGATGTTGCGCGCGACTTCGTGCGCGACAGACAGAAATCCCCTTGTAAGCGTACATTTTGCCGCGATAAAAAGTAGCCCATGTCCTTCCTCGTGATCTATTCTATATCCATAACAATATATTCTTTATGTGCCAAATTTCATCAAAATCGGTCCAGTAGTTTCGGAGTCTGTTCGATGCAAACAAACAAACTATTCCTCTTTATTATTTTAGTATAGATAAAAGTTATAGTGAATATGAAAACATGTGGGAAATGAAGGTATCCTCAATTTTTTGCGTAGTTTTGGGAGCCCAAGGCTAGATTGGGTTTAGTCTAGGTTTTGTACAAATTAAAATATTTTGGGCCTTTCAGGAACTAGGATGTGGCAACACGACATTCGTGGATCGTAAAGCATCCTCAACCTTGAGCTCCCAAAACAACACGAGGAATTGAGAATATTTTTTGCAGTTAATTATGGTAACAAACGTCCTTCGAACCTTATCTTAGTCAAATTGGACGTGAGTTCTACTTAACTGACTTCGTGAACGGTCGCCGACCGATTCGGTGTACCATTCTTCGACCTTATTCCTTTGCAATAAGGTTCAAAAGTGGTGTATTGGATATGTTTTCGGCTGTACAGTGTAGTCACACAGATTTCCGGTATGATTACATTTTGCACGTGTAGCATGTTGGTTTGACATTATATTATATTATATTTGGCTTTATAGGGTTCCGTAGTAACAAGGAATTATTATATTTTCGCTCTGTCCGTCCGCTGTCTGTCTGTGTGTCTGTCTACCCTTCTAACATCAGTAATAATGAACATAAATTGATCAAATTTGAAATATAAATGCGAAAGTGTGTCTGTCTGTCTGTTACCTCTTCACGCTTAAACCGCTGAACCGATTTTTATGAAATTTTGTACTGACATACTTTGGGTCCCGGGAAAGGACATAGGATATTTTTATCACGAATAAGTACAGTGTTCCCGCGGGATAATGTATTTACGCGGGTGGAGCCGCGGGCAATAGCTAGTTATGTATAGATTATGTTAGGGGTTCTAAAAGTCGAAATTTTGCGTGACGTAATATGTGGATGGCCCCTAATACATAATTATTTTTTCATAGTCGACCATTTTCGAGTAATCGCCCTCCAAAATGGTTTATAAGTTGCCCCCCTAGCATTTTTAAACTAAAACAGATAGAAACTTGTAAGTTTCCAAGCTGATAGATAATGGTTAAAACAGTTTAGGAAAATTATTTTTAAAGGAAATCGGACAATAACTTTTAAATTAATTCACAGAAAACCTATTGTGCGTTGATAGTTAGGAACCCTCCTTAGACATAATATCCTGACATGCGCTTGGTTAGGTTACTTATAAAGTGAACCATTTTTGAAACTTGTAGGTTTTCATGGTGATATATTATATTGGTAAATACCTAATGTTTAGGACAATTATTTTGAGCGCAATCCGAAGACAAAATTTATTTTTATTAACCGACTTCCAAAAAAGGAGGCGGTTATACGTTCGGCTGTATATATATATATATATATTGTATGTTCTCTTCATATATATATATATATATATATATATATATATATATATATATATATATATATTGTATCTCTTGTGCACGTCAAATAATAACTAATTATTGTGAATATTCTACTAATGTTACACCTTAAAAACCGAAATAACACATATTTAGAAAAAAAAAACAAATTACACCATTGCTGTTTGACATACCCGGCAAAACTCCATGAAAGTACAAGACTTACTTCATACTTGTAAACTACACAGAGTAATTATGTTACAGACAAAGCATTTAAACAACACGACCTGGTACACACAACAGTTTGTTGTTACTGATGCAACTGATGACGATTCCTTATAAAAACAATAGATAATTATCACTTCGATTGTTGTAATCACTTGAAAAGTACTTTATGCATCTTGTCAATAAAAGGTAAATATTACAATATAACGAAAAATAATGCGTACAATTGTATGGAGAAATTTGTATTTGACAATCTGTTAGTATTTTATAATATCTCTAGTAATATTACAATCTAACGGTTTTTACAATTTTATGTGACAAAATATATAACTTTAATCTTTATAATACAAAAACAATATTTTCCTATCTATATTGTTTTTGTGTGATTGTTCTGACAAAAACAAAATTAAAAATTTTCAGTAACCGCCAAATCGTCAAGCAGTGTGCGAGCTGAAGATGATGAACATTTTGGAGCTACGATGTCACGGACAGACACGTCAAACTTGTAACACTATTCTGTTTTCGTATAAAAACAGTCGTTTTCGTTTGATTAAAAAAGGGAAAATAACAAAACTATTTTTATTTTTTACATTTCGCAATAATTCAAAAGTTATGTTATCAAGATATATAAAATTAATTTTGGTATCCAGTACCGAAAACCCGCCGACAGCTCCCGAGCGCGTGTGACGTCATAATGTTAGTCAGGGTGTCGCAACTTCCTATCAGCGTTGCCAGAATGTTACAAAAGTAACATTTTACGTTACTTTTGACCCTCTCATGTTACCACCATGTTACACGACTCAATATGTTACTTTTGTGTTACTTTCTAGGCTGGGACTATATTATTATGTTCTCGAATCCGGAAAGTCTGGGAAAATTCAGGGCATTGAAAATATAACTCTACGCTAATACAATAGAGTTGAAAATGGAAGTGTCTAAGATATATGACTTGACACTTGTGTTACATTTTCAGCTCTATTGTATTAGCGCAGGCCACAATTCCATTTTCAATGCTGTAAATTTTCCTCGGCCTATCGGATTATGGATCATAATATAGTTATGACAACTCGACACTCGTTGTTCGATTTTCAGCTCTATATTTATGTAGGCGCAGAGTTCAGAGTACGCTGTTTTTCCGATTTTGATTTTCGTGCGGTGTCGCCAAATCTCAAAAATATTTCACCCCGAACTTAAATAAATTGCACAATAAATTAATATTTATGTTCCGTAATATTCGGTCCTTAAACATTTAAATATACTTCCAAAATTTAATTTTCTACTGGTTGGATTTTTACATCGATTGTCAATATAATATTTCATTTGCTTGATTTAATTAAATTATCAAAAAAATATAAACCTCTAAAAATAACCTTCAAAATTCCTCTAAAAAATATGAAGAATTAGTAGTTCAATAAATCCTTTATTATAATAAATAGCAACTAAATCCGGTCCGGACTAAATCCAATGGAGTGTTCATAGTTTTATGCCTCGTCTAGAGGTCATTTGGCGTGTACTATAACCTTCTTACGTTATATAAAGCCTGACCAAAAATATAAAAAACCTCGCCATATTGCAGAAAATTCGCGAACTAAATAAAAACCGGCCAAGTGCGAGTCGGACTCGCGCACCGAGGGTCCCGTATAAACCTATAGTGATTTTGTTACAGCTTAAAGGTATTATAGACCTGAGTATTTGATATGAATATCAAATTAATACCTCTACGTATTCATGAGGAAAGGGGTAGTATATGTAAGTTTAAAATTATTAAAAATATTTTATTATAATTATGATGTTACTAAAAATTTACGGTTTTCGTAATTTTTCTTTTATCTGCCAAATTTCAAGATTCTGAGTTCACGGAAAGTACCCTGTAGGTTTTGAGTTTGCGAGTGTCGAAAATTTTCGGCATTAACGGCTGTATCTTTAGATTGCGTTAGCTTAGAAGTTTGATTTTTTCACAGCTCCAAGGGACCGTAGATTGTATTTGATATATATTCCAGCTTGATACCTCCACGCGATCCTAAGAAAAAGGGTCTTGACAGACATTCGGACGCACAACAAAGTGATCCTTTAAGGGTTTCTTTCTTTCCATTCGAGGTACGGAACCCTAAAAATAATAATATTCGAGATTTTAACCAATAACATCCTAGCTTTTTGTTATGTTACGTTGTAAAAAAATGAAGCACCCTCAGTGCAGATTTTTTATTTTCTTGGTCAGTACGATTACGAGTAAAGGTCTACCAGAATCTGATGGCATTTTAAAAAAAATAAAAAATGTGATTTTCATATGGCAATGTCAAGTATGACCCGTCAAATCAAAGTACGTGATCTGTCAACCGCTGCTAAAATTTTGTGATTATGTTCTTGGAATTTGTTGCTTTTGTGAAAATATCCAAAAAGGCAATTCGATCTCAAGCGAGAAATGTTGTTTTCTATGTCTATAGTAAAATACAGAAAGAAGAAAGTGTAAATCGAACTCAATCTTATAATTTAAAGCTCGTGGTAGAGTTGACCGGTAAGTTAGAGTGAGTTGTTTTGATACTTTTAGTTTTTTTATATTTTCTTAGGTAATTATTGTGACTTCTTTAAAGGTATTTCCAGTATTACTATACGGTGAATCGTTGTTGATGGCACATTGAATGATGGTTTGTTTTCCATGCCTGGTAAAAGGAGGAGAGGAGGAAAAAATAAAATCAACATATTTAAGACAGTTTCGATTTATAGTTGAATAAGAATAAAGTAAACGAGTTCTATACAGTTCGGAAGGAAATTCCAACATTAAATAAACTGTTGCCAATTTAATTGTATGTTATTCGTAATAAATAAGTATATAAAGTAATTCACGATTGATTTATTTTTCATGAAATATCATTATATTACATAGTATAAAACAAAGTCCCTTTTTTGTCTGTCCCTATGTATGCTTAAATATTTAAAACAACGCAACGGATTTTGATGCCGTTTTTTTTAACAGATAAAGTGATTTAACGGGAAGGTTTTTAGGTAGGTATATAACATGCATAACATAGTAGAGGTACACAGATAATTTTAGAGGTTTCTAAAGTCCTAAAAAATCACATATTTTGCGCTTATAT
This sequence comes from Glaucopsyche alexis, assembly GCA_905404095.1. NCBI lineage: Eukaryota > Metazoa > Arthropoda > Insecta > Lepidoptera > Lycaenidae > Glaucopsyche > Glaucopsyche alexis. The sequence continues at coordinate 4,784,427 of FR990052.1, forward strand.
TGAAAATGCTGGGTGAAAACTACGAGATATTATATCAAAATTATGTACTACAGTTTTATTATTCATCTTAAAAAAGCCTACAAAAAAGTCCGCGATGGCATATGTCTATCTCTTAGGGATAACCCACAATAACCATTGTTTTATCCTTTACTTTGATTTTAATTTAATAGCTTATTTACAAAGCGATTTTAAGCAATACAGTATTAATCCTTATCCAATTAAGTACCTTAAATACATTGTGCATTTAAGATCGATCAATATTGCCCTTTACGGTATGTAATTTAAATGAATATTTTCGAAGATATTACAGATTTAAAATGCAGGGATATAGTGTTGCTGCGCGGCGCGGGCGCTCGCGTTTCTATATCGTGCTATCGAAAACGCGGGACGTATACAGTATAAAGAGGTTCACGAATATTTTGAACTGCAGCACAGAATACGTATAATAGTATCTGCAGTTCTTAATTCTTATGGAATATCCAGAGGTGGTTTGTCAGTTTTGTTGGTCAAATAACTTTACTTATTACATAGTACATAGTATAAAACAAGTCGCTTTATCTGTCTGTCCCTATGCATGTAGGTATAGTTATTGCTTAGATCTTAAAATCTACGCAACGGATTTTGATGCGAGTTTTTAAATAATAGTCTTTAAGTATTTAGTCTTTAAGATATTATAAGATTATGGTAAAATTTATATTCAAGTGCGATAAATATAATATTATGTAAGTATATTATCAAGTGGTCGCGCATGTCGTGTCGAGGTGATAGGGTCCCATTTTTAACAATTTGCATTGGGCAAACTTAAAAACATTTTCAATATTGTATCAGTAGTATATTGCTGTAAGTAGGTAGAGAATTATTCGCCGAAGTAGTTTTTTCTCCAAGAACACTATTCCACGCGGGCGAAGCCGCGGGCAAAAGCTAGTTTTCTATATTATACACCGAACATTCTTCATACAGTCTTATTATAATTCATGTTAAATAATACTAAAGACATAATTAAATATTAACCAGTATCAAGATCGTTTAATCCAATTTCCCCAGTATTGCACACTACAAAATTTTATTTCCCTATTTGCCATGAGATTCTGGTACACCATTACGATTTTTTCGAAGTTCAACAAATGGGACAGGAAACTTATTTTAGTTCAAAAACTCCCTAAAAGTGTATAATAAAGTGCCATAGTAAAGTATTGCATCGTTTTCCATAAAAAAATTAAGAAATGTTACTTTTCTCGTGAAAATGTTACTTTTTGAGCTGTCTCATGTTGTATTTGACTATCTGCTACTGGCAACACTGCTTCCTATCGTAAGTATTGGCGTTCGAAATCCAAAACTATACCTGACTAACGTCTGTGCAAACCACATACCTTGCTCGCTCTTTTATCGTGTGTACTCTTTCACACATCGCCTGTGATTGGTTAAACAGAAATAGAGGATTAATTTTAAATTTCAAACTACGAAATTCTATTCTACTAATTAGAAAAAATATTTTCAACTTTTACAAAATTTGTTAACTCATGTTTTGTTATTTGCAAAAAACTGTAATTTTTAGTGAAGTGACCTCGAAATCATATTTATAATGATGAAACAGTGATTTATATGTATAAAATAGGTTCATGTATATAACCACTATATAAACATGCTTTAAAGCAAAGAATATCGGTGAGTATTTGTACAAAATTTTACCATATATTAACTTCTCGTTTTATTGAAAAGAGACATTTAAATATTATATTTGATTGACGACCTCTGTGGCTCAGCAGTTCAGCGCTTTGGTGCTCAAGCCGGGGGTCGCAGGTTCGAATCCTGCCGAAGGAACTAAAAGTTTTTCTGTGTTCCTGGGTCATGGATGTGTACCTATATGTGTATAATATAACAAAAACCTTAAATATACTTAAGTATAGTATTAACATGGTATTAATTAATATACTTCCTGTTTTTTGGTACCTACCTGTAACACAAGTTCTTCGGATACTTAGCACGGCGCCAGATTGACGTGGTGTGAAGCGTCCATACATATTATTATTATTTGTTTCAATAAATGATTTTTATTGTGTAAGTAGTGATTTTAATATGCATGCTAAGATTTAAGATTGTAAAGTTTATTAAGGCACGCAATATTGTTTAAAATAAAGTCACATTGCTTACCTAATATATTTTGTTATGACTGCCAGTCAGTAAAAACTTTAAATAGGTACATACCTAATAATAATTATGTAGGTACTTTATTTGTAATACTATAGTACAGTTTTACCGCATACTTATTAATCGAATTTTATTAGTACTGCGAATAAGAAGGAATAAATAAAATGTAATATAAATTCATAATTTGCAGGCATTGAATCCAATTTCAAGGGCACGCAATAATAAATAAGACAACATGAAAATATTTCAAGATTCAGATTCGTATAAAAATTACCTATCTATTTTGCACCAAAGGATAACCGCTGAAGTTAATCAGGCTATGTCGTAAAATTATGTGGTAATATGAAATATTTTGGTTACCAACTTTTAGCCCTCGTATCCACGAGAGTTTTTTTGTGGTCGCGAGTCGTGACGTGACAGGAAAAACTGCACTGTAAATAGAACTCTGCACTTAATCTACAATAGAGCTGAAAATCGAAGTGTCAAGTGTATACGATTTTCAGCTGTGTCGTATTAGCGCAAAGTTCTATTTATTGTGTAGTTTTATCAGTCGCGATCACATAAAAACGCTCGTGGGAATGTAGCCTTACTTTTGTATTTCTTTAATGCAATAAAAACGATCGGATTATTGTTGTTTATTGTTTTATTTACCTTTTTAACCTAATAATAAAATTGAAAACAATAACCTACGTATAGTTTTTTTTATTATTTTTTTTTTCATTGTAGGCTTGAATCTTCTGCACTTTAGAATATATAAATACGTAAAAAAGCTACGGTATAATTTTGAATTTCGAAATTATTATTTTTTATTTGGAGTACCACCTCTTAATACGTACCTACCTAGTATAGCTTTACATTCTCTTTGATGTTAGTTTTACTCCAGGGTATCGAACTAGCGTTCGTAATTTGCGATCGAAATTCAAAATTATAGTCGTTTTCTTGACTTTTCAATAAACAGCTTTAACAATTTGACGTCACAATAATGATGACCGATCGTGATTCGTGGCGCGTTTGAAGTTAAGTGACTTTTTTTTTAATTTTATCAATTTTTAGCTGTTTATTTAGTATTTAATTGAAACATTTTTATTTTTAAGTTTTTTTTTGTAAATTCCCAATTGTTCATATTTAATATGTAGTAGATAAGTTTAAATATTTTATACAGAATTTATTGGGTTGTCATTCTTTTCCTCCCCTTCCAAATAAGATCGATACTTTATCAGAATCTAAGTAAAGTGATTCAATATTTTGTACCTTTGACGCCCACCTACCTGAGATTGGCCCACCACACAATCTGGAGGGTATACAAACTTTCACTGTACACTACTAATACTACATTCTACAATATAACATACATTTCATCAGTAAGAATATAAGGGGAGTTTGCCGGGGCTGGGATCTCAGTCTATTACAAGCTTATCTTATTCACTTTTTTGACCAGTATACACTATTAATAATTATCTTGAATAATTATTGAAAAATCAATGTTTTGTTGTGTTGCTAAAACACGTCTTAAGAATTAAAAATTTCATGAGAACTTGTGAACAATTTATTGAAAAAAAACTAATAAATATAGCGATATAGGTGCTCGTAAATTTTACAAAATATGTTTTAATATACAATTATTATTTAAAAGATTTGCGTCATTGGGATTAGCAAAAAGTAAAAATTATATTAAAAATCAGACAAGAGCAAGTCGGAATCTTACAAATTATTTCTTACAATCAATCATAAATAGTTCAGGAGACAGTATTTGTCGATCCTGAATACTATGGTCGATGTAATTTGTATGGATGAGCTAATAATGTTGTCAATGTTTAATTTAAATAAAAGATCATGCGTCGTACAAATAACTAAAATACGTTTAGCGTTGCTTACATCAAGTTGTTTCATATCATACCTTATTTGAATAAGCACCTTGTGATTTAATTACTAATTTACAATTTTTTGATTTATTTCCTGTGAGATGTGTTGAAAAATTAAGATACTAAAAACGACAATTAAATTTTCCTTAAATAACTTTAATTCCTAACTGTCAAACATTGATGTTCATTCCGACGATAGCATAATTAGTTAATTATTTATTCCAGTTCATAGTTAAGACTGTGTCTTGAGAAATGTCTGCCGGTAGAATAGCAGAAGTTGTTTTTCCTTAAATTTCTTTGCGTTTGGCCCAGTTGCATGCGTGCATATCGTTAAATCTGCCGGAAGCGCATATCCGTTCGTGAATCGTGCTACAATTATACGATTTGTTGGTGTTTCTAATCATGACGTCATAATTGATAACCTTGACACTTCAAAAATTTGTAATTTGACAATGTCCAACGGTCGCTTTCCTCTGAATTGTCATTATTCTGTGCTTTCTAGGTTAATCATTTTAATATATTTGCTCGTGACTGTAATAGCCTAGGCAACAAGTGCCTTTTTGGTCAACTTTTTTCAGCAGTCTCCGAAAATTATGATTCAGGTATAATTCGATTCGGAATGGCATCTAGATGATTTTTGAAAAAAATTAAGTTCCGCTTTCTAAATTTTTCAAATTCAAAAAGAGATTCAAAAAACGGAGGATATTTTCTAAAAAAAGTTCCGACTCCCAGAATTGTAGGACAAATATTTATATTTTTCCCAGAGGGTTGAAAATGCGCCCGAAAACGGGTACTCCGGCTTTCGCAAGCCACGCCTCCTTCGAACCTTTAATGATATTTATTCATTTAAACAATTATGAAAATTAAAAATTTAAAAAAATTCAGACGCCTACAGGACAGATCAATGTACAATAATCCGTGGTCAAATAAAAATTATCGCAATTTTTCAATAAGTTATCCATTAATTATTTAACAATTTTTTGTAGCATGAACATTAACATTGCAAGTGCGATATTTGTTAAACTATTAATCTGAGATTTTTTTCTTTCGTGGAGCTATTTCTCAAACGTCTTAGAATAAATTTCCGTCGGAAAAATTAAAAAATTGTTAATTTTCGTTTTTTTATTAACAATTTACTAAGATGAAAAATTATAAATCTTTATTAAACATTGAAAAAAAAAAATTATAATATTATTATTGATTTGTTTTCTTATATATTTTTTTGGATTAACTAATGGAGATATGACTTAAGACTTATTTATTTTTCATTAGTTAAAGAAAATAAGAAAGAAATAAATTCAGCTGAAAAGTTTAGTTGTTACTAATTTATTTATTAAATTTAAAGCAATTGTAATTGTTTATGTATATTTTTTTATCATATCTCCATTTGTTTATAAATTATGATAATTTTAAGGATAAAAAACCAGGTAATAATGACGAAATTACGGACAACGTATATTTAAAAATTAAAAAACATCTAAAAAAATATTTAAATCAAAACAAAATCATGTCTGTCTTTAGTCAAGTAGAATAAGAAAAAAATAAAAGGTAAAAATGTATTTCTTTATAACAAATTGTTTATTACATAAACAATGAAAAAATAAATAAAACATTTTTTTATAATAGGTTGGGGAAAAAGTCTTTTCGCATTATAGTATGTATGAACTTGTCATAAAATATCTTGGGCTATACCAATTGTATCTGGCTGATTTTGGTATCATTAAAAATTTTTAATTTTACAGAAGACAATTCCAAATTCAAATTAGGTAAATTTGAGATTTTCATTTGTTTTTCTTATTGTTAAAATAAGTGATTCTTATGAAGAATTTCGATACATTTTAAAATTTTATTACAAAAAAGGTAAAAATGCAACACAAGCCGCAAAAAAATTTGTGATGTTTATGGACCTAATGCAGTATCTGTGAGAGTAGCGCAAATTTGGTTTAAGCGTTTTCAATCCGGAAATTTGATATCAAAGATGCACGTCGCTCTGGTCGCCCTGTTACGGACAAAACTGTTGCCATTTTTGAAAAAGTGGAGCAAGATCGGCATATTAGTAGTTACAATGTAGCTGAAGAACTGGGGATTGACCACAAAACGGTTTTGGCGCATTTGAAAAAAGCTGGGTTTTTTGTGTAAAAAAGCTCGATATTTGGGTGCCTCATGAGCTCACTGAAAGAAACGTAATGAACCGTGTACTCATTTGTGATTCTTTATTACGACGTATTGAAACCGAACCATTTTTAAAGAAGCTGATAACTGGTGATGAAAAGTGGATCACGTACGACAAGAACGTGCGAAAAAGATCGTGGTCAAAGGCCGGTCAGGCTTCACAGACTGTGGCGAAACCCGGGTTAACTCGCAACAAGGTGATGTTGTGTGTGTGGTGGGATTGGAAGGGCATTATTCATTATGAGCTGTTACCGCCAGGCAGGACCATCAATTCTGAACTGTACTGCGAACAACTGATGAGATTAAAGCAAGAAGTTGAGAGAAAGCGGCCGGAATTAATCAACAGAAGGGGTGTGGTTTTTCACCATGATAACGCTAGACCTCACACATCTTTAGCCACTCAGAAAAAATTACGGGAGTTTGGCTGGGAGGTGTTAATGCATCCGCCGTATAGTCCTGACCTTGCACCTTCAGATTTCCACCTGTTTCGGTCGCTGCAGAATTCCTTAGGTAGTGTCAGGTTGACATCACAAGAGGACTGCCAAAACCACTTGTCGCAGTTTTTTCATCAGAAGCCCCAAAAATTTTATAGCAATGGGATCATGTACCTACCAACAAGATGGCAAAAAGTTATCGAACAAAATGGCACCTATATACTTTAGTCACTTGTAAATAAACTTTATAAAAAAACCTTTTGAATTTTTATATAAAATGCGAAGAAACTTTTTCCCCAACCTAATATATTATATCAAAAGAAAAAATAAATGATGATTTTGAAAAGAAGGTTTTTTTTTAATTATAATTATCGTTCAAGATTATGTTATCAAAAAAAAAATTAAAATAATATAACGCATTTGTTTATTACAATTATTTCAACAATAGGAGATAAAAATATTAAAAATCATTTTTAAGTAGCTTCTGATCATAAGAAAACAAATCAATAATAATATTATAAAAAAAAAAAAAAATTTCAATGTTTAATAAAGATTTATAATTTTTCATCTTAGTAAATTGTTAATAAAAAACGAAAATTAATAATTTTTTAATTTTTCCAACAGGAATTTATTCTAAGACGTTTGGGAAACAGCTTCACGAAAGAAAAAAAATCTCAGATTTATAGTTTAACAAATATCGCACTTGCAATGTTAATGTTCATGCTACAAATAATTGTTAATTAATTAATGGATAACTTATTGAAAAATCGCGATAATTTTTATTTGACCACGTATTATTATATATTGATCTGTCCTGTAGGCGTCTGAATTTTTTTCCATTTTTAATTTTAACATTTAATATGTTTAAATGAATAAATATCATTAAAGGTCCGAAGGGGGCGTGGCTTGCGAAAGCCGGAGTACCCGTTTTCGGGCGCATTTTCAACCCTCTGGGAAAAATATAAATATTTATCCTACAATTCCGGGAATCGGAATTTTTTTTAGAAAATATCCTCCTCTTTTTGAATCTCTTTTTGAATATGAAATATTTTTATTAGTTTTTGAGAAATTTGCAAAAAACTAAACGCCCTTTTTTGTTCTTAGTTAATTGTTAATTACTTTGCAATTTTTGCAAGCGGAACTTCATTTTTTTCAAAAATCATCTAGATGCCATTCCGAATCGAATGATACCTCAATCATAATTTTCGGAGACTGCTGAAAAAAGTTGACCAAAATGGCACTTGTTGCCTAGACCATAAATAAAAATTATGGAAAATGTAATTGGCATAATATGTATTTATTTCAAAAGGAACTGGATTGGCAAGATGATTCTTGGAAAAAAGAAGAGGAAGTTAACAGCATCAAAAATAATCCAAATGAAAACACTGTGTTGATATTTCAGTGTCCTATTATAGGTCAGTAAAAATAAAAGCGCATTTAGCAACCAGTTTTTTTGGACCTGTGTATATTTGCGTGCGTAAAGAGGTGTGAACGCGCATGAATAGTCTACAAATTTTAAGTCAGAATTCTATACTAATATATACTATACTATTTAATCATTCAGGAATAATAATTTTGTTCGTTTCGTATTTACATTCGGCCTTTATAAGTCATATTGTTCGTGTTATGGAAAATGATGTGAAAAATGTAGTATTTTGATTGTGGCTATTTTTCGTACGAGGCGTGTGAGAGACCTAGGTCAGGAACTTTACGCTACTAATTACTATACTACTTTATCTAAATAACGAACTTTGTTCGCAGGTTCACTTCCTGAGGATGTTCCGGGTTCGGGTCAAAAGGGGTTGAGTTTTGCAACCTGCATGGTGGTGTGGGGGCTGGGGCCTTGAACGATCTTGCTGACATTGTTGCTTGTGTGATGGTGGTGTTTGCTCGATTTTGTTTCTGAGTGTACGCATTAGCAATGTGGGGGGAGGGATGTACTTTACGCTTTACGTTGATAGTTGCGGAACCATCTTTAGGCATGTCCTGTCATGCTCTTGGTTAGGTTATTCTCGCTTATATAGTTGCTGACAAATACAGTGTAACAATAAGGTTAAATAGTGGTACCTCTAGTGTCTATATAACTTCCACTAGGTCCCATCCACAAATTACATCACAAGTCACAACTCACAGCGCAAGAGGGAGGAAAGTCATACTAAACGTAACGTGATGTTAAGTACAGGTTAGGGTTACTGAAAAGCGGGACAGGGAGGGGTCAAAAAAGTCGAAATTTTGCGTGGCGTAATATGTGGATGGTCCCTATTGGGAATGGTATAATACAGGAAAAGGAAGGAGAACTTACAGGAACTTCAGTACGGCATAGCCCGGTGGTAGTTCACGAACTCGTACTCCTCCTCCTCTGTGAGCAGACACTCTTCGAAGCACCAGAGACCGGCCAAGGCGAGCAGAACGGTGTACGTCATGTAGTAGATCAGGTAGACCAGGGCTGTGCCCAACATTGCGCTGGACTAAAATATCTGTAATAAATTATTTTCGTTTATTTTTCCGTACCTTTTATTTAATATTGCTCGAAATATGTTATGTTTATTTTTACATTTTATTGCTCATTTTTGTACGTGCTTTTCGCAATTAGTTTTTTTAGCTATACAGTTTTCTGTTCTTAAATAATAAAAATAATAAACGTTGTTATGGTGGACTCTTAAAAAATAAGTCACAAGTGTGTTGCTAGCATTATAGTTTTTCTCTTTGTACGAAAAATTTATAATGATATGGACAGTAGCTTCCCTTGTATTATGGTAAATGTAGTACTAACCGAAGCACCTAATACGTATAATGGTAGGTGTTGGTAGTGCCACAGAATAGATATTAGTTACAAGTAGTGCCCTCCGCCAAGACGAGCCGAGCGAAGCGCAACTCGCAAGGGCATAACCTAACCACAATTTTCTCTAATCCTATCGTAGATATTTGAACCCCCATAACTTGGGTTTGTACTGTACATACTACCTAAGGAACAAATTTTTTCGAATATGTTCCCGGTAGTGTATTTCCTCTAAACATATAAAAATTTAATTTCGTAGTTTTTATACTTTATTGATATCTAAAAACACTGATTCGTCACTGACTCACTGATGATCATCAAAACCTATAGGGTACTTCCGAATACAGAAAGCTGAAATCTGGTATGTAAGCTAGTATTATTACACAAGCAACGTCAAATCAACGTCTTTTATCCTCCAACACCAAATAAGGTTTACTCATGGGTTTAAGATGTTTAACTTTTAAGTTCTATATGGTTCATTTTAAGTGTAACTACAGCTGCTTTATACGTAGAATAATGTTTAAATTTAATTAAAAAAATAGAAGCACAATCCTAAACAGGAAGCTATTTAATATAATATATTACATATTTTACATACACGTCAAAATTTTAATCATAGTATATTAATTTACTTTAATTTACATTAATTTACTCACCTTGATTCTGTTTAGATTTTTCTAGATAATGACGAATCCGATTCGGAGATGTCTGAAACAAAACATATCAATTAATTAAATAGCCTACAATTACTAGTCGAAAACAGATTTGCGTCATGCCAATTATTTTATACTATCTTTTGTCCGCGGCTCCGCCCTTTTGTAAAAACCGTTAGAATGTAATATAACTGTGTGAAATTAAGTGAAATTATAAAATGTTGATAGACTTCCGACTCGAATATTCTGCCTATAATTTGACAAATTATTTTTCGTTATATTATAAATATATAGTTTTTGATATTTTTACACTTTACGGTGACATATACTTAGTATTTAAAATTGTGCATTGCTTCGTTTACATTAGTATGAGAATTTTGCGTGTTACTGCATTACTGTTCGTGACTGTACACAATTACATAATAATCTTACAGTTTGTTATATTTAAAAATTATGGGCCATAAAGTGTTGCAAATGCTTGAGGTCGTTGTAATAAAATAATTTGTAATAAACACTAATTGTAGTCTTAGACCAAGAACAAAGGCACTTGAAGTCTGCAGTAGTTACAACCTTAAGGCCGCTGCCTCAAACCTCAGAGTAATAACTATACTCTATAGCATAGAGGCCCGGCTATTAGTTAAAGATAGTGGCGTATACACTATAGGGCTAATGGGGCCATGTCCCGGGCCGGGCCGCCGCGGATTTTTTGGGCGCTATCAATTTTGTCAAGTTTTCATTTTAATTGACCATCAACATTAAAAAACAATTAACGAACGCTTCGAACTCTAGTAGTAACCAAAACTTTTACAGTTACGCCTGGATGATATGGTAGTGGTACGGATCCGGAATCCGGAAAACCGGTAAAACTTATCGTGAGTGTCGAGTCAAATGTCAATGTTATATATGACAGCTCGACTCTCGAAACTTCCATTTTCAACTCTATTATTTAAGCGCAGAGTTCCATTTTCAGTGCTCTGAATTTTCACCGGTGTTCCAGATTCCGAAGCATACAGTCCCACCCTTATACTATAATAATATATACTATGGTATACGGCAGTATACTACATACATACATATAATTACGCCTCTTTCCCGTAGGGGTAGGCAGAGACCACTTCTTTCCACTTGCTACGATCCTTACACACTTGTTTCGCTTCGTCCACTTTCATTCTTACCATCCATTCCTCCTCTTACATTCAACGTAGCGAAGCGGCTCTCCATGGGCCACTTTTCGCCTCCGCGAGAACGAGACGTGATGGGTGGCGAACCACATTGCCGCCATTTTGGATAATTAAATTATTTTTATGATTATTCATTGCGTTCCCATGGATTTGCGGAGAGGGTAGGAATAGGGAAAGGGAAGAATAGGTGGTGTGGAAAGGACTTTGGGAAGTTAGAGTGGGATAAAGAAAATGTAGGATATTACCGCCCAGGAGGGGAAGGGATAGGACAGTAATAGCTAGGGAAGCCGGGGTCGCGTACCCGTATACTATACCACAACTACCGGACAGGTAAGTTGGGATGAGTATCCCATGACATTCAGTACACTCCGACGCAATTTAAATTAAGAGGCACTCTTCAAATATGTGTTAAGTACATCAAAAAAATGTATTAAGTCCGAAACGAGACTATACGAGACTAGGCACTCCATTTTTAAGATAGCTTTTCAAAATTGAACTTTATTCACTACACTTAAGATACATGTTTCATTGTAAGAGTTCGAATGTCAGGTTGCACCACGCTACACACCGCATGTGCAGTGTCTGATGTCAAAACGTGTATCTTTTTGTGGTGGTAAATTAAGTTCAATTTTGAATAGCTATCTTAAAAAATTAATTTATTCGCGTATCGTCGCGGTGTGAGCTGACCCTTACATTTGTTTCTCATCAAATCAAATAATAGGCAATCGGACAATTTTTTTTTTATTACATAAATGAATAGTACTCTTAAATATGAGTAACTTCTCAGAAGAAACCGTATATCAAAAGTCAATATTTTCAAAGGTACGATTTGTATAAAAAATTTCGCGAGCCTCCTAAAAACGCTCCATACTAAAGTCGACCTAAAAATGACGTCACTTGTATATGAAGTAGTATGAAGAAGTATATGAAGTATATGGCCGCAGGAATATATTTGTAAATATCTCCGATATTTGTGCGTTTAAGTTCATACTTACCATAATGAATGTTTTTGTATATGATGTGAGTAAACTAATGATGTAGGTTTTGTTTACCAATTTCGCAAAAAAAAAATTTTTTTTTTTGGTATAAAGACTCACGAAATTTTGTATACAAATCGCTGTACCTTTGAAAATATTGACTTTTGATATACGGTTTCTTCTGAGAAGTTACTCATATTTAAGAGTACTATTCATTTATGCAATAAAAAAAAAATCTGTCCGCTTGCCTATTGTTTTGCTACTGCATGAACATGAAACGTAAACTTCCCATGGTCCTAAAGTAGGCTTTAGTGTAAATAAAAACGTTTACTATTCCTTAACTGTAAGGTAGTAATTTACTTAGTAGTAGAGTGTAATTTACTTGAAATGAAATGATGTTTATTTGGTAAAAATATGGTTACAATAGCTGTTACAATTTTTTATAGTAGGTCGCATATTTTGTCGCATTAACGACGTCCAAATAGGTACTTATATTAACTAGTTCACAATATTACTTATAGGTACATTTTAACCATAAAAATATTTTTATCATCATTCATTAGTCAAAATACCATGTTAATAAATATTTTTCTACATATTATATGTCAAGAAAATAAATGATATAATAAAATGTCAAAGATAATAAATAGACTCTTACGGTCTTATTCATAAAAACTTATAGAACACCTAAAGTGTTCTATAAGATCACTATAAGAAGATTGGCAAAAAATTTTATTCATAACAGCATTATATCAACAAAGAGTTCTATAAACCTATCATAAAGTTATAGAGGCCAGGACCCTACTTTAACAGTACTATAAGATACAAGATGGCCGAACTCATAACAGCTGATTACTAAAAAACTGACTTTTGACACAAATATTTTGTCAATGTTATTTTGTAAACAAAATAATTATTTCTGATTTTATAAAATAATGCAAGCTTTACACATCTTTAATGTCATTGAACAACTAGAAAACAGTACGCGTCGAAGAAAAGTGTACAGAAGTAGGGTTGATCCGTTTTCTTTGGACGTCCGTCCTTACTATGGTCCAATTTTAGGTGTATCAGTACTAACCTTATCTTCCTCCAACCAGTTTTCACTTCTCTGCCTTTTAACAGTCGAGGTCAATTGCAATGCCATTAAAACTACTTTTATAATAACGTAAGGTACAACAATAATAAATTCAAACAGGTACGATAAATTGATCGTTGACAACAGTTGACAACTTGAAAGTATATTTTGACGTTCCGTATTGCGTAGACCACCAACAAATTGTAGTTTTATACATATTATCTATGATCGATTCAATATGTTCGTCCAACTTATTAGCCAACTTCCTAATAATGGCAACATTTTTGCTTAAAGACATTCGTTAGTTAAAGAAGGTTTATAGAACTGTTATGAATAGACAATTTTATCGAACGTTATATAAGCCTATCGAGCATTTTAACTATTATCCGTTATAAACGTTTTATAAGCTTTTTTTATGAATAAGACCGTAAAGTTAAAAGGTTTAAAAATAATAGAGATGTTAAAAAGTGCATAATTAAGTCAAAAGATTATATGTCATAAACTTTATGATAAAATGTAAAAGTACAATATTTACCTATTCAATAATATCAATAATGTCAGGAACTATAATATACTATTCAAACAATTTTCTTATGCAAATTCAGCAAAATCATATTATGTCATACAAAAATACTTAGTCTCATAGCATATTAGTCATTTAAAAATTCTTTAATATTATATTAAGACTTCTCTATTAACATTTTTTTAAATTCTCTTATGGAGTGTTTTTTTGATAGTGATTTTACATGTGCAGGGACCTTGTTATAAATTTTTACACACATTGCATATGCATTATTTAAGAATAAAGTTGTTTTTGGTGTTTTGTCTATGATTAGTCTTTTTGAGTTCCTGAAATACTTTGTAGGTATCTTATCAACTAATTGTGTGAAAATGTGATTGTTATCAATTACAAATTTAAAAATTTCCAAATTGTACATACTTGTTAAAGTCAATATACCATATTGTTTAAATATAGGCTTACACGAGTCATATGGTGAAACTTTAGCTATAGCACGAAGACATTTTTTTTGTACAATAAATACTTTATCTATGTGTGTGGAATTTCCCCATATTACGAGTCCATAGCGCAGGACTGACGAAACATAGCCGTGATAGGCCATAATTGCAGTCTGAACACTTACTGTCCACGCTAATCTCCGTAAGACAAATACGAATCTGTTTAGTTTAGAACATATTTTTTCTATGTGTGCATGCCAGTTACAATATTTATCAATTTTTATACCTAGAAATAAATTCTCGTCTACTTGATCTATAATTTCATCTTTATATCCTAATTTAAGTTGTAAAGGTTTTTTATTGTAGTTTCTAAATTGTATATATCTAGTTTTATTAATATTGATTTTCAGATTATTAGAAGTAAGCCATTGAATTATATGTTCAAGTATTAAATTGATGTCAGTTTCGATTTTATTCACGTCTGTTTTATTATTATATTTAAATAGGATTGATATGTCATTTGCAAATAATGTCAATTTATAATTAGTCTTTATTGGAATGTCATTAATATATAGTAAGAATAGCAAAGGTCCTAAAACCGAGCCTTGTGGTACCCCAAATTCATTTAACAGGCTTTTGGATTTACTGTTAACTAGTTCTTTACCTATGTTGATGTGCTCTATAACTGTGTATTGTGTCCTATTTTCAATAAATGATTTAATCCAGTTAAGTGCTGTTCCCCTTATTCCCATTCTGCTTAATTTGTCTAGTAACAGTTTATGAGACACAAAGTCAAATGCCTTAGTCATATCTATAAATATGACTATACAATGGTCTTTGTCATCAATACTATAAACGATTTGATTAGTAATATTAAAGCAAGCTTGTTGTGTAGACTTATTCTTTTGGAATCCGTACTGTTCATTTTTTAATATGTTGAATTTATTTATAAAGGAAGTTAGTCTTTTGTGCATTGCCTTTTCAAATATTTTAGATATAATAGGAACTAAAGTAATAGGTCTGTAATTGTGTAACAGTCTTCGATCGCCTTTTTTATGCAAGGGTTTAATAATTGATGTTTTTAATTTATCCGGAAAAGCACCATCCGTAAAAGATTTATTTATAAGTACTGTTAAAATTGGGGCTATTATATTTTTACATCTCTTTATTATTTTTGTGGAAACTTCATCGTAGCCAACAGTACTAGTATTTTTTAAGGAAGAGATAATTTGTATTATTTCATCATATGTGCATGGGTTCAAAAATATACTCATAGCATTGTCTTCGATAGAGTTTGTTAATTTGGATTTAGAATTTATATGAATGTTGGTAGTTTTAATAAAATATTCGTTAAATGTGTTTGCTATATCTAAAGGTATGTCAATTCTATTATTATTTAAATTAATTATTTCTGAAATATATACTTTTTCGTCACAGTTATTCGAGTAATTTCTAACAATGTTCCATGAAGCTTTGCACTTATTTTTTGCTGTTGCAACATATTTAGTATGAGAATTTATTTGGGCACACCTAAAGCACTTTCTTAATGTTCGGCTATATTTTTTGTACTTATTTTTTGTTGTTGTATTTTTCTCCCGGTAGGCACTAAATTGCAATTTGCGTTTTGTTTTGCAGCTTATTTTTAAGCCTTTGGTAATCCAGTGTGGCAAAATATGTTTTTTTGTAACCTTGAAGCGGACTACAGGAAAGCAGAGCTTATATAGCAGTACGAATATGTCATAAAAATTGTTAAAAGCTTCATTAAAATCATTTAAATTATAAGATTCGTTAAAGGAAATACTTGCTAGATAGTTTTTAAATTTTTTTATATTGTCATTGTTATAAGCTCTTTTATAAATATACTGACATTTTTTTATACTATTTTTATATCCCTCTATTTTTACTGAAATCAGTTGTGCCGTGTTATGGTCAGAAATACCCAAGTGTAGAAGTTCACTATTTGCATGTGTCAAATTACTTATTATATTATCTATGCATGTCAAATTTCTTGTTTATGATTAAAGTGTATTTTTAAATTATAATTACTTGAAATGTCTCGTAAGGTATCTGAGTCTTTAGTTCTTTTTAGTAAATTTACATTAAAATCCCCTGCAATTATTATATTTTTACTAGACTTTTTGCTTAAGTTATGTAATAATGTGTCAAACTTTTGAAAAAATGTACTTATTACAGAGCTTGGAGTTCTGTATAAGCAGATGATAATCATGTTTAGATCTAAAATTTCTATACCACAACATTCGAAATCATTATCACTTGAAAACGTTAAGTCAATTTTACTGTAATACAAAAACGAGTTTTTTTTAATAAGTATACAAGTCCCACCCCTTTTTTGTTTTTTTGACCTAGTATAAAATGCTGCTAAATTATAGTTATTTAGGTGTATATTTGTTTCTGTTCCTTTTTTAATAAATGTTTCAGTTAAGCAAATTATATCAGGCTCTTTATTATTAGATTTAAGTTCTATAAGTGCAATTTCAAACTGACATCTTTTAGCATGAAAACTTGCAATATTTTGATGTAATATTTTAATTTGTTGTTTTTGGTTGTCTACGAAAAAGTACCTGGGGCTTAAAATAGTCGGTAATATATTTTTGAACTTTTTTGTCACTGTTACATAATTTATTTAAATCCGAGTTATTTTTATTCTTATTATAATATTGATTGTAAAATTGATTTTTATTCTTAGCATAATATTGTGAGTGTTTTTTTTGACCAGTGATAGTAGTGTATGTATTTACCCTTAATTTTTTTATAAATGTTTTTTGTACTGTCTTTTTTGTATT
Source organism: Glaucopsyche alexis (assembly GCA_905404095.1). Lineage (NCBI taxonomy): Eukaryota > Metazoa > Arthropoda > Insecta > Lepidoptera > Lycaenidae > Glaucopsyche > Glaucopsyche alexis. Next base: position 4,801,469 of record FR990052.1, read on the forward strand.
CGAGTTAAATTTTAAGAAATTATTTTCATAATATATTTGATCAATTGTATAGTTAATTTTATTACAGATGTTAATTGAGTTTAATACATGAGTATTGTTAAGATTTATAAAATGACAGTTAGCATAGTTTTTACATGTCATCCTAATCAAGTTATTTAATTTCCATTCATTAAGGTGTACATTTTTTACAACACTTAGAATTAAAATAGGACAGTTTATTTTAGATGCCTTAAGAAAACCGCATAACTCTGATATAATTTTCATGGGGTTTTGGTCATGTTGTCCAACGCTTAATATTATTTTATCTTCATTTGTAATATTAAATAAATACGGTGTTTTCAAAATTTCTTCGGTGATCGCGCCAGGCTTGATGAAGGATATTATTTCAAATTTTTCGTAAGGGTTATTTTGTCTTTGTTTTCTAATCAAGTTAGCTATACCAGTACATTGACTTGCTCCAAATATATATAAAGTTTTTTTTGATTTGTTTTCCTTTTTTTTATCAGTGTTGCAGTTGTCATAATTAGTATTTAAGTTTTCTTTTTGTGAAGTCGATTTTATACTTTCTGTTTGTACAGCTTTTTCATTGCATAAGGTGGAATTTGTATATATTATTTTGTTTTTGTTTTGTATTTTTGTCTTTTTTGTAGATCTATTTGCAGACTTAGTACTAGCTGTTGCCCGAGGCTCCGCCCGCGTAATTATAGTATCCCTCGGGAACACCGGGATAAAAAGTAGCCTATGTTTTAATCCAGAGCCTAAACTACTACCATACCAAATTTCTCGAAATCAGTTCGGTAGTTCTTGCGTGAAAGAGGAACAAACATCCATCCATACATCCCCACGAACTTTCACATTTATAATATTATAGTAGGATGTAAAAAAGTTTGTTCACACCAGGAAAATTGTTAATTTACCAGGAAATCCGACACTTGGTAATATATTTTACTCGTCACCCGTCATTGACATCTTTTGTTATAAATCATGGAACAAAATTACATATATCACACAATCCATGTAAGGTTTAAGTAACCTTTTAATGAGGAAATTTCGTTCAATTTACAAGAAGATAAGGGTGAAAAAGAAGTGATTATTCACAAAATGTCACCATAACAACTTTCCTTTGTATAGCAATTTAAAGATTGTTACACATGACCAAACAGTCTGTAAGATGGATAATTTAAATTAAGAACAACTATTCTCATATTCAGATAGTACATTGGCTGTGTTCCGCGGAAAAAGGCGCAAATAAGCGCTTGTAAGCAAAATGGCGGATTATGTTAGCGCTACTGAAGTCAGTAAACGTGTCCTGGCCGACAACTGTCATTTTCTTTTTAGCGCTAGTAAGCGCTAACAAGCGCAAATTTTCCCTGAACACAGCCATTATTGTAAAACATATACTTTTTAGGATTCCGTAGCACTACAAGGAATCCTTATAGTTTTCATCTGTCCGTCCGTCTGTGTGTGCCCTTCTGTATACATTGACGAAATTCGGTATGGTTATAGATTGCGTACAGTTTTCACTTTTGGCATGATAAAATAATAATACTAATTTAATACTTTAGACCCCTTACTAATAATCGCTGTATAAGCTTTGAATAGTTATACAATGTTTTGTCTCCTTCTATCGAATTAAAAATGTCACTTGTGTGACGGGAACAAAACACTGTATAACTATTCAAAGCTTATACAGCGTTTATTAGTAAGGGGGTAGGGGTGACTAATAAATGTGAAGTTTTTTACATTCTACCCCATCGTGTGGGGTATCGTCGAACAGTTCTTTTAAAATAAAGGTGAAGTTTCATACGTGACTTTTTATAAAGTGAACCAATTTTGAGTAATAATCATGTAATGGTATACAAGTTGCTCCCTATCCCCCCATCTATCCTCTGGCATCTCTAAAGTATAAGAGACAGAAACTTGTACACTTTCTGAACGGCGGTCTACATGATGTCTACCACTGGTTCGGAAACTAGCCCGGCGATAAGAACCGGCGTAGGAAACCTTTTAGCAAAAAGATAGGAAAATTGTTCTTTTCAAAAAAAAAAAAAGTCTAATATCGCACATTATTTTTGAGTAATATCGGACAATTATAACTATTGAAGTAATTTTGAAAAACCTAACCAAGATCATGTCAGTACATTTGTATGGAGGGTTCCGTAACTATAAACGCTTAATAGTTTTTTTTTTTCAAATTGCTTCAAAAGATGTTAGAAAAGTTTTGCAAATTTGAAGCAAGTTGTAAAAAACGTGTAGTTACGGAACCCTCTTTAAACATATCCTCTTGGGTAGGTTATTTCATATGTTATCCGGTTTCTCATTTTCACGGTAATTTTACACAATTACCTAGGGAATTCCCTCTTTCCGTACAAATTGTTGATGCGTCTTTAAAAACAATAATTACCTTTGACGTTTGCCTTTGAGATAATTTCTTCCTACTACGTCATAATACTTACGGATAAATATGGGTTATTAAATGAAAATCCCACTGAAAGAATGTAAAAAATTAATTGCCAATGCAATTTGATGACTGGACGTGGGATAAGGAATGTGTGTCAACTAGGATTTTTACAATAGATAAACTTCTGGATACTCCACACGATGTTTCCTGTCTTTTTTAAGCTCCGACGCAAAAAGAGGGGTGTTTGACGTGTCTGTCCGTGTGACCGACAGATAGAGAATTTTCGTAATATATTATTATTTACTTACCTATCATTATATTACGATCAGTAAGTTAGTCGTGTAATAATTGTGAGTTATAGCTAACGGATGTACTCCGACAAAAAGCTACAGACGCGTACAAAAACATCTATTACAGGTTCAAGTGCATACGTTACGTCAACATATCATTATATATCAATGATACACGAGTAATACAATACAGCAGAAACACGCGGCTTTACTCGTCTATTTCGAATATACAAAAGGCAAAGCTGTTTGACTGATGTACCTATCAACGCACACGCCAAACCCTTAAAGGCTAGAAAATTGAAATTTTGCACACGTATTTCTCATATGACATAGGCATCGACTAACGAAGGATTTTTCAAAATTCAACCCCCAAGGGTGCAAAATAGGTGATAAAGGTTTGTATGAAACTTTTTAGTCCTTGGACATATTTGTATGATATTACGTATATGAATTCAGAAAAAAATACGAGTTACGTATTTCACCGTTTTCTACAATTCAGCCCCTAGGTAGATCAAAAAAGGGGATGAAAGTTAAAAACCTACTTTAACGCGAGCGAAGCCGCGGGCAATTAATGTTAGTTAACTTTATATGAGTTTAATTATAATTTAATACGATCTATCGCAATTTCGATATTATCTGGATTATAAAATTAAGTCTGAGAGAGAGAAAGAGAGAGACTGGTAAGATAACACTAGCTCTTTCCCGCGGCTTCAATCGTGTTAATACAGAATCACACGAGAATACTGTACTTTTTTGGGATGAAAAGTAGCCTATGTGTGAATACAAAGCTTAAACCACTACCATATCAAAAATTTTATCAAAATCTGTTCAGTACTTAATTCTTCGCGTGGAAGAGTAATAACAAACATCCATCCATCCATCCATTCTCACTAACTTTCACATTTATAATAGTAGTAGGATATCGTTACGTAGTTCGAAATTTGACACTTATGGGCCGGTGCAACCACGGCTTTCAGAAAATCGGCGGCAGTAGGTACCGAAAGGATGGTTGGTAGTTTCAAAGACGGGGAACTCCTCTGATGCAGTGTCCATAGCTGGTGGTCTTAACACCAGGCGATCGCTCTGCTTTTCCCTATCCATTCCTCAAAAAATTAAGTTTACTATGACCTTGAAAATGTCAGCACCTAAACAATGTATTACAAAAAGTTTACCTACAATTTACAAACTTGAATACTGCCTCAAAGTAGGCTTCGCAATATCCAAGAATCGTTATCTAGCCCGTTAGGTCTCAGATAGTAATTTAAATTGTGTACCGTTACTATATGTAATATGTATTGAACTCTAGAGTTTGGTCCACTTAGTACACTGTACGTAATATTTTTGTGATGTAGGCTTAATTCAAACAAATGTACATAATATTTAAGATTGCAGTAGGTGTTTATTAACGGAATGAAACAACTTAATATAATTTAATAGTTTCTACAAAACGCCAATTTAATATGAAATTGGCGTTTTGTTGTACTGGCCACTTTGATGATTGATCTTAAATATAATAACTTCTTTGGTTAGGAATTCCAATTTCAAAATACCGCTATTTACTCATGCATTTGTGTTTCGAAAGCCGAAATTTATTTGTTTTTCCTGTTTTAGATTTTCTTTGTGTCACTCTGTTTACAAAATGGAAAACTTGAAATATCGTATTATTTTCGAGTACGAGTTCCACCGTGGCACCAGTGTTTAAAAAATGACTTTTTTACGAAGTCAACCATTTTCGAGAAATAGACCTCCAAAGTGGTTTGTAAGTTGGTTCCCCGCTGGCATTTCTAAACTATGAGAGTCTTGGCTGGGTTATTTCATATATATGTTAGCTAAACGCGCACTACCTACATATTATATTATAAAAACCACACACCGCCGCAGCTCGCCTCACAAGGTAAGGCGTAGTTTCGTTACATGTGTGTGATATGTCCGCGACACTGTGTAATTAAATGTAACACGGCGCGCGAGGCGTAGTTTAAAACGGTCTCAATATGTAATTTACAGAAATCTGTCTCCAATTTTTTATTTGGTCTCAGACCATCATTATAATATTTTTGAGAGTCAAAATGAAAACTTCTTTCAACATTTTTTATTTAGTTTAAAAAAAGCTTATTTAAAAGCCTAACAACTCGTTTTATACAAACAATATTTTTGTGCTTCCTTTTAACCTAACCTTATTTTCAACGGTAAACTGTTCAGAAAACGTAAACTAAAAGATAAAATTCAACCACATTAATATGTCATTGCATTTGGTGCTCGGTAAATAAGTTAAATTTAAATCGGTAGCATTATATAACAATTGTTTACATTTAGATTAAATAAATCCTGAATGGAGAATATCCGAGATGAGGAGGCTGATGATGATGAAACTCATGACCTCAAGGAATTCAGCGTCATTGATGTGGTGCAATGGTCGTCCGGTGTGTGTCGCAAACTGTGCCTTTCTAGAAATATATGAATTAAGTTAACGGAACAACATTTGTAGTGCGGCGTAGTAGAAGCTAAGAGATACGATACGAACGCTATAAAAAATTTGTTATATATTCGCCTTCTTTACAATAGAATTCATGTTTTTTTCAAAATATATGCCCTTAACTATTACCATTGTAAAATGAACCTAAAGAACTCACTTAAAAAATTGACGTATGAGGAAACAGAAAACTTGTTAATACTCATAAAATAGTAATATAAATAGTAAATAGTTATGTATTGTAGAAAGAATATTATTGTAATTTATAAGTTAAATTGTATACTATATTTTATTGTATATCAAAATAAATCCTACATTTTATTTATTAATTCTAAGCTAAAAGTTTGTATTATAATTATTGTAGCACTAGTTTTTGCCTGAAACACAGGTTTATCCTAGTTCAGGCGCTATTGTTAACTTTATGTAGATTAAGTATAAATTGTTACCTACTTTAGACCTACCTATGAATTACCATATTGTATTTTTACTGAATAAATTATTATTATATTATTTCGTTTAAATGTTTAAATAGCCTTAATGAATTAGGGAAATATAATATACTACAGCTTTTTTACAGCTCATCTTTAGGGCTCCCACGCATAATTGTGAATTTACATCCTAAATATCTGCGAGCTCGAATAAAGGGTCTAGTATAAAAGCTCGCGGATGCGATGGGAATTTGTGCGAATTCGCAATAGGCAAGCGGACTGATTTTTTTTTATTGCATAAATGAATAGTACTCTTAAATATGAATAACTTCTCAGAAGAAACCGTTTATCAAAAGTCAATATTTTCAAAGGTACAGCGATTTGTATACAAAATTTCGCGAGTCTTTATACCCAAAAAAAATTTTTTTTTGCGAAATTGGTAAACAAAACCTACATCATTAGTTTACTCACATCATATACAAAAACATTCATTATGGTAAGTATGAACTTAAACGCACAAATATCGGAGATATTTACAAATATATTCCTGCGGCCGTATACTTTATACCTACTTAATACACTTTAATCCAATAGTGACGTCATTTGTGTGGCGATTTTAGTATGGAGCGTTTTTAGGAGGCTCGCGAAATTTTGTATAAAAATCGCTGTACCTTTGAAAATATTGACTTTTGATATACGATTTCTTCTGAGAAGTTACTTATATTTAAGAGTACTATTCATTTATGCAATAAAAAAAAAATTGTCCGATTGCCTATTATGTGTGGGAATCTTTAATAGAGATTAGAGGCTCCTGACTGACCAGCTCAAAACGGAAACGTTTTATCACGATTCTGATTTGCCTATCACTATATTCTGTAGACTCACAGTAACCTACAGAACAACCAGACTGTTTCGGAAACCGTAGATTTTTGTAGACTCACAGTAACATACAGAACAACCACACTGTTTCAGGATTCGCACATCGTCTGTTATTTCCATGAACAAATTCAGGTTGTACTTTGACACTGGACCAGAAAGAATCGTGCGCATACACACGTGTAAATGTGTAGTTTAAATACGTCTGCAATCCTTGTGTTTAAATCTTTTTAGGCGTCCTAGTGTAAAGGAAAATGTTTAGAAACCAATCGAGCCGGAACTGTACGATATTGTACCTAGCTTCTAAAATCTAATTGTGTGCCAGTATAATTTGTTTTTAAGCAGGGATGAATTCATACTGAAAACTACTTATCCTCGGAGCTTATGTATACAACATGTTTGAGTAACATGAGATTAACACAAATATTTACAACTATGAGTAGCATTACATATTTTCGCATCGTTAGTGGAACGAGGCCGTCTGATCTCGGCATTTCGTGTGTCACTCACTACTGTAACCACTTAACGTATTCATACTAAAATTGGAGTCGGGCTCGATAAATATTGCGACAGGCATTTTACACCCTACTACTATTGCCTACGACGAGAGGACTTAAAAACAAACAATATTCGCAATTATTGAGACATCCGCAATTTCTTGGGTAAAGTGGAATGAGACAATGGATTTAACTTTATTTCTTCACATTAGTGGCAATAACCAGTTAAATCTACGTTATTTGGTTCGTGTTTTGTCGGTAAATGAAAGTTTAAAATGTTTAATAATATTTAACACGTACAATTTATCTTTTTTTTTTCGGCGATGTGGTTCGCCAGTCGCCACCCATCACGTCTCGTTCTCGCGGAGGCGAAAAGTAGCCCATGGAGAGCCGCTTCGCTACGTTGAATGTAAGAGGAAGAATGGATGGTAAGAATGAAAGTGGACGAAGCGAAACAAATGTGTAAGGATCGTAGCAAGTGGAAAGAAGCGGTCTCTGCCTACCCCTTTGATAAGAGGCGTGATTATATGTATGTATGTATGTAATTTATCATTTTTATATCTTTGCTCTGTTAAAATCAATGGCTCTATTTTAGCTGATTACTTTAACAAACTCTGCGTAGCTTAGTATGGGCACAGAATAATTAATAGTACGTATGGACTACTGGACAGTTTCAGATTGTCGTTTCTAGGTCAGCGGTTCTGACAGACGAAAAAACATCGGCATACAAAAGTTTTGCAATTAAAAAGAGGTTAGGTAGTGGGATTCTTCAGCGAGACCATTGTGGTGGAAAAATATAATGATCCAGAGGTTTGGTTAACAGTTCATCAGCTGTTCGTTTTGTATCATGCCATATTTAAGGGACATCGGCTATTTTGGTCGATTTCCAACCTAAAAATGTTCTACGTTTAATAGACTCTAATAGACAGATAAGATAGACGGGGTGGACAGGCATAATCTTTTCGGTCCAAATATAGATTACGGGGATAAAACCATAATCAAACTGTAGAAATAATATAATATGCCAAAGGGGGTTAAATCAACAACCGACCAAACTCCATCAAAGGGGGTAAAACCAACAAAAGATTAGTGGGGGTTGAAAGTGAGTGTGCATTGGTGTCACAACAATCGACCTTGACCCACTGTGACCGCGGTCGACGGCGTGGTCGACGACCGCACCTGCTCGCGCTCACGTGGTCACTATCAACATCACTATTTTTCTTTTTTGTTTTTCAAGGTCACGGTCGAGTTCTTCTTTGTTTGGTTTTTCATTGGCAATAATTCGTAGTATTTATCTAGTATCCACTATAGTAATTCTTCTTCTTTTCGCGTTTAATGCATGTTATCTACTAATACTGGCATTTAAAATATTATTTCTTTGTTAGGTATTTATTATATAAAATAGTGTTTCAGAAATTAACTTATCAAAAACGGTCCTACAATCACAAAAAAAATTGCAATAGTATTTTTTGTATTTTAAAGTTAATTTTTTGCAACTGTTGTATTCATTATATTAGGTAGTAGTTCAGGTTTATTAATTTATTCTAGTGAGATTGCGTTACTAATAAAATAGAAATATTTATTTATGACTACACGACACTATGCCGTAGTATTTAAATGCAAGATGTCGGCATCGTTTGTCGCAGATTCTGAAAACTCGTTTCCGAACGGCCTTCACCCAGAACCCAAAGCTATTGACGGGGCAAATATTTTTTATGGTAAATTATGGATGGTATCATATATCGTCACCTATCATTATAAATTTTATAGTATACCTACGCAATTATTGAAATATTACATGATATATGGTATCAATTTCAATGTGTTCAAGTCGTGATAGCGAAATAATTGAAATATATAGCGAAATAGACAATTGTGCAACACTTAATCGTTGAGGAAATTTATGTTTTTATACGATACCCCGACCTACATGTTGTTGTAAAATGTTGGAGGTTCTTTAATTACATTTATGTTCTTTTTATGAATGAAACATTACTACTGTGTCTGTTAAATGGGCTTATAAATGGCTTAGCCAGAGAGCTGATGATTTAGAGCAGACAGACAGTATTCGAGACAACCTGGCAACTTGCCCTATATCTTTTGCTATTATACCCGAATACGTAACTTCGGACCTGGCTGGTCAGTAGCGAAGCTAAGTCAATATATTTTTCCGAAAATATATTTGAGGCAATTTAAATATGGAAAAAAAAATAAAAAGTCAGATCCTACCTAGTCGAGGGCCGAGGTCTTAACATTGCCAGGCGCGTATGAAACTCCCGGTAGGGTGACAACTTTAGAATGGAAGTTTCACTCCTTTTTCTTCTAATCTTATATTTAGAACACACCTTTTTTATTGCTACTAAAATTTGGTATATTCAATGTGATTGTGAATCCAAAATGGCTGCCGTCATAAAATGGCAGTCTTTACCTATATTAATTTACCAACTCCTCTATATGTGTATTATCTGAAGGGGTTTGAGAAGTTATATTGCAAAGTTGATTAAAAAAATGTCAACAATAAAACTAATATTATGTCCTTCTAAGACTTTGTAGAGCTACAACTATCAATTAGACACAAAAATGCTCATAGCATAATTATTGATTTTTGTATCCTACCGTCAAATGTGTTATTGCCAGTTAATTATTGTTATTGTACATAAAGATATATTATGGCAAAATATTGCTATTTTTAAGATGGCTGTCGATGGCTCGAGTGCTAGCAACACGCAAATTTTATATTCGGAAAAAGTTCATCTATTAAAATCTACTGTCGTCTGTCATACAAGAGACAATTTTAGGGTTGCGCATGCTAACGGTAGATATTGGGTGTGTTTCTCGGAAAAAAGCGCTTGTTAGTGCTTGCTAGCGATAAAGAAAAAGAAAACTAATTATCGGCCAGGACACGTTTGCTAACTTCAATACTGCTATTGCTAACATAATCCGCCATTTTGCTTGTTTGATACCAATAGACGCAATTTTGCTTACATTTTTTGTTAGCGCTATTTCCCGCGGAAGACAGCCATTGACATGAAAATTATACCAACCTTCGTGACAGCTGTGGTGTACATAACGACAACCTTCAATGGTACCACACCCACAATGCTTTTGAAACGAATCCCAAATTGCCCAACCCCATCTTGTGGTGACCGTGGTAGTACCAAGGTCGGCTAACTACTCTTGTGTAAGACATTTATTTTTTATGTGAATTTTATTAACAATTGTGTGAAAAGTTTTTTTTTATTTAAATTTCCTTCCCAAAGTTGGCCTTCGTTTGAATTGGCTATTTTACTTTCGTGACACTGCTACTTTGTCAATTGAGTATCTTATTTGTATCATTTTTTATTTATCAATCAAAATTTTTATGGCATATCATCTTCTTCCTCTCTATTTCATTTTCCGTTTGAAATTTTGACACTTGACTGTCAAATATTTATAGACGTTCGTTCAATTTACCTATTTGGTTATTTATTTATTCCAGTTCATAGTCAGATAGAACAACGTGTGTTGGGACAGCTAGTCATCTTATAATTCAAACGAGACAATCTTGTATAGGTATATAATCTCGGTAACGGCTGCAAGTATTTATATGAAATTTAGTATACAGAGAGTTTTGCGGACAAAAAATTTATCTAGCCAGGTTTTATGCGCTTTTTAAGTAGTATTATATGTTTTTTATTTCGTCGTTTATAGATATAAGTAATATATCTATAATTTCGACTGTAATAATGTCAGTCCGATTAGAAGTTTTTTTTTTCGTTGTGCGGAAATTCGAAATGTAGTGAGTTCGAACCCCGCTAAATTATTTTCTTGGTTTTTATTTATTGAAATTTAATAGCGGTTACCCAGGTACTATATAATATTAATAGGTGAAGCAAAAAATATAACGTTGCACACACTAATTTAATTTAACCCATAATTGCTCGCATGGTTTCAGCGCACTTTCGCATTAAATACATAAGTGAGAATGGACAGACGGACGGACAGAGCAAAACTATAAGTGTTCCTTGTTGTACTATGGAAACTTGTATCTCTCGTACAAAAACAACTAGCATACTGTCACAGTTTCCACGATAGCAATTGTTGTGCAGCAATATTAATCGATTGTTGTTTATCAACTAGATGTTGCCTGCGACTTCCTGCGCGCAAAGGGAATCATGCAGGAACCGTACATTTTTCCGCAATAAAACTAGCCTTAGTCACAGGGGCGACACTCTCTACAAATGAAAGTTCGAGCACCGACAAATGTCAGTTATGTTGACTTAAGCCTAGGGTTGACATCGAATTAATTTAAAATATTTATCTACGCCGACACGGCCATCCTGACGGATGAATCTTAGACGGGCAAATGGCACACCACACGTTTGTTACTCTTTAACACAATAACTATTGAACGGGTTTTAATAAAATTTGATTTACGTTTGAGGTTAACCTCCTACAAACTTTACCCAACCCAAGCATATTTCGTTAAAAATATCGATAAAATCAAATTATTGCATGACTACATCACTAGTGAAACAAAAAACAAATATTTTTTATAAACGTCGCGAAACAAGTCTTCTTATGAAATTACAATGTCGCGTCGGCGAAACTGCCAGCCCCGTGAGCCATAGTCCAGGCTGGGAAAAAGTTACACCCCACCCGCCCCCGCATTCGTCCAGACACGCACACACAGCTGCGAGCGGTGAGTCGTGTAAATCGGTGGAGTGACGGTTCTTTACGTTAGTAATATATATTCTTTGCCTTAGTCCTTCCCCGTGATCTACATTATATCTTGACGACCTCCGTGGCTCAGTGGTGAGCGCGTTGGCGCTAAAGCCGGAGGTCGCGGGTTCGTTCGTTCGTTCGTCGTCCGCCAGGGAACAAAAAAATGTTTTCTGTGTTCCTGGGCCATGGATGTGTATTAAATATGTGTATTACCTATACAATAAAATTATTAAATATATTCTGTTGTCTGTAACACAATTTCTTCGAGAACTTAGCACGGGCCCAGATTGACGTGGTGTGAAGCGTCCGTAGATATTAGACTCGATTAGATTTACTACACAAAACATACATGTTTCATTGCAAGAGTTCGAATTGATATTTATATAGATTTTAAAATTATCATACACATAATATATAATGCACATCCATGACTCAGGAACACGGAAAAACTTTTTGTTCCTTCGGCGGGATTCGAACCCGTGACCCTCGGCTTGAGCACCAACACGCTCAACTACTGAGCCACAGAATCGCAAATAAACTTCAAAGAAGGGGCATTTTTGTATGGAGCCCGTCCCCACTACTGTAGCACTACAAGACATATATCAAATGAAAGGGCTTAAAAAGTGTGTAATTTTATTGTATGACGAAAAATCTCTAAACCATGGGAGAAAAAATTTAATGAGGGTTAAAGGTTAAAAAAAAGTTAAAAAAATCATTCTGTATTATTGCACCATTTTATAGTGTTGCTATTAAGGAACAATTTTTGCGAAGTAATGATATACAGCAAACTTCATTAAAGTGGTATATTTTGATAAACTGCCTCATATTTTGCAAAAATGTATGGAATAATAATAAAAATCTAAAAAAAAAGCTATTTCCTTAATTTGTTCGCACATAATTACTTTCCTGAAATTGTTTCTTACTTGCGACACTATCGAATGGTGCAATACACAGGGTGTATTTTTTTTAATCTATGGGTTCGAATCCTGACTAGGAAAATTGAGTTTAATGATGCAGTTTAAGTTTTCATCAAGTCGGACTCAACACTCCATAGGACTAAATTGCTATTCCTAATTTGTTTTAGACTTCTCTTACAACGCCCAGAAGAATAGTTCACCATGTAATATGTTTTTTTTACTTTTTTTCAGTGCATAATAGTTTTAAAATATATTTTGCTTTAATTATATGTATTTTAATGTAATTGTTTTATCTGCATCATTAGATTTTACATAAACCAATTTTCCAGGCCAGGATTCGAACCCGAAAATTAGGAAAAAAAAATACATTCTGTATTATTGCACCATTCGATAGCGTAGCAAGTAAGAAACAATTTGTAGAAAGTAATTAAGGAAATAGCTTTTTTTAGCATTTTATTATTATTCCATACATTTATTCAAAATATGAGGCAGTTTATCAAAATATACCACTTTTGTGAAGTTTGCTGTATACCATTACTTTTCAAAAATTGTTCCTTATGATTAACACTATAAAATAGTGCAATAATACAGAATTATTTTTTTAACTTTTTTTAACCTTTAACCCTCAATAACTTTTTTCTCCTATGGTTTAGAGATTTTTCGTCATACAAGAAAATGACACACTTTTAAGCCGTTTCATTTGATATATGTCCTGTAGTGCTACAAGGGTGGGGACGGTATGCCCCTTCTTCTTTAAATTGCTACGTTACAATGCACTACATTAGACGTACCAAACGTTCTACTTCATAGCAACTAAAGAATTAGATCTATAATACATTAGCACCCTTGAATACTTATTCGTTATTTTTTTTTATAAAACTAGGGGGCAAACGAGCAACGGATCACCTGATGGAAAGCGATTACCGTTGCCCATGGACACCCGCAACATCAGAGGAGTTGCAAGTGCGTTGCCGGCCTTTTAGGAGGGAATACGCTCTCTTCTTGAGGGTTTGCAGGTCGTAATGGTCCGGAAGTACTGCTGGCGAAAGTTCATTCCAGAGTTTTCGTATGTCTTACATTATATTAGACTTATTACAATATTTAAGTTGTATATAAGTGGCCAATTAACATATTGCATTATATATTTAATTATAGCATTGACTTACAAACGGCCGCTTGGAATTGCCGTTGTGTTAACTTGTACAAGCGTTGGCAATGTCGGTTACGATTTTCGACACAGCGCCTTTAGTCAGGATGCATTCGATAATTTCGACGGTGAAGTTCGAAAACAAAATGTATGGAATTTGACATAAGGTATCGCGAGCGACATGTCACTTAGCGATGACTTATGTCAAATCCCATACATTTTTGATTTTCGAAAGCATCTTGACTAAAGGCCTAGGGTGGTACTGCAATAGTAATATCTATTGGCCGCTTCACACGACGTCAATCTGGCCCCGTGCTAAATACTCGAATAACTTGTGTTACGGGGACCAGACAGTGGAAAGTATATTTAATATTTTTATACTATACATATTATATTATACACTTATTTAAAATACATATTATCCTGTATCCACGAAAGAGGAACACAGTAACCTTTTTGTTCCTTTGTCAGTATTCGAACCCGCAACCTCCGGCTTGAACGCCAACTCGCGATCCACTGAGCTACAGAGGTCGTTTATGGCTATGTTTTATGGTTGTTAGTTTTCTGTTAAGTCACGACAAAGTACGAGGTAAAGAATCAGACGAATCGCATTATAGCATTCAGCTAGGCAACTGATAATAACTACTTACAGCGCTGTTCAGGTCATTGACTTCGCACAGCTGAATTGACATTATTTAGGCAAAGTTCTTCCTCTTTAAATCACCTGTTGGGATTTTATTTAGTTCATATTTTTTTTCGTTTTATTTAATTAATTGTCACTTATAATACCACAAGACCTTCAAAATTATCGGGTATTTCCCGATAGGTTCGTTGCAAACAAATTTATTTGTTTGCAGGGAACCTTGAGGGAAATGCCAGATAATTTTGAAGCTCGTGTGGTATTCGGGGGATTATTTTTTCGTCCCAAATGTCGGCCAATAGAATTGCACCATGAGACGAAATGTACAGTTATAGCAACGACCAGAGAAAATTTTCAAAAAATTTTCAGTATAATACCATGTAGGTTGTACCACGTGACGTCGAATGGTGCAATTCTATTGGTCGATATTTGGGTCGGAAAAATAATCTGTCTAAACATTTTTACATTAGCAGTACCTAGATCATATGCCCAAAATATCCGTACTGGATTTTAAACAATCCTATATAATTTATTTTTATTGAACAAATGTATATGTCAAGACTCAAGATGTATGTTCGCAAGAAACTCCGAAACTACTAAACCGATTTATATCAAATTTTGTAAGCATCTGTAATTTGGTCCAAGTTGGGAGATAGGGTTTAGTTTTTATCTCAATTAATGATCTCAACATATTTTGTTATTGTAAAATAAATGTTTAATTTATATGACTTTAGTGTGTATTTATAGATGTCCTATAAATCCTAATAGATGGTTTAGCATCTAAGTTGCACAGATATCCGGTAGATGCGCCATGTTTATATTTCTAGGTTATAGAATCTATCGTATCATAGGGGAGACACTCCTCCGAAACGGCTTGACGGATACTTATAATTATTTTTTATATATGGCAAATGTTTATACGAGTAGTATGGCATGGCAAATTATTGTGAACAAAACATAATATCCCCAATTTACCTCAAAAAAAAAAAACTTCATTGAATACATTATTTAATTTACATTTAAATATTTAAAAAATAATGTTTCAATAATAAAGATTTTATATTGATGTAGCTAAGTAATTAGTAAATTATTATTAAAAAGAACTCATTTCTTGCAAGGAGCAAAACTCACGAAATAACGTACTAGCTAACACGAAGTTGTGGCCTTCTACCTAATTAGAATTGTTTGTGCGGACATCTCATCCTGAGGAGGCTATCTCGTGTTGAAATATTTCGAAACGAACCAACTGGAACGAGAAGTTTCAGGGTTCGAGTTAAGAAATACATCTTATTACTGCATATATTGATATTGCACGACACTGTGCTATTGTTTTTGCTGTCACCACAACATTTTCAAACAAGCCATTTTCCTCTGAAAGCTTCTGAAGACATTCGCGTTACCGTATTGGGGAATTGGGCTGTTAGAGCGTTGTCACATTACGCGATACATTATCGCTTATCGCGCGCGATCTGAGAGGTATAAATCGGTTCACGAAAGATGACCTCCCTTTGGAGGTGCGGGGTGAAGCGAGAGTGGAATACGTCAAGACCGGACGACGCTATTGACCGATCAAATTATCAGCATGGACCTAGGAATAACAATTATCAGTCGATCAAATAGGCAAGCGGACTGATTTTTTTTATTGCATAAATGAATAGTACTCTTAAATATGAGTAACTTCTCAGAAGAAACCGTATATCAAAAGTCAATATTTTCAAAGGTACAGCGATTTGTATACAAAATTTCGCGAAATTGGTAAACAAAACCTACATCATTAGTTTACTCACATCATATACAAAAACATTCATTATGGTAAGTATGAACTTAAACGCACAAATATCGGAGATATTTACAAATATATTCCTGCGGCCATATACTTCATATACTACTTTATATACTATAACCTACAAGTGACGTCATTTGTAGGTCGACTTTAGTATGGAGCGTTTTTAGGAGGCTCGCGAATTTTTTTATACAAATCCCTGTACCTTTAAAAATATTGACTTTTGATATACGGTTTCTTCTGAGAAGTTACTCACATATAAGAGTACTATTCATTTATGCAATAAAAAAAATTAGTCCGATTGCCTATTCGAGCTATTGACGCGACACCTTTATAGTAATATATATTCTTTGCCTTTATCGAGGAGCGTCCCGTAGTGTGAGACAAAATATCAGAAGAATATTAGAATAAAAATATAAAAACAACAGCATGTGCATCGTGGCACTTTACGATTTCACGTTGTAAATTTTTACGATGCTCGTCGTAGATTTCCACGACGCGACATCGCATTGTGAAACGACGCGACGACATATCGTGTTTATGTGTGGGAGTCCTAAGTCAAAGTTAACTACTAACTTAATATTTAATTATTTATATTATTCAATTTTAATTAACTTTAACATATTTTGACTTTTGTTATTTAAATATAATTGTTTTAAATTTTTAATTTAAGTAAACTAATTGTATTTTGTATTTTTTTTTTAATTAGTTCATAGCCGATACATTTAGAATTTTTTTTGAAGAAAGAAGCCTGGAATTAAAAGTGCAATAACCATGATAATGTAAATCCTATCAATATGTATGCATAATTGTAACTTTTGTTGGCTGTTCATAACAATAAATAAATAAATAAATATAACAAAGTATCATAATAATATGGTTAAGCCATATTATTATGATACTTTGTTATATTAATGCAATAAAATATGCGAATGAAATCTATTTTGAAACTAATTTAGTATAATGATATTTTTATCTGGATTTACTAATTTAAATTTTTTTAACCCGGAAGATTAGTATCTAGGTCGTTCTAAAATTTATGTTATTGCGGTTTGGAACTTTTTGCAGTCTTAATAAGAATACTTTATTAGTTTTACTTGTCTAATTGTTCTAGATATTTACTGCGATCAGGAAGTACTTACTCCTGTAATACAAATATATTTCAAGCCTCATATACAAAAACAACTAAGCATAATATAAGGTTTTTTTTTCGGAATAATTTACAAGAACAATCTCAAAAAAAAAAAAACTAGGCATTAATAGAGAAGTCTTAAAATGTTATTTGTTAACAAAATTAATTAATAATTATATTATTAAAACATTATTGCACGTATAGGTACATAACTAAATTTACTTTTGTACCTACACTGTTTTATGCAAATTTATGTTCTATACTAATATAATAAAGAGGAAAAGTTTGTTTGTTTATTTGTTTGCACTTTGCATTGAATAGGCTTCGAAACTACTGGTCCGATTGTGATGAAATTTGGTACTGATATAGACGGGGAAGAACATTGGCTACTTTTTATCTCGGCAAAATGTACGGTTACCGCGGGATTACCTTTTGCGCGACAAAGTCGCGTGCAACATCTAGTTATTGTATATAATTTATTTATTTATGTCAACCATTCAGCAAACACTGTCACCAACTGGTCCATATGTAATGTATTTTTTTTAATTTGAACTTCTTAAGAGTTCTGTTACCTCTTAGATAAGAAAAAAAAGTGAATAAATTGTTAGTCTTCATGACAGTACGGCTGACCACCAGTGGGCCTAGCACGAACAATTCGTAACGGATTCAAATAAGAATTGTATGAAATTCACGACTGCTTATTATAAAGATGTTTAGGCAAAAAATATTGTTACATTCAAAGTAAAAAAATCATCTCATGTATGGGCGACTCTCCGCTCAACGCAAACTCGCCCATATAAAAGAAGAATTTTTCTTTCGAGTATGACAATTATTTTTCTGCCCAAATGTAAATAAGCAGTAGATCATATGCCCAAAATGTCCGTAATTGATTTTACCGGAACATATAATTTTCACTAGATAACATTACGAATGCTTAAATTTTTGTCAATTATTCGTGCTAAGCCCACATAAACTATTATGTAGCTCAACAACCAAACAACAGAACAATTGAAGGAGCTTTCATGTTTTTCATACATTTGACATATCTCATACGAATACTTTATCTCAAATTGTTCGTGCTTGCGCTAACGGTGAGTGTACTTACGACCTAACCCTTTTCGCATACTAGTGTGAAGGAAATGAGGCAAGCATGATTATCATCAGCCTTGTATGGTCATAGTACATACGACGCGGTATTTGCTGTAACCAGGACAGAACATTTCATAGGAAAACCACAAAATATTTGAGCGGAAACACACAATATTTTATTTAACAATTAAAGTAAGGAACTATAAATATGTTAAAATTACACAACTGATTTATATTTTGACCGTATTTTTAGATGAGAAACTTTTAAGTGCGGTATTTTTATATCGATACTAGTCGACCCGACATATTTGTTCTGTCTTAACTTTAAACTGGAATAATATCTTTTATTATATTTTTAGTAATATTTGATGCACTATAGCTTCAGAACTATAACTCGTATCAAAATTAATATAATAGGTACATAATTGTAGGTAATTTATTGTCAAATAATTTAGTCCTTAACCATTTTGTCCTAGCTTGTATAGTTTTTCTGAAAATTTTGAAAATCTGTAAAAGGGGACATTTTCTAAGACGGGGAGGGGTGAAGCGGGATGCGGGGGGACGGTCCTGTTTTTTAATGCAATTGTATATAGGAATAATACAGCAACTGTTTAAAAAAAATATTAATTTTGCCGCTCAAAAATCTAGAATGAATATACTATAAATACATCTACATCTACCTACCAATCCTACCTACCAACCTACCTGCCAAACTATATCTACCAAGTACTTACCTGTATTTGACAGTCAAGTGTCAACTGTTAATCGAGACCCGAATTTACGCTATCGAGTATCGATGTCACCGTAAAATTGTAAAAACCGTTAAAATCTAATATAACTAGTGAAATTGTAAAACGTTGATAGACTTCGGACGCGAATATGCTGCCTATAATTTAACACATTATTTTTGTTACATTATAAATATATAGTTATGAATCTTAAATGAGATATTTTTACAATCTCGTTAGCTATTTTACAATCTAACGGTTTTTACAATTTTACGGTGACATCGACACCGTTCCGTTTGACGCCTACGAACAATTTGTATGGGATTTTTATAGTCGTTTTTATTATTTTCGTCGCAACTTTTCCGACTTTTTTCTATGTCTGAACCTTCTCTGAACTTCCACAATTATTTCAAGATCACACTTAGCGAAATCGGCTCAGCCGTTCTCAAGTTTAAGCGAACCAAAGGAGCTGCAATCCGTTTTCATATAAAAGAAGATAAGTTGATTTTATTACAAATGGAAATTATTCACGACAGCAACTGTACGAGTACATTATTGTTATAGGTATTACTACGGTACCTACATCTATTTATGTTTACTTCCTACGATTAGGTATTGTTGTGAATAATTTTATTGTTTGTATGAAAACATGTAAAACAAATATTATGGATGATTTTTTCAGGATTTTGAGACTACATTATTCGTATAGTCGGAACATCATTAAAATCAAAACACGAATAACCTAACCAGGTGAGGACATGTCTGAGAAAGGTTCCGTAACTATCAATGCGCAATATGTTTTTTTAATTACTTCAAAACCGATGTCACTCAAAATAACTTTCTTGGAGAGTTTTTAGCGCGATCTATCAGCATGGAAAGTAACAAAAGTGGAAGTAGTCAGATATAAAAAGGCAAACGCCTTTATTTAAAAAAGAAACCCTATTCGAGAGCATTTTGCACATTTTAAAAATCAGGTATGAAAAGGAAACGCGCCTTTATTTAAAAAAGAAAACCTATTCGAAAGCCACGCCTTTAATGCAAAATTATTAATATTTTTGTTGCTAAAAATGAAATCCATACACAATATTTAAATATACCAAATATTTAGAATTACATAAATTATAAGGGTAGACAGACAGAAACACAGACGGCTGGACGGAGCGAAGCTATAAGGGTTCCTTCCTACAGAACTCTGAAAAGCATCAATAAAACTAATTTTCAGTTACATAAACTTAAAATTGTTTTCAGAGACCCTGACCCATGAGAAGGCTGTAAAATGTCAACAACCGTTTAAATTTTCTTTTAACTGTAGCTTGATCGGTTCTTAGAAACCTCGGCGAAAATAAGTATTTATTTCAGGAATTAATACTTCTGTTGCATACATCTATCTGTTACCGGCCAAACCCGAGTTTTAGGACAAACTAGTTTTGCCTAGGCTAAACTGGTTCTTCCTATACGCGATAGGATTAACTAGTATATCCTAGTCCAAACTAATTTGTCCTAAGCCCGATAGGATAAATCAGTTTAGCCTAGGCCAAACTAGTTGATCCTGATATTAATACGCACACTCCAGGATAAACTTGTACGGCCTAGTCTAAACATTATGGTATATCTAAAAAGTCTAAATAAATATATAAACTGAATAAAATACTCCGTAATTGGAAAAAATAAGTTATTAAAACGATAATTATTCGTCGTTAAAAGCTATGGATATTTATTGGTTATACAAACAATAACAAATAATAAGTGTTTTTTAAATAAAAGCAATAATCATATCTCAATAATTAAAATTGTTATTTATTTTTACATGGTGTGCTTTGGTGGCACTTAGAATTGCAGAATATCATTGCCTTCTTGCACTTGCATCTGTTTGTGGAACAGTTTTTGATGCAGCTGCATCTCACGAAACCTTGGCCTGATCCAACTGAATGTTTCGTAGCTGCAGTCCTAAACGTTATTCCTATAGTTATTTGTCCTAGAGTGTGCGTATTAATATCAGGATCAACTAGTTTGGTCTAGGCTAAACTGGTTTGTCCTATCGGGCTTAGGACAAATTAGTTTGGACTAGGATATACTAGTTAATCCTATCGCGTATAGGAAGAACCAGTTTAGCCTAGGCAAAACTAGTTTGTCCTGTAATCGGGTTTGGCCGGTAACATATCGATATATAAAAGACAAAGCTGATTGACTGATATATCAATGTACAGGCCAAACTGTTAAGGCTAAAAATTTTGCACACGTATTGCTCATAATCTCTCCTTACTGAATGTCTACGTCATATTATGACGTTGACATTCAGTAAGGAGAGATTTTTCAAAATTCAACCCCAAAGGGGATAAAATAGGGGATGAAAGTTTAAAACCTAATTGATAAATAATGCTTGTTTTGGTTCTGCTAGTAACTTAATTATTTAAACTTATTATGATTACGAACTTTCGTTCATTTACTTTCAACCCCATAGTTCCAGCTAATCGAGATGGGGTTCCTTCAGGATCTAATCTTTATGGTAGCCCCTAGATTCACCAGCAGCCATTAACCAGGGCCATCCTTATAATATTGTTAGAGCTATTATTATTAATCTCTTGGAAGAATAGAGTCAGTACACACCGTGACAATACGCGATGCGCCGCTACATTTTTAAGTTATGCTCTGTTCAAAATTGAACTTTATTCACTAAAAAAATATACACGTTTCATATGACAGCTGTCATACCGTGCACATGTAATGTGCGGCGTGGTGCATGGCATTTGAACTCTTAGAATGAAACATTTATCTCCTTGTGTAATTAATAAAGTTCGATTTTGAATAGCTATCTTAAAAACGCAGCCCCGTGTCGCTTATCGTTTCGTCTCGGTGTGAATTCACCCTTAGTCCTTTCACGAAAAAAACTATCACTTCTAATCTTTTAACCCTCAATCGATCAAACGTTTCAGACTACGGTTTTTATTTAAGCGCAGATTAGTTATTATTCAGCGATGGAGAACTGATCCTCCGAGCCAATAAAAAAGCAAAACGGAAAGACTTTTTAGACTTTTTAGCCCTTAAATTATTTTTAATTGTCTCGAAATACCTAACTATAATCTACGTACCTATCACACACCCATTAAATTATAATTAGCCGACGAGGATCACATTACATGCTAAACATGATCATTGTTTAATAGCGTGGCGATGCGTTACGCCCCCACCTTGTCGAGAGGGTCTGTCTGTGTTGTCAACCATTACATGTTTCACGTCACATCTGATTGGCTACGGGCCCGCGACTGAACAGTCGCAGCTGAAAAGTCGCGGATTCTTGTGGCGAAATAAATCAAAGTCAAGGTTAACTTACCCCAAGGTTACGTGGTGCGCAAGGTATCAGGCAGCGCGGTTGAGTTGCGACTGAGCGCAGGCGGCCGCGCCACAGCGATGGCGCAATATATGTCCTAACAAGTAACAGCGAATGTACGATACTAAAGGTCAGTTTCAGGAGGATTTTTTAGGGTGGGAAGTACCAGGGAACGAGTGGATCGTAACACCAGGTGTTCCGGTCTTTATAACTAACCCCTTGCGCCTCCGATAATCTCACTCCGTACTGTTCGAATGATCCTTCAGTTGAGTTAAAAATATACTATTCAAAGATCTTTTATTGACATTAATATTTAGCACATCTTCAAACAAAATATACAGGAATTAAATATCGAATGGAGGGCATAGCAATGGCGCAATATATGTCCTAACAAGTAACAGCGAATGTACGATACTAAAGGTCAGTTTCAGGAGGATTTTTTAGGGTGGAAAATATCAGGGAAAGAGTGGATCGCAAGACCAGATAAATGTTCCGGTTTTGAAACCTCCAACCTCGATAATCTCACTTCGTACTGTTCGTAGATTTCAGAATGATCCTGCGGTTGGATTAAAAATATATACCATCGAAAGATATCTTACTGACAATAATATTTTTCACATCCTCCTTATAGAAATAAAATACACAGGAATAGGGATGTTGCCTAGTGTGGAATATCACAGTTTTACAAATTAAATTTTAAAATGTTTGATTAAATATACATAAATCTGAAAGAAATAGGAATTTAGAGTGACGCGATTAAAAATATAAGCAAATAAAAAATATTGTCCATCCCTTTCTCGCAAAACGATTCGTGACGTCACAACCTGCTACCGCCATACATTTTCTAATAACAAATGTATGGCGGTAGCAGGTTGTGACGTCACAGGCCGATATATCTCTCTCTTTCATATTATAAATTTCAATAGTTTGTATCTACGTTATTTTTTCAGATATACAAAAATGGGTTCTGGATTGTTTATTAACATGTTGTCTAACATCGAATAGACGTAACAAATTTTTTTCGGCAACATGCCTATTGTTATTTGAATAGGGAATAGAGATCATCAAAGACATATACTAATAAATTAAAAAAAGTAGTAAAATAACATTTGTGTGCTAAAGCTTATTAAAATTAAAAATACAACTTGGTAGATATAGATTAAAGGTAAGCCCCCTTTTAACGCTGTATCTATGTACTTGTTTGCTATTTGACTTTTTGTTATATTTATCATATTAATAGCCTTTTTTTCTTGTTGTTTTAGTTTTCTTTCCCATGTTTAGTTTTACTTTCTTTTAGTTTGTAAATATCTTAAAGTAGCAAGTTATATAACTGTGTAACTGTCATATTATTTTAATGTTTGTGAATAAATAAATTACATACAATCTATGTAAAATATATATTTCTTTTAAGATAACAATTATCCATCTTTTTGCTAAACGATGGCCCCGTGCGAGTTTCTAACGCCGCGCCGGTTCTTCTCGGCGGGTTAAGGTTGAACCACTGGTAGATTTTTCTGTTTCCTTTCTGAAAAAAGCTTGTTAAGTTTCTTTTGAAATTTTTGTTTCATTTAATTTTATTTAATTAAAACGATTGACAAACTAAAGACACGATAACCACTGAGCCACAGGGGCAACTTAGGATCACGGGATTGAATCCCGCCGAGAGTTCCCTCGTTTTCAATGTTCCTGGGTCATTGATGTGTATTAAATATGTGTATAAAATAATAAAAATCTTAAATACGTGTATTACGTACAGTATAAAAGTATTAAATATACTTCCCGTTTTCTGGTCCCAGTAGAACATGTTCTTCGAATACTTACCATGAGGTTAGATCAACGTGGTGTGAAGCATCCAAAGATGTATAAATTTATAAAAAAAATAATAAATTTACAAAAATAATTTTTCACAGGCGCTCGCTGCGCGTTGAACTTTTTTCTTAGCGCGGCTGTTTTATCTCTATCTTCTCTTTAATCAATAAGTTCTATACATTTTTTCATATATATATATATATATATATATATATATATATATATATATATATATATATATATATATATATATATATATATATATATATATATATATATATATATATATATAGCTCAATTCAGATGGACCACGAACTGGATACACTTTTCTGTACATTTTAATAGTAAAGCTGTTCCCTGCTCTCTCTCTCTAAAAAAATCTAAAACTCAAAAAAATATTTCTACCCAAACTAAATTTTCGATTCGATCCCAATATTATTGTATGATATAATAAAAACTTCATAATTCTATTGATAATAATAAACAAGTAATAAAAATATATGTCCTGTAAAAATATTATTTTGTCCTTTATACAATAAAATATACTGGAAGTTTTTTTCCTACATGGCAACTTTTCAAATCGCTTGTCGATACAACAGTTCATTACCTTAATTTAATTAAAACCAAGAACCCCTAAAATTATTTCTAAAAATCCTTCTTCCTTGAAAATATACTACAGAGATTTTCCCCCTAAATTTAGGGGCAAAAACCTTAATTGGCAGCAATGTATTAAACTCAAAATGTATGTACTCAAAAGTCGCATCGGTTGTGGTCCATACGCGAATGTATCTGATCGTAGCCACAGTCTGAATATTACCATTTAAAATTAAACAAATTAAATTATTTCGTAATTCAATGTGTAATTCGTTTAATTTTGATCGAAAGATAGTGTTGAGCTATCTCAAACTAAAATCTAAACGTCAGCTTTGATTACTAAGCACTATCTATATCTAATATCTTAACTTTAAAGCGTTTATCGAATTACCTACCTAACCATTGCAATAAGTTACCTTCACCAATGTTATCCATTGAATCTAATTCTCGCTACAGAAATGTAGCTTTTTTTATTCAATAAAATATAACTACATTCTTAATGCCCGTGCCGTATTCACGGGGAGGTCAATAATTCTGCTAAATAAAACCTGCAATGATAATTGTAATTACAATCAAGTCTCAATACGCTAAAAATACCAAACCGCTATTGTTGTAAACGTGAACCAACGTGAAACGCGTTCTGATTAGTTCAAACTTCACAAAATCAGTTTATGATATCAAGTCGCGGTTTTAATAAACTAAAATTATGGTTGCATGTTGCATGCACCTTCGTTCCTTTAATGTTCCTTTCAATAATAATAGACTACTAGTCATAGTATTGAAATACTATTTATAGTACTACAATACTATTAAACTGTAGTAGGTTTTTGCTTCATTTTACTAAAACTAAAAAAGTTTAATCTGGTTTCCTTAAGTAGTACTGTAAGGAACATTAAACAAGCTACGCCTATTAGCAGCTCATTGTGAATACATACATACATACATACATATAATCACGCCTTTTTCCCGTAAAGGGGTAGGCAGAGACCACTTTTGCCACTTGCTACGATCCTCACATACTCGTTTCGCTTCGTTCACTTTCATTCTTACCATCCATTCCTCCTCTTACATTCAACATAGCGAAGCGGCTCTCCATGGTCCACTTTTCACCTCCGCGAGAAACGAGACATGATGGGTGGTGAACCACATCGCCGCCATTTTGGATAATTAAATTATTTTTATTATTATCCATTGCGTTTCCACGGATTGGTAGAGAGGGTAGGAATAGGGAAAGGGAAGGATAGGTGGTGTGGAAAGGAAGATTGGTAAGTTGGAGTGGGAAATAGGAAATGTAGGATTTTACCGCCCAGGAGGGCAAGGGATAGGACAGTAATAGCTAGGGAAGCCGGGGTCGCGTACCCGTATACTATACCACAACTACCGGACAGGTAAGTTGGGATGAGTACCCCATGACATAATGAATAGCAAACTTTGAAAATACTAGTCACCCAATATAGCTCCATGAGCTGGTAGCAATTTAGGTCAAACTCAAACCCAAAATTTTTATTTCCATATAGTTACTAGATGCTGCCCGCGACTTAATGCGCGCAAACGTTAATTTCGCAGAAACCGTACATTTTTCCGCGATAAAAATTAGTCGACGTCTTTTCCCGTGGTCTACTCTATATCTGTGCCAAATTTCATCAAAATCAGTCAAGTAGTTTTGGAGCCTATTCAAACAAACAAACAAACTTTTCCACTTTATTATATTAGTCTAGATAATCTACACTAATATTATAAAGAGGAAAACTTTGTTTGTATGTTTGTTTGTTTGTTTGTTTGTTTGTTTGTTTGTTTGTTTGTTTGTAATGAATAGGCTCAAAAAGTACTGGACCGATTTCAAAAATTCTTTCACCATTCAAAAGCTACATTATCCACGAGTAACATAGGCTAAATTTTATTTTGGAAAAAAATAGGGTTCCGTAAGATATTTGGCTTTTTCGGACACAAGGTGTAAAAAATCAACCAGAAAAGTTACTTATTTTGCGTACGCTGCCTAAACTATAAAAGACAGAACCATAAAATGTTCTAATTAATTGTAGATCTTATAAGTATCTACAAAAAAGTCCGCGACACACTATACCTATCTATGTCGAGTGAGGCACAACAACCATTTTTTTATTTAGAAATCTTGAATTTTTTTGGACTACATTTAAACGCGTTTATTTTACTCATGCTATTAATTCTTATCAAAATAAATTATTTCATCACTAAGTATAGTTTATGTAGATACTATTTGGTCTTTGAATGATTAAAATTGGACGTTTGGTTTTGAAGTTATGGCGAAATTAAAATATTACGATTTCTGCTGCACGGCCCGTTGCGAAGTGGGCGTCCGCGTCACCAAGGCTGGGGTGCGCGTGCGGTCTAGATCTATAACTTCTATGAGTAAAGTTTTTGTTTTGTGTTCGTTGTAACTATGATGGATAAATACTTGAATACCTATTTATTTAGTGTTTGTTGTATTGTTAGTCCTGAAGAGTATATACGATAATAATAATATAATAATAAACGATAAAAGTATACCCACCTACTTATTCATTGAGTTTTAGTAGGTAGGTACCTATATTAAATTGTTTCTGTTTGTTTTGACAAAATTTCGCCCGTTTTGTTAGAGGTTTAAAGACATTCTGTAGTATTAGTATCAGTATTGTACCCGTGCGAAGCCGGGGCGGGTCGCTATATAATATATATAGAATTGTCCTACATGATGCCTACCACCGCGCCGGTTCGGTAACTAGTCCGTCGAGAAGACACAAGGTAATGATTAAATCGTCGATGATACTACTCGTAAAACGTCTCCGAACTATGTGAACTAGAGAAAAATAGTGACGAGCTATAGGGCCGTAGGTCTAAAGTTTTTATAATTAAATTCGAATTTAAAAAATAACTGTCAAAAGTTATACTATTATACATAGGTAAAAAATATTTAAAGACGATGGAATGATGTAGTACAAATTATTTTTTACACTTCAAAAAATATTTTTCATAAAACTCCCATTAAAGTGACTTCTGCCATCTTTAAATTCACCATCTATAAAATGTATTTAATGATATATAATTGATAGCAGACATGATAATAATATTATAATTTTATATAATATATATGTGCTTGAGTGTAGGTATGTGTATCCTGGTGTAGGCCTACAACAACGCTAACATAAACACCTCGAGAAAACGATTTCTAAGAGTTCCTGTGTTCCGGAATCCGATGAGCCGGAAAAAAACGGTTCCGCAACCAATCAGTCTATCCAGCAATCACATTATGATTTTTTCCTACATTGACTACATAGCGTCCGGGGCCATCCATTCCGGAAAAAAATCCGGTAACAACCGGTACACGTCGTTCTGGTTCCTAAGGCTGAGACTAAATCTAGAAGTCTGATGAAAATTCAAGGCGCTGAAAATATTAGCCCACAGTTTTATTTTCAGTGCTCTGAATTTTCTCCGGCGTTCCGGATATCGGATCATATTATTGTTAACAGCCCCCATGGTCTAGTGGTTAGAGCATTGGCTCTCGACTCGGAGGTCGTGGGTTCGATTCCCGCATTGGAACAACAAAAATGTTGTTTCCAAGTTTGGTTAGGACAATGCAGGCTGATCACCTGATCCTGTCTGTCTGACAAGAAAGATGATCCATGCGTCGGATGGGCATGTAAAAAGTCGGACCTGCGCCTCATCTCTCGTCAGTCGTGTCGGTTATCCGTCCCACTGGATTACGAGAGTAAAAGGAACAGAGAGTGCTCTTGTGTACTGCGCACACACTTGGGCACTATAAAATTACTCCTGCGTAATTGGCCTGGTTTCAATTAAACCGGCCACCGTCACCGAGATCGGTGGAGAGTTATTATTATTATTATAGTCCCAGTCTTAATATAGAGCAAGTGAAACCCCTTTCAAAATCCTTTTCAATATAATCTGATAACAATATAAATACATTACGATCTCAGCCTTGAGTTATTAGAGTAAAACGGCTATTTAAACAATAAACTATAGCAATAGGCTTGAAACAGACTTGTACTTGTTTAACTAACTAGATGTAGTTACGGGTGAAAAGAAAACAATTCACGGGAACTGTTCATTTTCCAGGATATAAAAAATGTAAAGCTAACAGTAGTACTACACCTATCGTCTACTGGCTATCGTCTAAACGGCATGATGCTACGGGATTACTCCAATCGGCAGTTCGTCCATATCGACATAAACAGTGTAAACTGTCATGCCAACCTACGCCCATATACGGTCAGTTCTAACTCATTCTGCTCGATAACGGCATCATGGGCGTAGCCAGGGGGTGGTTTAGGGGGTTCAACCCCCCCCGAAGTGGGCCAGCTGGTATATATAATACAGAGATCTGACCAATATACAGAGGCGTATTTAGAAATTTTGCGTCCCAGGTAGATTAACATATTTTGCCGCCCCATTAACCCTATCTGAAAGATAGATATTTTTAGAAAAATAATCAACAGCGTAAATCAGAACTTTCATACTAATTTGTACTATATGTATGTGTTTATGTTAAATTTGTTCAAACCGAGAAAGCGAGCAAATGTTAACCCTGAAAGACTTTGTAATGCGAAAAATACAAATATCAATACCCTAAGTTGACGTCGGTACCTGTGTCGGTAGTGAATTCTTGGAACCCCCCCCCTCCGTAATCGTTTTATTTTCTTGAACCCCCCCCGAAATTAAAACCTGGCTACGCCGTGAACGGCATGCAGAATGGGCGATAGGCAGTATGGTGTGGCTACACTAAAGTATTTAAAGTTACAACTGATTATATATTTTTGATGATATTTTTGCTGATATTACCTCATATGTTTTTGTCAGAAAACAATAAAAAAATGGGATGAACTGACGAATTAAAAAATCACAAAAAATTATATTATATTCGTTTTTCGTCCTATTAGGATGAAACTTTGAGGGACGAACAGACAACACCTACTTTATTGTTGTTTGAAGGCTCAGCTAGGTTCACTAACTAGTCATTTGGGCTCATGCAATTCAAGCATCAGTTCACGCCGACACATCACGCGGCGGGCACTTTAAAATGGAACTTTATTTACTTCACTTCAAGGTACACATTTCATTACAAGATTTCAAATTGCAATCTGCGCCGCGCTGCGAAACGCGGCGTCGCTCTCGCAATGAAATCTTCGTGTAGTGGATAAAGTTCAATTTTGAATCGCTATCTTAAGTGGGCGCCGCGTCGCGTCGTGTCTTAATGTGAGATGACACTAAGTCCTTCCACGAAAAGTAGATAACTATTTTTCTAGAATGGACGAATTATAAGCTAATTGGTAAATGTTGTTATGGTTGTGTGAATGATATTAGCCAATTCATTGTTTGACGTTATTATAGAAGGTCACAACTTATACACGTTTCTACTCTACTTACGCAAGTTACGCGAGTTAGTGACAAAAATCAAATCATAAAAGTGTCTTAAAAAATACTAAATATTTCCCGCAAATTCGTGTGCGCAAAACGAAATCTCCGGGGAACCGTACATTTTTTCGCGATAAAATGTAGCCTATGTCCTTACCCATGGTCTACTCGACATCTGGCCCAATATTTCATCAAAATCGGTCTAGTAATTTCAGAGCCTATTAAATGCAAACAAACAAAGAAACTTTTCCTCTTTATTATATTAGTATAGATTACACACGAATTATTCAAAAATACGAATAAGATATTTGTGGATTACTCGTGTTGAATTAATTTAATCAAATATAATCCCACCAAATATTTTCATGTGAAGTAATGCCAAGATTGCACTGTCAATAAGTTATCAGATCTCTCGTAAAAACAAGCTTCTGACTCTACACGTCTTAACTCTACAAGCCTAACTTCACAAACTCTACACCTTAGTCAATTTGATATGTGGCGGAGTTCAACTTATTACTTGACTGTCAAATATTTCCTAAGTCTGGCCATACCTAAAGACTGTTACAATTAAAAATAAACAAAATATTACATTTGAATTTGGAATCTGTCATATGTCGAGACAGCTACATAATATTTTTAGTTTTTATGAAAAACTATTTTGGATTTGGTAAATATTTGCATAAATATTACTTATTACTACTATTACTAATTAATAATTATAATGCGATAAACTAACTTCGCGGATGCATTTAACTTCTGTGCGGAATCAAGAACAACAAAATAAAGAAAGCTTTAAAACCTACCTTAACTAAATTATGATCTTATGTTTAAATATTAAGATATTTGACCTTGGGGTTTCTGTTATATATGCAATATTTTGCGATTATAGAGCATATAAGTGTTAGTAATATATCACACATTGCACACACACACACACACATATATGTATACACAAAAATAAAAAGTATAATTATTACTTACAAAATACTGACACTTCAGCACTTAATAGTTTTCTTTTCACAGTAGGCTGTATTTCTTTTTATTGGGATACTGATATATAACTGAACTAAATAACGGCGTACGACGTAATTATCTACAAATTGTATTTACGTATAAATTCTGTGACTCTACGATTGCTTATTGATATTGGATACGTGTTTATAAGTCCGGGCTTTAGCAATCTATACAACTATACGTAAATAAAATTAAATAGTCTTTTTAACCGACTTGGTTATGTTTTTTTTCCCGACTGGGTATATCGAGTAATAACTTGTATGTTTGTAAATTCCTTTATTTCCACGTATCTTCTAAACGGCTGGATGGA
Organism: Glaucopsyche alexis; assembly: GCA_905404095.1. Classification (NCBI taxonomy): domain Eukaryota; kingdom Metazoa; phylum Arthropoda; class Insecta; order Lepidoptera; family Lycaenidae; genus Glaucopsyche; species Glaucopsyche alexis. Next base: position 4,833,011 of record FR990052.1, read on the forward strand.
TTTCGACAGTTAAGGTATCGTCAGATTTGTTTCAAATACCCAAGTGTCCTTAGATAGCTAGTTTAAAGAAAAAGAAGCAAAATGGCGGATTTTGGCGCCAAATTATAAGTAGTTCAAAAGTGTTTTTATTTTACCAAACTTATCGAGTAGGATATCTAAATAAAGGAAATTAAAAGGAGATTTCAAAAATATACATATTATTATGTTATGTATTTAAATTAAATGAGGAATAATAACATATATTTTTATTATTATTTTTTAATAAATTTAAAGGCATAAATTAGACTTTTTTGTTGATTGTAATTTTGGGCCTTTTTAACTAATTTAAGGATGTGGATTTCAAATATGTGCTATAAATAAATATGTTTTCCATATCCAGGCAGGCCATATCCGAGCTCTGACGTCACTACGCGACCCAAATGGATCTATTGTGACTCCTTCGCGTTATAGCCCCTAGCCCTATGCTGCTCATAAACTAAACGATTTGGCTGGGGTTGGTGCTACGAATTTACTCTGTGGCAGAGAATCGGTGCTACCCAAGGTACCTATTTCTGTTCTGTTGAAGTGCTGGACAGTCAAAGAGAAGGTAGAGAGGCGCCTCGTCCTCGTCGTCTCGCAGAATCTGCAAGTCGTAGTATCACCGACGCCTATTTTGTTGAGGTATTTGAGGAGTTCAGTCCAAAACTAATCTTGTTTTGGTCTTTTCAGTGCGTTGATTAGGTATCTGTCTTTTTTGCAGTCGAGTTTTTTTATATTTTATTTTATTGTAATCTTAAATTAATCGCTTTTCACCAAACTAATTTAATTTAATTTTTAAATTTTTTATTCCGTCTAATCTCAGAAACGGCTTGACCGATTTCCACGGGACTTTCCCGGCAGAAAGCTAATATTATAAGCAGTAAATTAAGCTAATTAAATCTTATGGATCCGTTTAAAAATAGGGTTCCGTTTTTGTTAATTCTACGCAGCCCCGGATGTATGGGAGGGCAACTGGGGGCACTTGCCTCGGGCGGCAGTTTCATGGGGGCGCCAAATCGGCCAAATCCCTGAGACAAGAATTCGAAATATAGAACAAATATGAAATATGAAGCCTCTATTCCTACAATCTTATAGGTTTTTATCAAGTAATCGTATCATAATATTATGTTTGGAAAACGAACTTTTCTATTTCCATACGCACAGTTAGTTTTTGAACACATACTGAGTGATTTATGAACGCATCATAAGGGTCCATCCACATATTACGTCACACCTGATAGGGGAGGGGGGGGGGGGGTCATACAAAGTCTGACAGTACATGTTAAATACAGGTAAAGGGATACTAAAAAGCGTGACATGGGGGGGTAGGGGTGCAAAAAGTCAAAATTTTGCGTGACGTAATATGTGGATGGCCCCTAACAGATCAAGTAAATTTCTTTTTGAAGGCGTGCGTAGTGTGCGTGGGGGAGGGAGGGGGGGTTTAAGTTTTTGTCGCCGTTCGATCAAGTTGTAGATCCGCCACTGATTCTACGCAAAGTTGCGCGCACCATCTAGTCATTAATAAAATGAATACAGAGCCATGAAATAATAATTCTTGGATACTTGACCTTTTACTTGGATAGTTGTCTTCCCGGATAGTTGACCCTTCATCTGGATAGTGATGTACTACCGGGTGACCTTTGATCCCTGGTGAGTCACCGATCACGTGGTCGTCTCGTGGTCGTCACGGCAGCGGGCACGGTGAGCAAATCGCATGTCGCAAGTGTCCATAACGAGCACGTCTGGTCGCTGGTAATTGCGACACCCCTGTGGAAACGTATCCAGAGAAGTAATCGAGTAATCGAATAATAGAGTCGGCACGAATCGATTTTCGGAATCGGTTTCCGAATGGCGTTTCCGCAATTCGTACTCGTATGAAACTCCCGCTAACTTGACGCGAACCGCAAAGTAAAAAATATTTAGTTCCTAGAGGTCGTCAAGTATTCGAAATTCGACTTATTGCTAAATATATATTTTAATTTTTAGCCTCATAGCCATTACATTAGTAATATATATTCTTTGTCTTAGCTGCGCAATAAAAATTATGTAAATGTTATCTATGGAACCTAAGCCTAACCTCAAAGCACATAAGCTTATACCCGCGGATCCGCTTGCGTAAAGTATCCCACGTGAATATGTACTTTTCGTAATAAAAGTAGCCTATGTTTTATTTCAGAGCCTTAACTACTACCATGCCAAATTTCATCAAAATCTGTTCAGTAGTTTTACCGTGTAAGAGTAACAGACATGCATCTATCCATCCTCACATTCTTTCACATTTATCTTATCTAAAATTCACAAAATAAAAATTTTTTTTTTTTCATATGAAATAAAAAGTCCCACAACTCCAAATCGACACTAGTAACAAACAATAAAGCTGTCATAACAATTATTGTTCTAATGAGGGTTTTAGGTTCGTGACTGACATCTGTGTGAGACGACTAGGGCCCGACTTTTATGAAGCGCCGCCTGGTGGCAAAAGTGTCGAAAATTATTACAGTTTTCGAAATCACTTCCGTCACCAGATGCCACTTTGTGTGAGTCTGGTCTGCCTCATAGTAATCCTAGTGGAAGAAAAAATATCGAAAAACATCATTGAAAAGACTTATCCGAAGACATAATATCTAATTGGCTAGCCGCACACGCGCAATATTTTTGACAGAATAAATTTGTCAATACTAGTCAACACGTCATACAAAAAATGGCAATATGGCCTGCACTCAAGGAATATTATTGTCAATATGAGCATTATTGCCAATAATATGGTGTGTGTGCGGCTAGCCATTGCTATTGTAAGTTGGTCCCAATCTGCCCATTCAACTTTGTAGCGTACTTTTAATTCTTGCGAGAACCCTTACGTCTCGAAAGGCGAACCACGTCGCCGTTAATAAAAGAGTTCATTAAAGTTAGCTAACACTTTGTATTATCGAACAAGTTGCCGCACGACTAGGCGTAAGGTTAAAATCACAAAATGCACACATACACACGGTCTTCAACTACGTCTGCAATCGATGCGGTCATTTCCTTTGTGTGTGATCAGCCTGCATTGTCCTAACCAAACTTGGAAACAGCATTTTTTGTTATTCCTATGCGGGAATCGAACCCACGACCTCCGAGTCGAGAGCCAATGCTCTATCCACTGGACCACGGAGGTGTAAACCATAGTAATTGTTTTGGGAAACATTGAAGCGACTTGATGATAGCTTATAAATCACATCAGATGTAATTTAGTTTCTCGAGAACAATAAATTACTATGCGACAAAAACACACAAATTTCCTGAGTTACTAAATCTATTCTGCTGTCATAATGATATCATGTTGTGTGTTTTGCGATGTTGCGATGTCAGCTATTACGCAGCATTGGGCGTTGATACTTGATACCAATACATAGCTTAGTAGTGCTCCAAATCTAGTTAAGTAGCTAACAGTGGCGTGGGGTTCCTATAACTCCATTCCTATCGGCTTAATTTACCACTTTATTTTTGTTTATTTTACAGTTTATTGTACACATAAATGATTAACAAAAATATATACAGAAAGAAAGACTGCATAAAAGGTACTGCTTATCTCTAAAAGAAATTTCTTCCAGCAGTACTACGGAGAGAAATAAGATGAGAAACATCAGAAGGCGTGCACAATAGGCAATCGGACTATTTTTTTTATTGCATAAATGAATAGTACTCTTAAATGTGAGTAACTTCTCAGAAGAAACCGTATATCAAAAGACAATATTTTCAAAGGTACAGCGATTTGTATAAAAAATTTCGCGAGCCTCCTAAAAACGCTCCATACTAAAGTCGACCTACAAATGACGTCACTTGTAGGTTATAGTATATGAAGTAGTATATGAAGTATATGGCCGCAGGAATATATTTGTAAATATCCCCGATATTTGTGCGTTTAAGTTCATACTTACCATAATGAATGTTTTTGTATATGATGTGAGTAAACTAATGATGTAGGTTTTGTTTACTAATTTCGCAAAAAAACAATTTTTTTTTTGGTATAAAGACTCGCGAAATTTTGTATACAAATCGCTGTACCTTTGAAAATATTGACTTTTGATATACGGTTTCTTCTGAGAAGTTAATCTTATTTAAGAGTACTATTCATTTATGCAATAAAAAAAATCAGTCCGTACAGTTGTGTACTGACATAGACTTAAGTTTACAATGTAAAATATTTATTTTAAAAGAACAATTTTCCATCTCTTTGCTAAAAGATGGGCCCGTGCGAGTTTCTTACGCCGGTTCTTCTCGACGGGTTAGGGTTGAACCGGTGGTAGCTTTTTTGGTAGCTTTTTTGTTGACTTTCCGAAAGTAGCTTGTTAAGTTTTATTTGGAAATAAAAATTTTCAGTTTTCATTTTCATTTTCAACTAAAATTCTTAATTATTATGACTAGGAAATAGTAAAATCTGAAGGTAGATTCAGTTAAATAAATCCTGCAATAATACAGTTACAATCCAGTTACGATCCAGTCCAAATATGTTAAAACTCCAAAATGGTATTTTCATAAACGACAGTTTCGTTTCAGTTTATCGTTAATTTTTATAACGCCTTGAAGATAAAATAGCAAACGTACAATATTTTGTTTACCTTCCAACAAGTTTAGTAATCTTATTACGTACGTAATTAGAAATTTTCTTTATTACCATATTTGTTTAAAATGTAATAAACTATAACGATCAATATAAAATATCAAATAAATCAAATAAAGTCTTACAAATGTAGTAAACACCGTGCGATAAATAAATGGTAACACGCGATTTTGCTGTAACCCGCACTCCTCGACATTCTACAGCGCTGATTTTAATAAGCACATTTTTTGTAAAAGGGAAATTGCTGTAAATGGATTATTTTGGAAAAAGGCTATTTTTTGCAATTTACAGCAAATATTCAGATGTTTTTTTTAAATAGGCAAAATTTTAATGCTGTGTAAAATTTTCTAAAGGGTGTAGAGCCACGGAACGGCAGGACCATTCGACGCAGAAAAATTTTCTGATTCTAAATCTATAATAAAATAAAAAATAAGTTAAAAACAGCTATAACCCGACTACGTAAAAAAGGGGTCTAAAAAGGCCGAAACAAGAAATCAATTCAGATAGAAATCCAAAAATCCATAGGTAAAAAAATGGTCAAGCTAGGGCCGTGGTCGCACCTACTTTATAAAGTTCGGAACAGTCGATGTCAAATCGCAGCCGTCTGTATCTATCTTGGGGTATAATAATAGAAACTTCTCTAGGTCAGGGTCAGCTCATATCTAGACGCGACGCATCTCGGTGTGAACTGACGCTGAGATGCCATTAGTAAGTAGGTGCGATCACGGCTCTAACTTGACATTTTTTTACCTATGAATTTTTGGATTTCTATCTGAATTAATTTCTTGTTTCGGCCTTTATAGACCACTTTTTTACGTAGTCGGGTTATAGTTTTAACTTATTTTTTATTTCATACTTTTCCGTTACCCAGTAGAGCATATTTTTTGGATAATATTAATAAGTATCTAATTAAAACACTTGAAATTAAAAATATCTTTTTCACAAATTTGGAGCGAGCCGACCGACGCGACCGTATTATAAGCGTGTATTTTGACATATTTGTGCAAGCACACGATAATTTTTTTTTTTTTTTATGAAATATGGTGGCAAACGAGCAAACGGGTCACCTGATGGAAAGCAACTTCCGTCGCCCATGGACACTCGCAGCATCAGAAGAGCTGCAAGTGCGTTGCCGGCCTTTTAAGAGGGAATAGGGTAATAGGGGAGGGTAGGGAAGGGAATAGGGTAGGGGATTGGGCCTCCGGTAAACTCACTCACTCGGCGAAACACAGCGCAAACGCTGTTTCACGCCGGTTTTCTGTGAGCCCGTGGTATTTCTCCGGTCGAGCCGGCCCATTCGTGCCGAAGCATAGCTCTACCACATACAATCAAATATATAAAAAATATATACATATTTGTGGTGTGCTTACCTTACCTTTTGATACACGTGATGATTATCTCGGTTTATTTTTTTCAGATGTTAGAATCTGAGGTCCAATTTTCAAAATACAACATTTTGAAAAAAAAAAAATATAGCCTATGTTACCCGCGGCATCATTACAAATCCATTGACACCACATTTATTAAAATCGGACCAGTAGTTTAGACGCTACGAGGGAACAAACATACATACGTACATACATACATACATACATACATACATACATACATACATAGACTGCCAAAATCACTACCCTTCCTTTTGGCTTCGCCGTAGTAGGGGAAAAAAAGACAAAAATGCGGTTTACAGAAGAATCGCTTTATATCGTCGAATCATAAGTATAATATTCAATGTACTTGCAATTTATCTCTATTTATGTTGTATAATATATCTATCTATAATATTATAATTATTATGACCTACTTTTTGTCACGTATTATTTTGCTACCACTTCAGAATCTGAGAGAGCAACAGATCGTTGTTATTGCTGTATATTTTATGTAGGCGCTAATTTACTTGTTAATATTTTAACAATTCAGATGTTGCAAACACAAAACGTTAAAAATGCATAACATTGTTAATAAACGAATCATCATAAATTGCAGATTATAATATAGAAAGGATAATATAGAAAGTATTTTAATATTCGATAATTATCGTATTTGCTCAATTCGTATTGTAATGTAAATGGAACTGTCTAAATGGAACGACACATTTGAATACAAAGTCATTGCGTTACTCAGAAAAGACGTCGGTCGAAGTTTAATAAAATTATTACTAAAACCTATAAGAGCTCTTATGCTGATATTCATTAGCTCTATTTCAACGTGTACCAGTTTACGTATTTTAGATTGAGAAATGCTTTTACTAGTAATTAGTATATAACCAGGATTAGGTGAGAATTTTCAGATACACCAAAGTGATGTGATGTTACTCAGTTGAAGTCAATATTATGGAGTCACAATATGAAGTTATTGTGGAAAACCTTTACGATACAAAGTCTGGTAAGTACATTATTAGTTTGACGATGCATCTTGGATAATAAGAGGCAATTTAGTGTTTTGAACCTCAAAGTGCAAAAAAAGTAAATAGTAACTTTTTAGTGTACATAATTATTCCAATGTTGATCTATAAAAATCTCACCGCATCATTTTAATATTATTATCTGTAAAAAAATACAGGTGACTGTGTAAATAAAATAGCTACTTACAAAACTAATATTGCTGCTAAATAACTAATATCATTTAATCTATTTTTTAGATTCTATAAGAACATGGTCGCTCTATGAGACTTTTACAACTGTTGGGTCGGTGATAGCACTTTACCTACTGCTAGTTCTAAGGGTTATCCCAGAGTTTATGAAAGATAGAAAACCATACAGTCTGAACCGAATACTCCGTGTATACAACGCTTTCCAAGTGTTATTCTCTTTATATGCTGTGATATTAGTAAGTATTTTTATATTAATTAAAAAAAAATAATAATATTAGGTACCTACTGAGTTTAAATGGCTTTGATTTAAAATGTTTTATTTATGTAATTAGTCAACTATTCTTATTTCTTAGGCGCATTTTATTCCTGCCTTACTTAGCCTATTTTTTTTATTATTTTTACAGTACACTAGATATATTTTGCAACACGGTATTATCACCAAAAGATGTCCAAAGGGATCGGATCTAGAAAAGGTAAGCGTTGAAAATATAGCTTTCCAAGTTTTACCTTCGACTAGTAATTTTAACTTACCAAAGTAGGTTTGATGACACCTTTTTCTCAGGTTCCGTATCCAAAGTGTAAAAACGGGCCCCTATTACTGAGACTTCACTGTCCGTCCGTCTGTCTGTTACCAGGCCGTATCTTCGTGATAGCTAGACAGTTGAAATTTTCACAGATAATGTAGATATTTCTGTTGCCGCTGTAACAATAAACTAAAAACAGAGTAAAATTAATATTAGAGTAATTTAATTTTTTTTTGGCGTTAAGTAAGGACTACGGAACCATTCATGTACGAGTACGACTCGTACTTGGCTGGTTTTTTTAAAATAGCCAAAGACAACAATTTATATTACCTGTTTTATAGCAATTTCATAATATATTATAGTCTTAAATTCAGCAGTGGCAGGCGCGGGCAGGCTATGAAAAGAAATAAAATACTTAAATTTTACTTTTCTGTTTTGTTCCAATTGTTGAAAGAGCTTGCGCTCACTACCACCTACAATTTTCTCGTAGCAAGTCTACTGTCTAGGTCTACAACTCATTGTCTAGTAACTAGTTGATGATGAAGTCCTGTACTAACACCTTAAAGTCATTAAGGAATCGATTGTTTTGAAATTTTACTTCCTGTTGCTTCAATTGTTATATTCTTCGATGCTTCTGAGTCGAATCGATCAAACTTATAATGAATAAGTAAATAATGATAGGCTGATGAAATGTTTTACTTCATAGAATAACAATTAATAATTTATTGGACTATATTAATTATAACTTCCTACTTATTTTCTTATTATAATACCTAATTAATAATAATTATACAAATGATTATAAATCACATAGTACTAATAATATACTCAATCGATCGACCCAAGTTTAAAATGTTGACGTGCAATGACGGTAACCCTATATTAAGTAATATTTTCACTCCATCCACAGATTTGTGTTTCAAACACAGTAACAAAAACTAGAGAATAGTTCACATCAAAACATTACAATTTAACTTTCAGGTCATCGAAGAAATTTGGCCCTACTTCATAGCGAAACACGTAGATCTGTTAGACACGGTGTTTTTCGTGCTACGCAAAAAGGACAACCAGATAACCTTCCTCCATGTGTACCATCACACCGCCATGGTCGCGTGGACCTGGTTCCACCTGATGTACCACCCCACGGACCACTTCAACGTGGTGGGGCTGATAAATAGCTTCGTACACGTTATCATGTATACGTATTATGGCCTAGCGTCCATGGGACCCGAGTATGCGAAGTATATTTGGTGGAAGAAACATGTTACTAAGATACAATTGGTGAGGAAGCTTTGTATTAATTTTAATGCGATTTACATGTCAACCTTAGCAATTTTTTTAATGAAATGAACCAGTAAACGAGAAAACGGTAAGCCTGATGGTAAGAGATTACTGCTGTCCATGGACACTCGCGTTCCCAGTCCTTATCCCCAACCTCCCTTGGGAATCTGGTAACCTCATTCATTCGACGAAGCACAACGCAAGCGTTATTTTACGTCGATTTTCTGTGAGGCCGTGGTATTTACCCGGTTGAGCCGGCCCATTCGTGCCGAAGCGTGGCTCTCTCACGAAAGCCAAGTAGGTACTTTAGGTTCTCTGATGTCAAACCAAAAGGCTCGTTGATGAAAATTCTCTCCATGTCGATTGGAACTATACAAGATCTACAACGCGGTCACATTAACTAGACGCATCGCTGGAATGTAACGCCCTGCCCGCTTCCCACCGCATTCCCTTAGCTTGCCGGGCAAACGTCTATATGGTCAGCATCTCTGTTACCGATACACGCGTCGATATTTTAGTTACTTTTCTGTTGCAGTTTGTTTGTTTGTTTCTAACTGCAGAACGCCAAAATGACGTCATCAAGCCCATGCGTCTAGTTAATGTGACCGCGTTATAAACTAGTAATGATGTGGATTCAAATCAAACAGTTAAATTGAAACAAAGAAGATATAAAAGAAGATTAAGTAGGTATGTAAATATGTAATTCACAGATAGGTACCTATTTTAACATTGATGATCACCCAAGGGCATAAAACATATTATTTTTTACAATGCTATCATCAAAATAGGTATTTGTAATCATTATATTATTATCTATAGGTACCAATATAATAGCGAGGAAAAGTTTATTTGTTTGATTGTTTGTATAGAATAGGCTCCGAAACTACTTGACCGATTTTGATGAAATTTGTCACAGATTTAGAGTAAACCACGGGAATGGACATAGGCTACTTTTTATCGCGGAAAAAAGTACGGTTTCTTCGAAAATAACTTTTGTGCGCACGAAGTCGCGCGAACATCTAGTCTAGTAAGTAATATAATAAAGAGGAAAAGTTTGTTTGTTTGCATCGAATAGGCTCCGAAACTACTGGACCTATTTTGATGGAATTTGGCACAGATATAGAGTAGACCACGGGGAAGGACATAGGCTAGGTACTTTTTATTGCGGCAAAATGTTTCCCGCGGGATTACCTTTAGCGCGCATGAAGTCACCGGCAACATCTAGTGTATAATAATTAAAAACCACAATTAATATAGAAATTTTCCGACTGAAATCACTGCTAAGTCTGTTTATTTTTTAAATTTATGATTCTTAAGATATGTTATATGAGAGTAAAATTACGATGCACGTCGTAACCCACGCCGACATGATGAGTTAGCTGATAATATGGAACATGCATTTGTTTTAAATCAGCAAAATTCTTATAGTTTTCGAAAAGCAACATGAAATATAACTGAAAAATACAAAAAGTACAGTAATCAATGCTAATTTAGAATCAAATTTTAAGTGTATTGTGTATATCGCCCGGGGTATGAAAATTTATAGGGAATGTAATCAGATTTATGGCATCTACAAACACACGAATTTGGTACGGAGCGTACAGCGGATCTGGTACGCTCCGTACCAAATCCGAGCGTGTGTAGGGCAGTCCGGCGAACATAAGAAGAAGGCGAAGAGTTCGCCGTTGTCCGCATCGGATCTAGTCCGCTCCGTACCAAATCCGTGCGTGTGTAGAGCAGTCCGGTGGTTAGGCCGTGCGACGGTATCAGTGTGCCAACTTAGGGATGTACCCCCCAAAATTAGGGAAAATATCTACGGGGGCTTACTAGGGAACAGGATGTTTAGAGTTTACTCCTTATGGATCAATTTGTATGTAATAATAAAAAATATTTTAATGTGTGTATATCGCACATGAAAATGTATTAGGAGTAAAATCAGATTAAGACAAGTTTTATATTATTCACGCGTAAGTGGAGAGAAATATGTTAAACACATAACCTTTCTTTCTAGCTTATTATCTCTTAGACCTGTCAATGGTGTATGTAATCAGGGGTAATATTTGGAGAGAAATATTTTTGAGACTTGGTATCACTGCCCGTTATCAATGAATTGCGGGAATGATCGTCGTCGTTTAAAATCAGCACTGTAAATAGAACTCTGTGCTAATGTAATAGAGCATAAAATCGAACACACGAGTGTCGAGCTTTACGGTCCACTGCATCGTACCAAATCCGTGCGTGTGTAGCGACACCGGATTCGGTCTGCGGATATGGTCCGCTGTACGCTCCGTACCAAATTCGTGTGTCTGTAGATAGCATTAGACACGTTAGTTTTATGTCATTTACTCGTAAGTCTTTTAAACAAACAACCTTTTTTCTAGCTTATTATCTCTTATCTTATACTTGTAAATAGTATTACTAATCAGGGTCGAATTAAGGGTTAAGTTTTGGGGAGAAATATTTTTAAGAGTTGGTGTCACTGCACAATTTCAATAGATTGCAGAAATCATCATCGTCGTCGGAAAACAGCACTGTAAATTTTGTAAATAGACAATATTTCTGGACAATAAATATTTGTATTTGTATTTTGTACTATGTGATATGTATATAATATGTAAATAGAACAATAGAGCTGATATCCGAACACACGAGTGTAGAGTTTACAATTCGGTCTGTCACCCACCCTCACAAACTTTCACATTTATAATAACTTTTTATAAAACTTTTTACATGTTTACTTAAGGCAAGGTTAAGACACTAAGGTGTCGCGCTGACCGCGCGCTGTCGTTCAGCGCTGAAAGGTCGAAATATATGTAATTCTTGGAAGCGTTTTCTAATAACGCGTAGCGGTCAGCGCGGACATTTCATACATTTCGGTGTCCGCGCTGACGGTCAGCGAACGGTCAGCGCGACACTAAAACCAGCCTAAGCTCAAAACAAAATGATTTACACCACGCGTATACACATTGTAATAAGAGTATATTTTTAACCCCCGACGCAAAAAGAAGGGTGTTATAAGTTTGACGTGTCTGTCTGTCTGTCTGTGGGTGTGTCTGTCTGTCTGTCTGTGGCATCATAGCTTCCGAACGGATGAAGCGATTTCAATTTAGTTTCTTTTGTATTAAAGGTGACTTACATGCGAGTGTTCTTAGACATGTTTGATGAAAATCGGTTAAGCCGTTTAAAAGTTCTGGGGGGTGAAAGCGGGGAAGAAAAACCGAATGTGCAAATATACTCGAGTCAGGTCTCAAATGAAAGCACACTGAAAGATAATATTGATGACTTAATCGAGAGTGTTCGTAGCTTCGTTTGATGAGAAAATTGGTGGTGGGAAGATCAGCCGTTTGAAGATGATCAGCTCTTTTCTAGTTGATTAGGGGATCTGACTAACTTTCCAATGTCCGATCGATTCAAAATTTGGTACTGTGTTACTTCAACGATATTCAAAGAACATGGTAAGGTAACCATGACCTGATCAGCCGTTTGAAGATGATCAGCTCTCTTCTAGTTGATGAGGGGATCTGACTAACTTTCATATGTCCGATCGATTCGAAATTTGGTACCGTGTTACTTCAACGATATTTAAAGAACATGGTAAGGTAACCATGACCTGATAAGCCATTTGAAGATCATCTTTTCTTTATTAGTTGATGAGGGGATCTGACTATCGTCCACATGTCCTATCGATTCGAAATTTGGTACCATGTTATTTCAATGATGTTGAAAGTATGTATATGGTAAGGTAATCATTATTTACACCTACTTTAAAAAGGATAAAATAAAAGTAAAATTAAAAATTTTAAAAACCCCCCGACACAAAAAATAAACTCTAAATAATAATAAATAATATTTTAAACCTATTAAGTATAATTATATTATCACATATAATATTATGTAAGTTGAAATAATTTTATTTTCCAATCGTCGTCTCGTCGGGGGACCGCTATGTGAAAAAAACAGGTGTAGTCGCAGACCGAACAAAAGAATTTACTCCGCAAAAATTTGCTCATACCTAAATGTAATTCGTAATAATTAATTAGCTGTTGTTGTAAAAATAATTTATAAACTTTAGCGGTCCCCCAACGAGGCGACGATTGGAAAATAAAATTATTTCAACTTACATAATATTATATGTGATAATATAATTATACTTAATAGGTTTAAAATATTATTTATTATTATTTAGAATTTATTTTTTGTGTCGGGGGGTTTTTAAAATTTTTAATTTTACTTTTATTTTATCCTTTTTAAAGTAGGTGTAAATAATGATTACCTTATATGTGTGATATGTGATAATATAATTATACTTAATAGGTTTAAAATATTATTTATTATTATTTAGAGTTTATTTTTTGTGTCGGGGGGTTTTTAAAATTTTTAATTTTACTTTTTTGCGTAGCATTATTTTCTATATTCATGAAGAAGACGGTGTTAGCGAGGTATTTTTTAAACATCTTTTGGAAATATTATATTGTACAAATCACATAAGTGTTCGATTAAAATTCAAATATTATATTAAATATATAAATTATTTAACAAAAAATAAAATATGTATGGTGCTGCACAAAATTTTACGTTTTAGGAGATTGTGTGAGTTTTAAGAGGTGATTTTATGATTTTTTTAACTCAGGATTTTTTTTCAAAATGTGTGTGGTTCAGACCCTGTCAAGGATTGTGTATTTTATCCTATATTTTTTCCACTTCGTAACTGAACTTTGACTAGGTAGACTAGGTGACGGGAAATGACAAAGTAGGCTATGACCTTGCCTTAAATAATAAATAAAATAATTTATTTCAGACCGTGGTCCATAAAAAAAGTACAGTGAGAAGCAAAAAAATAAAAAATAAATTTAAAATTAATTAAATATAAACATTAATAGAAACTTAGATTATACAAAAATATTAAAAATTATACAAAAATATTAAAAATTAAATAAAAAAAAACATAATTAAGGAGTTATTTGGACCCGCAACTACTTGAGCATGTGAAGTTTAATCCACCGCTCGAGTAGCGGTGAGTCCGCCACATAATAGAGGCGCAGCGCGCACGCATTATGGCCGCGAACCCCCCCGTGCTCGACTCCGCGAACATGGCAGAGGCGCTGCAGTAGCGCGGCAGTCGCATCACCGCTCTATACGCGTTATTGTATTGCATGCGTAGGTCGTTGTATGTCCGCTGCGTAAAGTTAACCCAGAGACTGCACGTGTAAAAAGACTGGCAGTATGATTTGAATAAGGTGATTTGAACTTGCTCAGTACACCGTGCGAATCTCCTGGCCAACATGTTGCAGCGGACAGTCAACGCTCTACGCTCTCTCTCAATATCGTCATTGTCACTAAGATTCTCGGTAACCCAGTGGCCCAGGTTAAATACCTTAATAACTTTGCCACTTTTTTCAAATTTTCACCATTAAACACAAATTCAGGAACACTCAATTCAAATTGCCTCTCTAAAAAGATACCGACTTTTTAGAGAGGCAAATTTGGATTCATGCTTAGGCTCATCAGGTTCAAACTTCATAAATTCACTCTTCTTGGCATTGTACCGAAGTCCATGGGTGACCGCGTAGGACTCACATATCTTTAGTAGATTCCGAAGTGAGCCGCTCGAGGGACTCAGCAGCACCATGTCATCTGCATAACTTATGTTATTTATACACTTTCCATTGATATGGCATCCGAAGTGCGTTCTACTGAGCCTCTCGATCAGCGCATTAAGAACTTACTCTTTTTTCCAGGTCCAGTTCATCCTTGTAGTATCTAACCTGTACTACCAGCAGGCTCTGTCGCCGTGTCCCATACCTGCAGCCTTCCACTACTTCTGTGTGTTCAGCATAACCTCCTTCTTCGTTTTGTTTATGAACTTCTACCTGCGAAGCTACTCCAAAAAGACTGAAAAGCAAACATGTGCAGAAAACAGTGTTGTGTATACGAAAAGTGATAATTTGAAAATTAAATAGTAAAAGATTGTGAACTGTATATTTTTAATATAGGTAATTAGTAAACTGTAATAATTGATTATGTACAAAATACAAATATACATTTTAAGATTTGTAAATAATGTTTTTTGTATGGAAATTTTAAATATTGAAAATTGTTATATTAATAACATTATTATTTAACCATGGACGTTGATAAAAAGGCGGACGGAAGGTGAGCTAAGCATTTCTAAGCAGTGGGTGAAGCACAACTATGGCGGCGAGTACGTTTGTGTGAGATTACGGATAATTGTCATTGGCGTACTGGCATGGCGGCCGATCGTCTTACTTTGCTGTGAATGTGTGCGTGCGGCACGTGTCGCTACGATACGGTTTACTTTGATTGCTTCACTATTCTACGTCTTTAATTTCTACGTCTATGTAGTTAACTTATTTATAATTATAATACGTGAAGCAAAACTTTCAGTGGACCTAGCAGGAACATTTGACAGCGGCCTAAACGTAACGTTATTGAATGAGAATGAGGGTGTTCGATATTTTTTCTGCCGTTAGGGGGCAGACCCAACGCACACAAAGCGTTATCTGGTGGCGTAAGTGGTATCAAAAATGGTCAATAAGAATTTTCTATTCTTTTTCTGTCACCAGGCTCGACGGTCCTTATCGTGTTAAAAAGCTGTCAAAATCACGAATTGAAAAACCTTTATTGTATGAAAATCTATCCAAATCATGACAACGCCCATACAAATTTAATTCGATAACGGTTAACGCCGCTGTTAAATGTTCATGATCATAGGCCCCAGTACAGTTTTACGAGATTTATGCAGCTGGAGGAGCACTATTAAA